>OZ012659.1:57064672-57285069 GCA_963942545.1 Oxycera nigricornis | reverse complement strand
GTAGAGTGATAAAAATTTGCGAGCGGTGTTTCATGGATAACAATTAAGCTGCTGGATGAGTTTATAATAAGAGGAGACTCCGAGTGTGACGTGATGTCTGGAAATGTGGACTCTGATTTTAGTTGTGGAAAAGATGAAAATTAGTAGAGGTAAGCGATGTTATAATATTGTGTGTGTGTGTGTGTGTGAACCAATATGGTTAGTTTTAAGATTATTAATGTGAGGATTTGAAGGCCATTGAAGTTGGGTTAATCTGAGTGTGTGATATGAAAAAAAAACGGTGCTTGATGGTGAGTCATGAGAAAAAAAATACGTTTGCTTATGAGGAAGTTGCGGATTTGTGAGTTGGGCCCGAATTGGCTGTTCAGTATTTTCCTTATACGCGGTTTCTAATATCAGTGTTTTGAAGGAAATGTTTGTATTTGATTTGCAAATATGTTTTGAGTGATGGATTTTAGGTGGGTTTCAAGATATGTAGCAATGATTTTCGTGAAGGGCATGGTAAGCAAATTAAATGATTAGAGAGTTGTTTATTGAGGTTTCCCTAGTATTGCTTAAAGTCGTCATTTTAGGTTTTTAACGAGATACATATAAAAACTAGTATTTTTGGATAAAACTGATATCTTCAGTCTATTTATACTGTTTTCATTTTTATATCATTTCCTTTCTTCTTGTTTTTCTTTTAAAAAAAAATATTTCTTTAAATTCATTCAATTTTATTTATTTCAATCTTCCTAGTCTACATCCATTACAATATTATAATGTCCCCAAGCATATGTGCTAACCCCATCTTCCCTTATATATCGCTTATCATCTAAATAACTTAAAGAAACCTTATTTATACATTCAGTATATAAATTGTGAAGCTTAGATCTAAACACGTACATACTACCTCTAAATATCTTTTTTCTAAACAAGCAATCTCTATAATCATCTAAATTTAGTCCATCCATAATAAGCTTCTTTACACCTTTTGCTTTTTTAATTGTATCACCATTTTCTATACTTAAAGAATACATTTTAGCTCTTAATCCTACAAACTCCTTCATGACTTTTCCATTATTTTCGTCTTTCATCATACCCAACACTTTTCCATTTTTCAGCGGAATATTATATATGTTATCTTGAGCGTACTCAGAGGTAGCAAAGTGATCGTCGATATCCGGTAGAATATCATTGTAAAAGTCATTGGTTTGAATGGTGTGAATAAATGAATCCGTATCCATATAGTTGAGAATAATTTTCTCATTATATTTGGGATTCATGAAACGATAGTGAAAATCATACATTTTCAATTTTGATAGATCAAGCACGGTGAAATCAATGTAAGTCGGTTTGTTGGAGCAAGTGAATACTCTTTCCACTTTGAAAAGCCGCCATATTAGGGGTAAAAACGGCTGCACTATGAAAATTTGGTTTCGATATAAGACTTCGAGCGCCTGAGTGTCTGCCTCGGCTTTCCCAATCCGTCACAATCTTTACGTCTTTTCTTTTATCAACATTTTCCATCGTTTTGCCATATATTGCGTTGTTTAAAAGCTTGAAAAAGTTTTTTTCAAACAAATTTTTACTGGCTTTGCGATATTGTGTATTTAAGTTTATGTACTGCTTCATCCAAGTCGATTGTTTTAAACTGTAAAACTTTATGGACCCGTGTCAATCTCAAACCATTCGCAATGCATTGCTGTAGATTTCGATAGTGAATCACATAATTTTGTTTGTTAGTTAAGTCAGTAGTCAATTTCGCAGTTTTCGAACCAGGAGCTTTTTTATTTTCTGCACAGAAAGGTAAATCGTTATGCCCATCGTGTTTTGTTGTCGGATACTCCAAATCAACTTCCAATATGTATCCAATGTCCGCGTCTATTGCAATATTAAGAATGTCAACCTCATCTATATTTTCCCTGAGCTGTTGAAAGCTAAGCATCCGTCAGTTTATCTTGTGGAGAAAATATTTTAAAAATAATGGTAATCAAGCGCTTGTTAAATGGTTGGGATTCTCAGCGAAACACAATTCCTGGATAAATGTTAAAAATATGGTTCTTTAACATATAAATGCGTAATAAAACATTGTAGTTTGATTGATTGATTGATTGATGATATTTTATTTATTTATTTATTAATCTTATGTATAACTGAACAGGTTTTTTAATTTTACTTATTTTTCTATGAACACTATAGCATTCACAAGTGTCTGGTCCACATTTTGCATTATCATACGCCCATGGGCAGCTCACATAATGCTTTCCATATTTGCTAACTTTCTGGGGCATATCAGTGTAGGGGTTTAGGAAACTATAGATGTTTATAAATTCGTCGAAGTGTTCCTTCAGAATTGACGCTCGGTTAACACAAAAAAATTGTTTGTAATCCTCAATAGAGTGTCGAAGGTCATTGTGTACATCGTTGTTGTTGTTGTTGTAGCTATTGTTGTTATTCGTCGTCGTTGCCATTTTCAAATCGAAGTGTGTAGTGGTTGGCGGTTCAAGCTATACTCATAGTGTAGGTTTGTTTCATTTTCTTTAAATCCAGAAATTCTATATCGGTCTTATAGTTTGAATCTTCCTGCTTTATATATTCATCCTCGCCATTACTAGGAATTCTTTGAGCTTCAAACTCATGATATTCAACATGCGATTTTAAGTGAGCGTTTGGAATAGTTGCTGTCATATGTACATCGAACTGTTAATATTTTATCATCGTCGAACTCTAATTTAAAATGCCGGAAAAAATATTTTTACTCTCGATTATTTCCAGCTATTTCCATTTCTTTCTTTATCAAATCTTGCCGAAATTCTTCTATTGCTTCATCGACTGAAACAAATTTTCTCGATTCTTTTTGATAATAATCATGATGACTTCCATTTCTACGAAAAATCTCTTTCAATCCTTCCTCATCTTAAATTTAAAGACTCCATTCTCTGTTTTAATCCGTTTCCAGAAATGGACTATTGTCTACTTATCGTCCCGGGGTCTATTTATAATGTCTTCTATTAATACAATTTTATGCTGACCTTAACCTACTACAATCTAGATTTTAAATTTTTTTTTTCACTTAGCTCATATATTTAATTCTCTTAATTTATCTCTTAATTTAGGCAAACTTACTTGAGTAGAAAAATGTTTCGCTATACTTAAATTAGACAAAAAATTGCTTAGAATGGTTGAAATAAAAAAAACCCGTTTTTTGCTATGAGGCGTTTGAAAGCTCATATTGGTCTTCATGATAGAGATCTACATGGAAACAATTCTGGATTCTCCTATCGCCTGCTGCACCTCAATGATAAAAACAAGCTTATGCACGCCGGCGCCTGGAAATTAAAATTTAAAAAAAAATTAAAGTTTCCTTGAAAATTACCTTTCAATTCCATAAAGTATTCAATTGCTGTTGAACACCTACAACAGTGAATATATTTATTGCTGAATATTAGCTCTGTTGCAAGTGTTTTCCTCACAAAATAAAGAGTCCCTGATTCACAATACAATAAGTTCTTAACAATTTTTAATTTACTATTATTCACTAATCACACGATCACGATTCACAGTATAATATGTTTTTAACAATTTTAAACCACTGTTATTCACTGATCTCACAATTCACACCAAACAACTGCCGAAAATAATAACGAGACTAACACCGAAGAAACATTAGAAAACTCATTTCATTAAGCAAAAGCACTTCCTTTTATATTAAAGGCAAGACATCCTAATTACCCAGCAGAAGCCACAAATAGCAAGGCTATTTTCGAGCCTCAGCAAAAAAACATCAGTTTAAAATTTTTTCTCAACGTCTAATTTCCCAAAAAATATATATTCCTTATCGAAAATCATTCTAAATTCATCACTCAGAACATATGCTAAATTCTAAAAACCGTAATAAATTCGAATATTTCCTTATCTTCACAAGCGAATAAGAGAATCCAAATCCAAAATCCACCCGATTTTCGTAAATTAGTTTCTTATGCAGTCGTTCTCAAAAAATTCTTTGGAACTGCAAGTCCTTATAGTCATGACTGCTGCAGCTCAACGATAACTTTACCGCATTGAAAAAAACTTAAAATAAAAAACAATTAAAAACATTTATGCATAATCAAGTCTTTTATTTCATCATCATCATCACGGTTTATCTCCTCCTCCACTCTGGTACTCCCTTCCAACAGAATCAACTTGGGAGTTTCCTTCAACAAAAACCTTCAGATAGCTCTTCCATTCTCCTCCTCTTCTACAAGCATTCTACTGGATCCAGATCTGATATTCTGCTTCCTTCGAACCAATCGCTCTAGCTCCCGTTGAATACGAACCACATCAACATCCTCTCTATTATAATCATGCTGACCTCTATTTCTACGAAACACCACTTTCATTTCTTCCTCCTCTTGCTTTTCGCATTCATTCACATGATGTTTTCTCTCTCGCTCTAAATCATCTATATCACCGAACGGGCAACCCATTGGAAATCGGTTTTTCGTTCTACTTGCAATAAACCCAGGCAACACTTTCCCACTAGCGTAATTTCGCCACCTAAAGCAATTAAATTTCATTAGAAATATGATATTCTCTATATTAAAGGCAAGACATCCTAATTACCCAGCAGAAGCCACAAATAGCAAGGCTATTTTCGAGCCTCAGCAAAAAAACATCAGTTTAAATTTTTTTCTCAACGTCTAATTTCCCAAAAAATATATATTCCTTATCGAAAATCATTCTAAATTCATCACTCAGAACATATGCTAAGTTCTAAAAACCGTAATAAATTCGAATATTTCCTTATCTTCACAAGCGAATAAGAGAATCCAAATCCAAAATCCACCCGAACTTCGTAAATTAGTTTCTTATGCAGTCGTTCTCAAAAAATTCTTAGGAACTGCAAGTCCTTATAGTCATGACTGCTGCAGCTCAACGATAACTTTACCGCATTGAAAAAAACTTAAAATAAAAAACAATTAAAAACATTTATGCATAATCAAGTCTTTTATTTCATCATCATCATCACGGTTTATCTCCTCCTCCACTCTGGTGCTCCCTTCCAACAGAATCAACTTGGGAGTTTCCTTCAACAAAACCCACCAGCTAGCCACTTTTTATACGGCAAGTATTTTTAGCTCTTCCATTCTTCTCCTCTTTTACAAGCATTCTACTGGATCCAGATCTGATATTCTGCTTCCTTCGAACCAATCGCTCTAGCTCCCGTTGAATACGAACCACATCAACATCCTCTCTATTATAATCATGCTGACCTCTATTTCTACGAAACACCACTTTCATTTCTTCCTCCTCTTGCTTTTCGTATTCATTCACATGATGTTTTCTCTCTCGCTCTAAATCATCTATGTCACCGAACGGGCAACCCATTGGAAATCGGTTTTTCGTTCTACTTGCAATAAACCCAGGCAACACTTTCCCACTAGCGTAATTTCGCCACCTAAAGCAATTAAATTTCATTAGAAATATGATATTCTCTATATTAAACGCGTACACATACCTATAACCACAATTTTTACATGCTTCCAATTCCGAAATGAAAATATCTCATCGAAATTCCTTAAACTGCAATCCTCTCCATGCCTCAATGCCAATACCAGCGACCTCGTACCATCCTCAGGCGTCATATACACCTCCAAACTATCCGAAATAACTCTCGCATTAATAATACGAAAACTGCGCCATACTACTTCACATATGCAATAATAACACCTATCCGATAAACGCTCTATCCAAAACATTGCGTCTTTTTCGCCTCTTATCTAATTCACAACTAAAACACCTACACATTATGAGATCATAATTATCAAACAAGGTGTCGCACTCACATTAGCATTTGTCAACCTCCAGACATCTAAAATTATCACAAAACGCCACCAACACACATGCTGATAAGAACTCCAAGCACAATTGTCCCTCACACAATCAGCCATTCATTCACAAGAATTTTAACACGCTATTCAGAATTCCAACTCATTTAAATGACCTTCACTCAATCTCTTATCATCAGCCATGTATGAATGATCTCACACCCTGCAACGAGCTAGAATGTTGAAATTTAATAAAACAATTTTTTTTCTTTTATCTAAAATTTTTATTTTTGATCATTATTATTATTATTATTGTTATTATGATTATTATTATTATTATTATTATTATTATCTTATTCATAAATTATATATATATATATATATATAATTTATTATATTACCAGGCTGCCGGGTTTGCAGGCAGCTGGGTTTCTAGGCTGCCAGGTTTCCAGGAAGCTGGGTTTCCAGGCTGCCGGGTTTCCAGGCTGCTGGGCTTCCAGGCAGCTGCGTTACCAGGCAGCTGGGTTTCCAGGCTGCTGGGTTACCAGGCTGCCGGGTGTCCAGGGTGCTGGAATACCGGGCTGTAATACTTATAAATTGATCTTATTGGATTTCAAGTGAATGGTTATTATTTTTGTGTTTATTGGAATATTATGTGCAGGATGTTTATATAGATGATTCAAGGTTTAGGTATTTGGGGTTATGTGTTTCAGATATGACTCAGAATATTGCATTTTGTAGTAAAATCAGAATATTGCGTGTTGTTGCGAAATTGAAGATGATGTCATAGGTGTTTCCTGGGATATGACCAGTTGCTTTTATATCAAAAAGTTTACACTCTGCACTATTCATATCGGGGTTTTTTCACACTTATCAATAAATTTTCAGCAAAACTAGCAACCCACAATAAACAATTCTATGTATAATCGTTTAATTTTACTTACCATATCAAAAATTATCAGCATGAGAATTCGCATATAAAACCGCACAATAACATGGATATTATTTTCTTTTTACATCTCTTGTTTTTAACATAACATCCGGTCGCATGTTTCGATTACGGTTTTTAATATAACACCAAGAATAATAAAATTTCCTAATCAGCTAACATTCTTATCGAAGCCAACTATTTCAAATGGTCTTCATACATTCCCAGAGAAAACATCCGGTCGTTCACAAAAAATTCTTGCACGCTATTCAAATTCCAACGTCTAATCATTTAAAATAGCCCTCACTCAAGCTCTTATCAACATATCGAATTTCTAATTTTGAAATGTCTGTAAAATATTCGAACCCTATAAAAGAGATTACCCAACCGGCATCAATAAAAGCTCACCTCCGCAGCGATAAGAAATGGCGTCATCCGTGGGAAACACCCCGACAGCGATAAGAAATGGCGCCCCAGACAGCGATAAGAAATGGCGTCATCCGTGGGAAACACCCCGACAGCGATAAGAAATGGCGCCACCGGAAGCGATTAGAAATGGCTCCCCAGACAGCGATAAGAAATGGCGCCCCAGACAGCGATAAGAAATGGCGCCACCGGAAGCGATAAGAAATGGCACCACCGGAAGCGATAACAGGTGACGTCATGCGGGGGCGGTAATCCGATACCCGTGGGAAAAAAATGGGGACCGTGGGAAAAAGTGGCCCAGAGTCCCCATATTCTAACTACTTGTCGGGTATTTCTACACCTAATGATATCCTCACAGTGTTGGATAATTCAACGCTGCATACAAAATCTATTAATTCTCTTTTCCAATCTTCAGACAATGTTCTATATAAGAGTTCTATTATTTTTAGAAAAGGGTGAAGTTCCTCGTACTTTCCTTCGAAAGTTGGAATAACTTTGATAGCTGTTGCAATATCAAAAGAACTCATTTTTGCTATTTGTTTTTCTAATTGAGTTTTATATTCTTCGTATGCTAGTTTGAACGCTGTTTTCAAACTGATTATCTCAATATTCGTTGAATCTGCTGCCAATTCTCTAACTTTTAGTCTAATTTCTTCCAAATTATCTAATTTTGTTTTTAGAGTTTCTAATTTATAGGGTTTGTCGATGCCCTTTTTAGCATTTAAACAATCCTTTTTGACTTGTTCCAAAAGAATTCTGATTTGTGCAGCAGGCATAACACGAAAAGTGAGTTGAAAACAAATCCAATTTTACAAAAATGTTCAAAAGTAGTATTTATACATTTATCTGCCTACCAGTTGCTTTTCTTACATATTTAGACTGATGTTTATTATATAAATATAGAATAATTAATATAGTTAGGAATATGGCCGATGTAGTTATGGCCTGTTTATATTCGGTGATAGAACCGGAATTAACTGAACTACAATTTCCCATCTTTAAATAAAATATGTAAAAGATTAAAAATATGATTAAGATTCTTTAATTATTCTTCACTTTTTCTTTTTAAACACCTCAGCTGGTTTGCTATTTCTTTAGCTTGCACGAATAGTTGCTTCTTTAGTTTTCTTTCCGGGGTGATAGCTAGGTTGGCTTTTTCCTTGCGTAGCCTATTTCTTTTTCCTCCTCGTTGTCGCTCTCGCTTTTCTGGCTGATGTACTTCTGGCTTATGCTTTTCTGCTGGTAAACGACGCTTATTTGGCCCTATCACCTCTGATCACCTCTTCCTCCGTTGCTGTCATGATAGCTTCCTCGTAGGTCGCTGGCTTTTTTCTAACTATTACCGGAGCTCCCGATGGCGTAAAATATTTTCTGGTTTCCGCGACAGGTGTGGGGTTATACGTTGGTACCTGTTGTCCTCGGCTCGCCGTAGGTATATATTCCTCCACTCGACTGCACAGCTCCTTGAATATTCGGTCAATTTCCGACTTGTAGTCCTCTGCCAGGTCCATCTTCAGTTTGTCTTGCAAACTGAATTGGCAGGATCGCCATGTAATGTTTAATTTTAAAAAGGCAAAACATTATAAAGGCTATAGCGGGATAAGAGAGGCAAATTGTCACTCGCCTGGATTTTTATTTGGAATCGGCCATTCGAAAGTACATATGTATATGTTTACTGCTATAGATATGGATCCTGTTATTAACGAAGTCAGTGATGACGATAAAGAATATTATTATAATTTGATGTTAAGGAAGTGTTGAAATCAGACTTGAGGTTATCTATTTATATATAAAATAAATGTGTTCATATGTTTTATGAATACTTATGTAATATGCTCTGTAACATTCTCATCTAAAAGAATTTTCCATTTGAAAAATTAGTTTCTAGAATTGTTTAGATGTTCTGAAACCTATTGACTGTCTTCTTTGCAGTAAAATAAAATAAAAAATAAATATCAAAATAGATTTAGCCATTGGTTTTTGATGTTACGTGTCAAAACAATGGGAAAAATGCGAAAATATGGTTTTTTAGTTTTGAGCATGCTATGATTAAAAAATGATACTTTAGAGTGTGAGATTCGAAGATAAATATAAGATAAAATAAAAACTAAATACAAATACTTATTGAGCCATTGGCGTTTGAGGTTATGTGGAAAAAAAATGGGGAAAAACGTGGAAAAATCAGTTTTCTTCTAATTTTGATTATGTTCCACTCTGAAAATAGTAATTTCCATATCACTATTCGAAGGAGCAAGAAAAAATACATAAAAACCTCAATTTAGAAGTTAGCCAAAAATGATGTACATAATTAAAAAAACCATTGAAAAGTTCAAAGATTTTTCCTGACCTCAATTTTAATTGGAAAAATCAGAAAAAATCATGTTATTTTGTGGTTTTGAAACACATATCTGTGATTTTTTTCAATTTTTTGTAGTGCAAACTACGGCCAAGAAAAATAAAAAACGAAAAAGCTTTATTTTCAGCGCAGAAACCTCTATGAAAGGTTTAGAGATTTGAAAATTTGGCTTAATTGGTTTTCAATTATGAACTTTTGAATGGCCGATTCCAAATAAAAATCCAGGCGAGTGCCAATTTGCCTTTCTTATCCCGCTATAGCCTTTTAAGATTTTTTATTCAAACAGAATATTACCAGTAGAGTGACTGCGTGATCGCAATCTTGTCTGTACAGCGCTAGGCGCCTATTTATCCCTCAGGGCTGACTGCGTATTCGCAATCTTGATTTATGGTTCAGAAACTTCAGGACTAGTCGCGATAATGCGCCGACTTTGGTCAAGAAATCAATGAACTATTTCCTTACTATCTAGATGTCTTTTATTCAATTTTCCTATGTACTAAACTTACCAACTAATCAATAAATCAATTGCATTCCTGACGCATCCACTTGAGGTTTATTGCTCTTTGTGCATATGCAATTCTTTTTTTCTTAGTCATGAATTTTTACTAGGTCATATGTTTGTCAACAAACAATTCACAACACGGGGTTCATATTGCGAACGATAATTCGTAGCCGTGTCAATACTCATATTACATCTTGGCGTGTGCCATATGTTATTCAATCTCTTGGGAATTCATTCATTATCAACTAGAACAAATCGTTCATGAAGCAAACGTGAATATTGAGGTTTCTACCGAAATATGATCTTGGGTATGTAGTGTGTTTACGTTACTTGATTTTAATTTTACGTTGCGGTGAATTATGACGTAGTGAAATACACTACACAGGTTTGACCTTCAAGGGGTGAAAACAGCAAACCCCTCCGACCGAAGTGTCCCAAAAACTAATCAGCTCTTAAGATTGCAAAGACACTTCGATTGACACCTTAACGAAGTCGATACGGCTTTGTTTACGTGAGTTATGCTCGAAGAAAAACTGTCCGCAAACGCAAGTACGTACGTACATACACACACACACACACACACGCAAACACACACATACATACTTATTTCTAAAAACACTTAAAATATACTCGTAAGACCTCAAAACTTAAAGATATGTCGAAAATTTCAATTTCGATTTTCGAGGCGATTACAAGAACTTCCCATATACTGGGAAGATAATTAATAAAAGAAAATAAATACATATAGTTAAACTATTTAGTTAATCTACCCTTTACATTCTGCTTATGGATGTATAGTAAGTGAGCAAATGAACCAAGTTGCAGAGTTGTAGTACCGAGGAAGCCGCAACATCGGCGAATGGTAAAAAGTCTCAGTCCTAGCATATGGAACTGTAAATATGATGTCAAATCTGGCAGGGCGTTCTCTACTACGAGATTCTAACCAATCAGAGGCGTTAGAGTTTAATTGATGGTGGTGAAGCCGAAACAGAAAACACTCATTTAAAACGAGTCTGCGTGATTGCAAAGTAGGAAGTTGTAGCAAGGAAAGTTGCTCTTCATATGGCATATATGTAATATTAAATTTATAGATAAGGAAACAAATGAAATTGTGCTGTACTGATAAAATCCAGAAATTGATAATGTCGTGACTATACTTGCGAACAATATTCAAGACTGAGTCTAACTAGGCTAGTGTATAGGTTAACGGCAGATGTATGATGACAAGTATGGGAAGTGACTATGATATTCAATTTTTGATATACTATTTTCATAACTGTCTTTAAGTGTGACGTTCAGGATCTCACTCATATTTTTTAAATCTAAACCTCAATAATTTCAAGTACTGCTTAATTTGCAATGTTATTCGTGGGCGAAGTCAGTTGATTTTCCTGTTTGAGCTGATTGTGATATTATTGGGCATTCGTTATACAGAAGCATTCTGCGGCTTCAAATGAAGTCAGATATTTATTGTTTCTTCCCTTAAAGTATATTATATCTCCGTCTTAGCCGACTTGTTTGAGAATTATCGTGCTTATTCGTTTAACGTTTATGGTTTCCAATTCTCGTTTATTGGATTTTATGAATTTCCCAATGGATCTCTCTTTATTGGAATAAATAACATCAGTTATTTTATTTCAATATTAAGAGTATTATTATTAACTCGTATCAAGGAATTAATTTTATTATTTATCTTCGCCAGCTCTTTATATAGATAGTTTGCAATATCATCAATTTCTTACGATCCAATGGGTACATCTATAACGTGCTTTCCAATGTGTAATAACTTATTTTGTTCGTCCACGTTAGGTATGGAATTATATGTTAGAGAATCAACAAGACCGCATACACATCACCACATCGATATGTGGAAAATATTCTGATTTGATAATGTATGTATTTCCAGTAGGAGTTAATGTTAGAGCCATAACAGTATTTAAAACAACGATTGGTTTTGAAGTTCTTCAAAGTATTTATTTACACAGATGCCTTAGAAATTTACAATATTTTATATAAATTTTTTTAAACATAAGTGTCGACAGTTGTATGAGTTCTAGCTGCAATATATATTGTGGTTGTGTATTATATTAGAACCTAGATAATTCATTTATTCTATGGGAGGAAGTTAATTTCCAAAACTATCGAAGTATTCCACATAACGATTTTGCTTGCTGTACGCTACCTAATGTGTTCCAGGACCTTGCACATCATCTAAATTTACAACAATCACTCGATTTGCATTGTCGGCCCCTTCGGTAAATTTTTTCGCATAAAACTCTCCTGAAGTGTGGTAAAAGCCTTGTGAACAACTTTAAATCATTCTCATTTTAGCCTCTCTTGGATAACATTTCCAAATGTTTTTTGAAACAAGTTCCAGGAACAACCCTTATCCTTTTCTATGCGGTTTCAAATGCAATCCTCGACCCAAAGTTATCACCTCCATTTTCTGGTTGTGTTGCTTTTTCTCTTCTCACATCTTTTGGCATCATTGACAGTTTTAGCTCCACCCGATAAAGCACCAATCGTAGATAGTCCCGCAAAAAGAGGAAGGAGAAACGGCAGAACTTCATAAACTTTAGAAATGGGAATTATTTTTGAATTTCGAGGCTCTTCTTTCGTCCCATTGTTTTGTTTCTTGCAGGAGCTAAATTTATTTGAATACAAGCCTTCATATTTTCGGGTTTCTTTTTTGGCGATCATGCGGACTTTTTAAACAAATGTTTCAAATTTAGTAGTATGGATATAGCGGTTCTAACTCACTTTTTCCCACGGTCCCCATTTTTTTCCCATGGGTATCGGATTACCGCCCCCACGGGTATCGGATTACCGCCCCCCACGGGTATCGGATTACCGCCCCCGCATGACGTCACCTGTTATCGCTTCCGGTGGCGCCCATTTTTTTCCCACGGGTATCGGATTACCGCCCCCGCATGACGTCACCTGTTATCGCTTCCGGTGGCTCCCATTTTTTTCCCACGGGTATCGGATTACCGCCCCCGCATGACGTCACCTGTTATCGCTTCCGGTGGCGCCATTTCTTATCGCTGTCTGGGGTGTTTCCCACGGATGACGTCACCTGTTATTGCTGTCGGGGTGTTCCCCACGGGCAGGTGTTTCCCAACCGCGATGAGTCATGCTGATGAATAGGTGTGATAAGAAGTCAAGGTCAAAGTTCAAGGTCAAAGGAATTTTCCCAACCGCGGTGAGAGTCATATCCCAGGAAACACCTATGACATCATCTTCAATTTCGCAACAACACGCAATATTCTGATTTCGTAACAAAATGCAATATTCTGAGTCATATCTCAATTCTGAGTCATATCCCAGGAAACACCTATGATATCATCTTCAATTTCGCAACAACACGCAATATTCTGATTTCGCAACAAAATGCAATATTCTGAGTCATATCCCAGGAAACACCTATGACATCATCTTCAATTTCGCAACAACACGCAATATTCTGATTTCGCAACAAAATGCAATATTCTGAGTCATATCTCAATTCTGAGTCATATCCCAGGAAACACCTATGACATCATCTTCAATTTCGCAACAACTGCAATATTCTGATTTCGCAACAAAATGCAATATTCTGAGTCATATCTGAAACACATTACCCCAAATACCTAAACCTTGAATCATCTATATAAACATCCTGCACATAATATTCCCATAACCACAAAAATAATAATCATCCACTTGAAATCCAATAACTTACCAGAAACGAAAATGCCAATCACCGGAAATTTCACTGATAAGGTGGAACACAAAAGATCGTATTACTGCACTAGTTGCAAATCGGATCGGCATAACGTAAACAATTGCCCTTATCGCAATATTCTGATTTCGCAACAAAATGCAATATTCTGAGTCATATCTGAACCACATTACCCCAAATACCTAAACCTTGAATCATCTACATAAACATCCTGCACATAATATTCCCATAACCACAAAAATTATAAACATCCACTTGAAATCCAATAACTTCCCAGAAACGAAAATGCTAATCACCGGAAATTCCACTGATAAGGTGGAACACAAAAGATCGTATTACTGCACTAGTTGCAAATCGGATCGGCATAACGTAAACAATTGCCCTTATTTGAAAGATAAAGATAAAAGAAGGAAATAATAAATAAAGATTAGCGATGGGCTAAATACAAAATTATAGTAATTATAATATTAGGCTACCCTTAAGGAATTTATAAAATAAACAATAGAATTATATAAAAAGACAAGACCCCAACAGGAATCATTCCAGTTGCTATTCTGCGTTGTAAACCAGTATTCATTCAAAGTGAATTTTTATACCTTGTCGAAAATATATAAAAAATTGCAAAAGATAAAAAGTGACTAAAATTTAAAAAGTTTATTTTAAATAAAAAATAACTAAGTTTTTATTCAAAGTGGAAAAGGAAGAATTAGATCTTTCAGATATCCAATCCTCTGCTTTCACTTTGCATCTCAATTTAGGAAAGTTTTTATTTTGAGCTCAGTGAAAAAACACGAAGTGAATTGTATTCCTTAAAATGTTCTGTGAATTTTGTAATATCGAAGTCAATAGTGCTTGTTGGAACTATCATGTGCGAACCAATGCTCACAAAAATAAATCTATAGAGCCCCTCAACGAACATTTTAAAAGGGTAAAAAGTTGTTTTGGACAGCGAATGGAAACTCTTGTTTTTGAAAACAAAGATGAGGGTCTTTTAAAGTCGGCGGAGCTTTTAAAGATGATGGAAGATCCGTTAGTGAATTATCTGATGAGTGCACTAGATGAACGCGTGACACTCAAATTCAACATTGAACTCTTTGCTGAATTCATTAAAATGAATGATGATGATGAAAACGATTGCATAATAAGCATTAAGTCTTTCCATACAAAAATGCAAGCGATAATTAAAAAAAAGTGAGTTGAAATTAGCTTTCGATATTATGGCCAATGAAATTCGAATCAAAATGGAGGAATTCCAGGAGAAAGACAGTGGATGGGCTCTCCTTAGAATTACGCACTGTGAGTTAAATATAAACGATTTTAAACCATTGAGAGGAACAAGTTATATTCCGCTACCAAAACAATTGGCCAATAAGCGTGCTTGCATTAATATTAAGAACCGCGACAGTTATTGTTTGAAATGGTGCATAATTTCCGCAATGTGTCCGATAGATCATAATTCAGACAGAACTACATTATACCGAATTGATGACATTGCAGACAGCGTTATACATCTTCAAAATGGTATAGTGTTGAATTTTCGGGGACTCAAGTTTCCGCTACAGGTGCAAGATATTGACAAATTTGAGGAATTAAACCAAACAATCAGTGTCAATTTATTTGGATACGATGAAGAGTTAAAAAAGTTATCGGTCCATATCATATCACAAAGCAAGAAAAATCGCATCACATCAATCTGCTCCTGCTGCAATCCAACGAAGATTGTCATTATGTTTGGATTAAACATATTTCAAGGTATGTAATAGTGAATAGTGTGTGTGTGTGTGTGTATGTGTGAATACATGAATTATTTTTCTTCTTCTTCTTTAAAGGTTGATTCGCAGTCAACAAACGCTATACGAAGGTTCTATCTATGTTTGCAATAAATGCCTGCAATATTTTATGTCGAGTGAGAAACTGCAACTGCATAAAAACAGCTGTAGCAGAGTAGTCACGAAAATGGTGGAACCGGAGAAAGCAACGCTGCTGTACAAAAGCTATGGACGACAACTCGAGGTACCTTTTGTCATCTATGCAGATTTTTAATGCCTTCTTCAGGACGTCGATACATGTGCACCCAATCCAACACTTTCATCAACGTCAACAATCCAAGAACATACCCCTTGTGCTTTCTCTTATTTCATCAAGTGTTCATTCGATTCAAAATTAGACAGATTCAGATTATACAAAGGCCCAGATTCACCCAAAGAATTCGTTAATTCCATTGTAAATGATGTAAAATGGGTTTATATAAATCATATCAAGAACCCAAAGTCAATGGATGCTCTATCGTCGGAAGAAGAAAAGATTCAAAGGGAATCGATTTTCTGTCACATTTGTAAAAAAGAGCTTGACAATGATAGAGTCCGAGACCATTGTCATTTTACTGGAAAATATAGAGGCCCCGCTCATAACGAATGCAATTTATTGTATCGAGTACCGAAATTCTTTCCAATATTATTTCACAACCTCTCGGGCTATGATTGTCATTTATTTGTGAAAGAATTAGATAGCATTGATGGGGAAATATCTATTATACCCATTAATATAGAATTATACGTTTCATTATCTAAACGAATTCAAGTCGATGAGTTTGAAACGATTGAGCTTAGGTTCTTAGACTCAGCCAGATTCATGCAGAGTAGTTTGGATGCTCTAGTGAAAAATCTTTCTCCAGTAGATCTGAAAACCGTAAGATCAGTATATGAAGATGAGGAGAAATTCCATCTGCTTACAAGCAAGGGTGTATTTCCCTAAGATTATATTAACTCGTGGGATCGATTGAATGAAGTTTGTTTACCACCTCGAGAAAGCTTTTACAACAAAATGACAAATAGCGAATGCAATGAGATTGACTATAATCATGCTGAAAATGTTTGGGAAGTTTTCAATTGCACAACGATTTGGGACTATTTGGAATTATATCTGAAGACAGATGTGCTGCTTCTGACAAACGTTTTCGAAAATTTCAGGAAAGTTTGTAAAAATATCTATGGACTTGACCCTTGCCAATACTATACAACTCCTGGGTTATCGTGGGATGCCATGCTCAAAATAACATCTGTTAAACTTGATCTTCTAACAGATATAAACATGCATCACTTCATACAACGAGGAATCAGAGGTGGTATCACTCAATGCTCGCATCGTCACTCAAAAGCTAACAACAAATACTTGGAAGATTATAAAGAAGAGGATCCTTCCAAATATCTGATGTATGTAGACGCAAACAATCTATATGGTTGGGCAATGTCACAACCACTTCCCCATGCTGAATTCCAGTGGGTTGAAAATATAGATGAGGTTGATATTCTTAATATTGCAATAGACGCAGACATTGGATACATATTGGAAGTTGATTTGGAGTATCCAACAACAAAGCACGATGAGCATAACGATTTACCTTTCTGTGCAGAAAATAAAAAAGCACCTGGTTCGAAAACTGCGAAATTGATCACTGACTTAACTAACAAACAAAATTATGTGATTCACTATAGAAATCTACAGCAATGCATTGCGAATGGTTTGAAATTGACCCGTGTCCATAGAGTTTTACAGTTTAAACAATCGAATTGGATGAAGCAGTACATAGACTTGAACACCCAATATCGCAAAGCCAGTAAAAATTTGTTTGAGAAAAACTTTTTCAAGCTTTTAAACAACGCAGTATATGGCAAAACGATGGAAAATGTGGATAAAAGGAAAGATGTGAAGATTGTGACGGATTGGGAAAACCGAGGCAGACACTCAGGCGCACGAAGTCTTATATCGAAGCCAAATTTTCATAGTGCAGCCGCTTTTACCCCCAATATGGCAGCTATTCAAATGGATAGAGTATTCACATGATACAAACAAACCGACTTATCTTGGTTTCACCGTGCTTGATCTATCAAAATTGAAAATGTATGATTTTCATTATCGTTTCATGAAGCCCAAATATAATGAGAAAATTATTCTCAACTATATGGATACGGATTCATTTATTTACATTATTCAAACAAACGACTTTTACAGTGATATTATACCGGATATAGACAATCACTTTGATACTTCTGAGTACCCCCAAGATAACATATATAATATTCCGCTGAAAAATGGAAAAGTGTTGGGTATGATGAAAGACGAAAATAGTGGAAAAGTCATGAAGGAGTTTGTAGGATTAAGAGCTAAAATGTATTCTTTAAGTATAGAAAATGGTGATACAATTAAAAAAGCAAAAGGTGTAAAGAAGCTTATTATGGATGGACTAGATTTAGATGATTATAGAGATTGCTTGTTTAGAAAAAAGATATTTAGAGGTAGCATGTACGTCTTTAGATCTAAGCTTCACAATTTATATACTGAATGTATAAATAAGGTTTCTTTAAGTTATTTAGATGATAAGCGATATATAAGGGAAGATGGGGTTAGCACATATGCATGGGGACATTATAATATTGTAATGGATGTAGAATAGGAAGATTGAAATAAATAATAAAATTGACTGAAGCAGAGAATGGAGTTTTTGAAAATATTTGTTGTTGTTTCGAGTATCGGAATACCTTTTCTTCAAGGTAATCACCTACCAATGGTGACTCTTAGTGAGGATTTTGGCAAGATTTTCTTAGAAAAGAAATGGAAATAGCTGGAATAATCGAAAGTAAAAATATTTTGTACAGACATTTCAAATTAGAATTCGATGACGAAAATATCTTAACAGTACGATGCACATATGATTGCAACTATTCCGAACGTTCACTCAAAATCTCGTGCTTTGAATACCGTAAGTTTGAATCCGAGAGGATTCTTAGCAATGGCGAAGTTGAATACATAAAACAACAAGACCTCAATTATAGGTCAGATGTAGAATTTTTAGATTTAAAGAACATGAAGCAAACATATACCATGAGTATTACTTGAACCGTCAACCGCTTCACAACGATGAATACTAAAGACGATAATGATGATCTTCAGTGTTCTATTGAGGAATATAAACAATTTTTTGTTGATAGCAAGCAACTAATTTTAACGGAGCACTTTGATAAATTTGTAAACAATTACACGTTTTTGAAAGCCTACGCTGACATGCAACAAAAAGTCAACAAGTTTGGTAAACAGGTGATGCAGAATGCGGTCCCGATACTTGTGAATGTTACAGTGTTCATAGGAGATTGTGTGAAGTTAAAAGGCTTGTTCAATTTTATAAACGATTAACAAATATATAAATTTTATTTTTCAATTATAACCACAATGTTTCATTTTGAATCTTAACACTAAAACAATGAATGAGTTATTCCATATCTTTAACATTTATCCAGGAATTATGTTCTTTTGAAAACCCCAACCACTTTACAAATGCTTTATTTCCCCTCCTTTTTAAAACTTCTTCCACAAAATAAAACGACGGATTCTTAGCTTTTAGCAGTTCAAGTTCATAAAATCCTCCTTCGATTGGATTTCCTTCATAATCTTCCAAAAGATATGTGACGGGGTTGGTTATTTGAATTTGACGAATTTTAAAAATCTCCGTTGTCCAGTTTGGTGTATATCCTTTTTCAAATATATGCTTGTATTTACTAATTCGTACATAGTCACCCACTTTATATTTCGACTTTCCCATTACTTTAATATTGTTGTACACGGTGGACAGAAGTGACAGTTCATTTGAGCTATTTACAGCAGAAGGAGCCATTTTTATTGTTCGATGTTTTTTGTTATTATACTCCTTGGTCAAATCATCAACGAGACTAATCCACTTGTAATTTCCATTCATACTAAACTCCTTCCACATCATGTTCTTCAGTGTACGATTGAATCGTTCAACAATTGACGCCTTAAGAGAGCTATACGTGGAATAGTGGTTTATTTGATATTGTTCCATAATGTTTTTGAAATGTTTGTTGTAGAATTCTTTTCCGTCGTCTGTTTGCAAGTTTTTAGAAATGCGCCCCTGTTGAAGTATGTGTTCAATTGCCTTGGCAACTTCTTTACCAGTCTTCGTTTTGATAGAAACCGTCCACGCAAACTTAGAAAACGTGTCAATGATCGTAAGAAGGAAACGAAACCCTGTATTTTCGCTAGCATATGCTCGCATTTCAACTAAATCCACTAGCCACAAATCATCCAAACCTTTTATAATAACACGCCGTCGCTTAAAATTTTTTCGAGCAGACGCGTGCAATTCGTTAATAACTTGTCGTTTGCTCATGATAAAAAAGACTAAGCTTGTTTACTTGTATTTTTATTAATATATATATGTAAAGTTAATTCAAACAACAACAACATTTTTATTATTATCGTAGTGAATCTGAATTTGCTTGTCAACATATGCCTTTAGCTTCTCAACATACGTTTCAACGTAAACTTTTGTTGTAGCATCATCATCATCTAGGGGCGTGCCAAGATGCTTTAATCGTTTGAATTTAAGAATATAATCACTGTTCTCCGCTTTGTCCCTCCCTCGTTTGCCTCCACCTTCCTGTGAAAATCGACCAAATTTGTCAACACTCATTTTTTGAAACAGCTGGTGATTTCTATCGTATTTATTCTATTATTTGCGCTTCTTTCAATTCTTCAATGATCGATATAATTTCGTTGTTATGATTATTGTGACCGGCTTGTTGCGATCCAATGAGTAACTGCAATCGACTCACTAATTCATTCGGATCATCCCAATATATGTAGTCTTTCTGTTTGTCGGATGTTTGCATTAAACTATAATCTTTGTGTTTAGGTGTTTGTCTTAGCCCTCTTTCTTCTTTGTTGATGTTATCTAACAGTTTCGAAATTATTTTTCTATATTTAAAGCTTCGGTTTCCATTTATTTGACTATTGCTGTCGTAAGAACGTCTGTAAGCATTAGTGTGCAGAATAATACTTTTATAGTCTGCTAAATCTTCATTGGTATATAATTTTTCATCTGGATACTTCATAAAAAGCAGTTCGTATAAACCTCGAGTTCCTATGTAGGATTTCTCATTTACAAGTATATGATTGCCATTGATTACGAAATTCGAATTTCCTATTTTCCACTGCTCTCCATCATCATCATCCCTATATATTCCATAAACACTGTCAATTGCAGACGGTTGATTTACATAAATATCTAGATAATGCCTAGGAATCTCCGGAAATTGGTTTTGCTTCATGTACTCTTCAAAATATTCTCGTCCTTTCGCAGTGGCAACATATTTACGAACAACTTTTGTAGAAGAAGAGTTGGATGTTGTGGCGGCGAGATTTTGTTTCAAGTTTGGTGTAGGAGTTTTAAAACTGTCTTCTTCTTCTTGGTGACTATTTCCCTCATCTCGTATTGATGGAGGCTCTTCTTTAATTCCATTTTTTATGTCTTTATTATTTTGCAACAACTTGGTTCTTTTAACTAATTCTTTGAGAGGGCGCGTGATTGGTTTAAATGTTTCCTCTAGCTGAATCACTGTTCCAGCTTTGTTAGCTTTCAGCTGTTGATACTTTTTCCTTATCGAATTGGTTGTTGCTACAATATCACTGAGTAGCTGCGTCTGTTGTTGCTTATCAGACATTGTTTTTTTCATTTTTTATGAATACAACAGCAGCATTTCGTCGTCAAATTTCGAAAGGTATCTACAATATTTTGAAATATTCTTTCAATAGGCCCTAATTTGAGTTTGAAATGGTTTTTGCTGTACCTGAATCGATTTGTGTCTTTTTCGAATTGTTTGGTACTGTCTTCACTGTTGCTGCTGTACTGAAACCTTATTGAATTGTTATCAAACTGTATTGAACAGCTATCGAGCTGCATCAAGCTGGTAAACTGAACTACTATTGAACTGCTTGGAACTGGTATTGAACTGCTTTGAACAGGTATTGAACTGCTTTAAACAGGTATGGAACTGCTTTGAACAGGTATTGAACTGGTATTGAACTGCTTGGAACTGGTATTGAACTGCTTTGAACAGGTATTGAACTGCTTTGAACAGGTATTGAACTGGTAATGAACTGATTTGAACTGCTTCGATGTTTTTATAGTATTATGAATACATCAAACCCCTTTCGATATCGACCCTTGTCTAAGGGACTGTCTTTATCAATTACACAGAACCCATATTTATCGCTCCAATATTTTCCACAGATGTTTCTAAACTGATCGAAAGTCATGTCTGTGTTTACGTGATTATTGTAAATGTGTCTTAAATTCATATCATCCTGTTTGAATATAATCAAAAAATTTCCATTATCTCGAATAAGGTGTTTCGGTATTCTCGTATAAGTTTGACACAGATAAAAACTATCAATATTATGATGTCTTCCCATACAGAAATATAATCGAACGTTATCTTGTTTCTCGTTGGCAATATCATCGAAAATGAAAACAGGGTTAGACTCAGCTTTATCTGGTGGAATCACTGCACTATTGTTTGAAAATGTATAGAAGCCTAGTCCAGAAATAGGTTTTACAGCCTGCTTTAAATGTCTATATTTGGATTGATGTAATGATTTCGAGTAGATGTAGATGTTTTCAAATTTAACGCCATTGGGATGTTTCAACAGGGATATCATAACGTTAGTTTTACCACAGTTGGAGGGACCCACAATTATAGCTCGAATACTATTAGGCAATAAATTGCTATGTTTATTTGTAAAGGGTTCATTTGCAATGTCAACATTTTCCACCAATAACTTTTGGTGTTGTTGTATAAACCGCATCCTGATAACTAAACATCAAACATGTAAATGACTAGGTTTTAACGAAAGTTTTACAGTCGGCGATGAGTTGTTAAACAAGGTGTATCGCGATCAGTATAAAATGATTGATCATAAAAAGAAATGTACTAGTAGTTTACGAAAAGCCGTGAGCGGAAAAGGGTTCATTAATACTCTAATTAATAAACTACCGATTGAACTGCATTTGCCTGGCTATCAATATTGTGGACCTGGCACGAAGCTTCAAAAACGACTTGCCTGAGGAGACGCCGGAATAAATCCCCTTGACGAAGCGTGTAAAGAGCACGATATTGGTTATTCACAATTTAAAGAAACGAGCGATCGTCACAAACTAGATAAGATATTAACTGAAAAGGCGTGGCAACGCGTTAGATCAGCAGACGCAGGATTAGCCGAACGCACTAACGCGTTACTAGTAGCCAATATGATGAAAGCTAAAGTAAAATTAGGAATGGGATTTAAAGATAAACAGAAATTTGGAACAGTTATTTCCAAAGTCCGAAAAATCATTAAACAGAAGAAACCCAACAGTATGAAGGCGAGTATTAAGGTGGCCTTAGCTGCTGCAAAAAATATTACAAAAGGACGGAAAAAAGCTATCAAAACTCCAAGAATAATACCCATTCCTAAAGTTGGTGGAATTTTGCCGTTCCTTATTCCTCTTTTCGCAGGATTATCTGCTATTGGTCCTTTATCAGTTGGAGCTGCGGGAATAGCTAAAGCTGTTGATGATGCTAATAATGCCAAAAATACATTAGAGGAAAAAAAGCGACATAACCAGAAAATGGAGCAGATAACATTAGGTCGAGGATTACATTTGAAGCCGTACAGAAAAGGCTTAGGGTTGTATTTAAATCCTGTTCCAAAAAACTTTTAAAAACGCAACCCAAGAGAGCATTAAATGAAAATGATTTGAGAAAGTTTGCAAGATTCTTACCAACCTTCAGAGGAGTTTTTATGCGAAATAATTTACCAAAGGGATTTGCCATGCAAAACGAGTGTGGTATAGTAAATTTAGATAATATTCAAGGCTCTGGTACCCATTGGGTAGCGTACAACAAACAAAATCGTTATGTGGAATACTTTGATAGTTTTGGTAATTTACCTCCACCGATAGAATTACTAGATTATCTGGGATCTAATATAAAATACAACTACAATACATATCAAAGCTATGACTCATACAACTGTGGACATTTATGTTTAAGATTTTTATACAAACGTTTGTAAATTGTCTAGTGCATTCATATAAATAAATACTTTACTAAAAAACCCAATCATTGTGTTATATACTGCCATGGCACTAACATTAACTCTCAGTGGAAACACATCCATTCTTACAACAGAGTATTTTCACCTATCGAATTACAAGATGACTATGTGTGCGGACTTGTTGATTTTCAAACATATAATTCCATACCTAACGTGGATGAAAACAATAATTTATTACACATTGGAAAGCACGTTATAGAAATACCCGTTGGATCATACGAAATCGATGATATTGCAAATTATCTATATAAACAGTTGGCGAAGATCAATGACAAAATAAATTTTTCAATACGTGCCAATAATAACACTCTCAAAAGTGAAATCAAGTCAACTGCTCCTATTTACTTCAACAAAGAAAGATCCATTGGTCAATTGCTAGGATTTGCTAAACGAGAATTGAAAGTCAATGTCAAACACTCTTCTGATCTACCTGTAAGCATAAGTAAAGTGAACGTAATACGGATTGATTGCAACATAATTGGAAATTCTTATATTGATAATATTCCCTCGCATACAATCCACGAGTTCTCACCTGAGGTAGGACCAGGCTATAAAATAGTGGAGAATCCTAGTAATGTCATTTATTTGCCGGTAAACGTAAAACGAATAAGCACGCTAACTCTTAAGCTGATTGACCAAGACGGAGATCTAATAAACTTCAAGGGGGAAACAATAACTATCAGACTTCATTTGAAGCCGCAGAATGTTGTTATATAACGATGATAAATACCTGTCCAACAATGTAGATACAATCAGTTCAACCAGGAAAATCGGTCGAGTAAGACCCCGACTAACATTACAAAATAAACAGTTCTTGAAATTACTGGGGTTCAAATTAAAAAAACAAAATGAGTGAGATTCTGAACGTTACACGTAAAGTCAGCTATGACAATAGTATCTCGAAAATTGAATACCATAGCTACTCTCCATTTCTATCATCATTCAACTGCAGTGATGAAATTAGAATACCTCTACAACAGCAGGACTTGTGTATTTTGCCAAGTCAAAGCTTCATCTATATTGAAGGTGCTTTAATTAAATCGGATGGAACAACATCAACAACTGCTAAACTTACGAATAATAGCTAGCTAGCCATTCAGTTCATATCTAATAATAGATTAGATATGAACTGAATGGAGTAGAAATCGATCGAAACAAGAATGTTGGAATAACATCGACACTGAAAAATTATGTATCACTTAGTGAAAATGAAAGTAAAATGCTTTATAATGCCGGTTGGTCGCCAGATGAATCTATCATGCCATCTGTTAAGGCATATGAGTGGTTTCGAAAGGAAAGAGGTCTTTATTTGTGGAACGAAAATAAACTTTATTTCTATGCTTATTGCATTCACCCGTGCTCACGTCACAGTGGTTGGCTTATGACTAACTTGTTATGGAGCGCATTAAATGCGATGACCAGTCTCAACACTTCCGCCGTCGGAGCGTTTTATGCACATTCCCAGCTTGGTGCGTAATTCGACAAATCTGCGTTTTGGAGACGCTTTGGTGAATATATCCGCCAACTGGGCTTCGGTAGGCACAAAGGTTACATTTATTTCACCATTCTCGACTTTCTCGCGTATATAGTGAAATTTCACGTCAATATGTTTCGTGCGCTTATGAAATTCTGGATTGTGAATTAAACGAATTGCGCTTTGATTGTCGACGTACAGTTTCATCGGTTTATCTGACAAAAACCCAAGTTCGCATAACAATGCGCGAAGCCACACGGCCTCTTTCGTCGCTGTAGACGCTGCTATGTATTCCGATTCCGTCGTACTCATTGACACGAGTTTTTGTCGCTGAGATGACCAAGTTACAATTCCGTTTGACATACAAAACGCGTAACCTGTCGTCGACCTTCTGGTGGCAATATCGCTCGCGAAATCTGCGTCTGAGTATCCCACAATTTCGACACCCGACTCCGATGCTCGGAATTCAATTCCCATATTTGTTGTCTCTATCAGATATCCAATGATGCGTTTCACTGCTCGCCAATGACTATCGTTATGATTGTTCAGAAATTTGCTGACCGAATTCACCGCGTATGCAATATCTGGGCGTGTTACTACGGCAAGAAACATCAGTGATCCTACTGCCTCGCGATATGGCACTACTTGCCTTTCTGCCTCTTCTGACTCTGCCGGATACAAAATAGTATGAGGATCCGCCGGTACGGAAACCCCTTTTGCTCGACTCATTCCGAATCTCTCGATAATTTTCTTTGCGTAGAGCTCTTGATGTACAAACATCGACCTTGACTCACGATCTCGACTTATTTGCATACCGACGAAGGTACTGCAATCACCGATAGTTATCTCAAATTCTTTGCTTAACTTGCCGACAATATTCTCGATTACATCAGCAGACTTAGCTGCAATTATCCCGTCGTCAACGAATAGCGCGAGATACACTTTAACATCGTCGTAGATGCCGACATACACACATTTGTCCGAATTTGTTTCAATTAGATTGAAACGTTTTAGAACACTCGCGATTTTCACATTCCAGCATCGCGGTGACTGTTTGAGTCCATATAATGCCTTCTTGAGAAGACACACCACATTCTCTCGATCTTCGTTGACTTCAAGTCCTGTTGGTATTTTCATCCTAACATTCTCGTCCAGAAGTCCATGGAGAAAAGCAGTTCGAACATCAAACTGTACTGCTTCGAGATTTTCTTCAGTGATGATCGCTAGGAGTACTCGAAGGGAGTCGTACCTCACAACCGGTGAGAAAGTCTCCGAATAGTCCACACCTTCTCGCTGCATGAATCCTCTGGCGCATAATCGTGCCTTGAATCTGACCACGCTTCCTTTCGTGTCACGTAGAACTTTGAAGACCCACTTGGAATCTATGTTTTTTTCACCTGGGATTTTTGACACTATCTCCCAAGTCCCGTTCTTATGATGTGCATCGAGCTCGTCCTTGATGGCTTCCGCCCATTGAGTAGCCTCTGGACCTGATACAGCTTCTTGATATGTCGTTGGAATAATGTGTTCCACGAGATACAGCCCATATCTCTTTGGTTGGTTGATCGTCGCTCGATTGCGCAGCACCATCGGTGCCGAAGTTTCTTGCTCTTGTTGCTGTCGAACGTTTTCAACCCTGTTCGTTGCTTGTCCAGTTGCCGCGTTGTCGGCGTCTACAAAGTCGACTCCTGCGTTTATGACGATAGCCTCGGTATCGTCTTCTGCATCTTGGAATGCATCTTTATTGATTTCGCTCTGCATCGGTAGTGTGAGTTCGACCTCGGACACTGGTACCTCCGATTCCACCTCGCTCTTTCGTTCATTGAACGCTACATGCCTAGAAATAGTCACAACTTTTGTAACATGATCATAGCACCTGTAATTCGATGACTCGCTGTCGTATCCCACGAAGATCAACTTTTTCGCTCGAGGATCGAATTTTGTGAGCTTCTGTTTCGGCACGTATACATAGGCGTCGGAGCCAAAGATTCTCATGTGGGAAAGATCAGGCTTCTTCCTCGTCCACAATTCATACGGCGTACAACTTCCGCTCTTCCTTGACTGCCCGGTCCTGTTAAGCGTGTAAACCGCTGTAGCAGTTGCTTCCGCCCAAAGATATGCTGGCAGCTTTCTCGCTTGTAGCATCGTTCTCGCTGCTTCCACTATTGTGCGATTGTCTCGCTCCGACTTCCCGTTCTGTTCCGGAGTATATGGTGCTGTGGTCTCCAGAGTTATTCCTCTTTTCTTCATGTATTCGCTCATCTTCTGGTTGCAGTACTCGGTACCGTTGTCCGTTCGTAACGTTTTCATTGTGCGCCCAAATTTATTGTTTACAAGGCGCTCGAACTCCTTGAATTTCTCAAAAACGTCCGACTTGTGATGAATAAAATATACGACTCGATAATTTGTCGCGTCGTCCTTGAAAAGCACATAGTACTTTGCTCCTCCTAACGACTGCACCGACATTGGTCCACACACGTCACTGTGGATGATCTCTCCGGGATTGCTCGCCGTCTTCTTGACCTCTCTCTGGAACGGAAGTTTATGTAATTTGCCATACTGGCAAGCTTCGCAGAAGAAATCTTCCGTGTTCTTCAGGGTTACCCCCTTCACAAGCTTTCGATTGACCAACTCGATGAGTGCCCGCTTGTGTATATGGCCGAGTCGCTCGTGCCACATTTTAAAGTTCAGGGCTGTTACGTTGACTTCTCGATTCTGCTTCGGTCTTCGGAAATACATTCTGTACAACCCGTTGTCCTGTTTGGTTCCGGTTGCCTCAACTTTACCGCCTCGCTTTATTTCTACTATTTCTTTTTCGAATTCTACTTTGAATCCTTTGTTCGTGCAGGCACCGACGGAAAATAGGTTTCGTGTAACACAAGGTACGAGTAGGACATTCTCGATGATACCGCTTTCCCATTCTCCATTGACGAGTTTCTCGATACGGACTCTCCCGACGCCTACCACATCACATACACCGTCATCACCCAACATGACAGTTTCCCCTATTACCGGCCGTAGCTCCTCAATCCAGTCGCGACGAGATGTGACGTGCTCCGACGCTCCGCTGTCGGTACTCCAGACATCCACTTTATCTGCGTCCCGCAACTGCTTATACTGCTCGGCTGTCGGCTGATGTTTTCGTTCGCCCACTACTAATGCTCTCGCGCTTTCTTTCTGCGACTGAACTACGAACACGCAACCACGGCTCGACTGACCTTGATTCTTGTCGTTTTTGTTGCCATCATTTTTCCGCTTCTTGCACTGACTCGCGTAGTGTCCCATTTCCTGGCACCGAAAACACTCGATATTCTTTTTCGACTTTTTCTTTTTCATGTCTTTGTCCTTTGAATGCGCACCGTATTTCGAACTACTATGCTTAGTAACCGCTAACGCACTCGTTGTGTCACCACACTCACTTTTGTTCGAATCTTCCCTTATTAGTCTTTCTAACAAATACGCGACTGTCTGACGCGCCGGGTCCACGCTATCCCACGCTGTTCTGAAAACGTTGAACTTCGACGTTAAACTCGACATAATTTTCGCAATCACTGCTGCGTCGGAAATTCTTTCGCCGAGATCTATCAACTGTCGCGCCATGTTTTGTACCGTACTCACGTGCTGCACGGCCGTGTCTGTAGGACCCATCATATAGGTATAGAACCTTTGTGTTAACGCGCCGACGTTCGATACCGATTTCTGTTCGTGCACTGCGATAAGCTTGTCCCACATTTCTTTAGCGGTAACACACACTAGCACACTCACAACTTGTTCGTCTTCCATAGCAGACGCGATGATCGCCGTCGCTTTGGCATTGTCTTTTATCCACAATTTCGTTTGTGCGGCATTTTCACCATCCTGGTTCACTGGTATCGTTCTTGTACCGTCGACCACGTCAAATATTTCGTTCGCCATCAGCACTTCTGATATTTGAAATTTCCACGCTTGGAAGTTTCTCCCGTCGAACCGCTTGACCGATCGTACCAACGCGTCAGCCGACATTTTTTTATGTACCAACGAGACTCTGATCACTTGCACACTGAAGACCAAAAAAGAAACGAACACTGCGCGTATTCTTACGCGCGCGATACGACACGAAACTCGTTGACGTAAATTCTCGCTAATTCGCTCTTCTCCAATCCCAGAGAATCAACTGGCTTTGATTCCGCGTCCCGTTATTACTGTTTATTTGTCCACTGATGTCGCGCCTGCGTGCCTTGCTCGCACGCGAAGATGGCCGCCTTGAGTCACAAGCTCGAACACTTTTACTTCCCACGTTTTCACGATCGCGATATTTTCACACTTATTCCTTCCCAGCAAAACTACTTTCACAATGGCTACGTTGCCTGGGCCCATAACCTGTTAAGGCATATGAGTGGTTTCGAAAGGAAAGAGGTCTTTATTTGTGGAACGAAAATAAACTTTATTTCTATGCTTATTGCATTCACCCGTGCTCACGTCACAGTGGTTGGCTTATGACTAACTTGTTATGGAGCGCATTAAATGCGATGACCAGTCTCAACACCATCAAGTGGCTTCTTTAACTTTTCTGTTCCGCTAAGAAAATTTTTGGGATTTGCCGAAGACTACAAGAAGATTATCGTAAATGCTAAACATGAGCTAATTCTCATTAGATCTAGAAGCGATGAAAATGCATTTCTTTCGCCCAGTGATGATGTATACATAAAAATTTTTAAACTGCAATGGAAGGTGCCACACGTTACCCCAGATGGTTCTGAAAAATTGTCAATGTTGAAATATATTGAATCAGGACAACCAATTCAAGTAAGTTTTCGAAATTGGGAACTGTACGAATATCCGGTTTTACCATCAACGACAGATCATGTATGGAATGTGAAAACTTCAAGCCAACTCGAAAAACCACGATATATTATTTTAGCGTTACAGACAAATCGAAGAAACCTCAAAAGTGAAGATGTCAGCAAATTTGATCACTGTGATTTAACCAATATCAAAATACATTTAAACTCCGAATCGTACCCTTACGATGACGTTAATATAAAATTTACACGTGATCGATTCGCTCTGCTTTATGATATGTACTGCAACTTTCAACAATCTTATTACGGGGTGCAAGCACAACCATTACTCTCACGAAACTAATATAAGAATTCAGCACCAATTATAGTAATTGATTGTTCACGTCAAAATGAATCTATAAAATCAGGTTCAGTTGACATAAGGGTAGATATCAAAACATCTGTAGATGTACCTGCCTTAACAACAGCTTATTGCTTACTTCTTCATGATCGTGTAATAGAGTACAATCCTCTCACTAGTTCAGTTCAAAAACTTGTATAATAAATAATTCTCTAATCAAATCGAATCATTCAATCATGGCGCCTTTCATCATTGACATGCAAGGATTTAGAGGATATAACAACAACGCCTTTATCATCAAAGAACTATCTATCTTGGATGTGAACAAGGATTTTCATCGACATTTTTTACTGAAACCCCCCTTCAGCATAACAACACTTTCGAAAGAGCTGCAGTTTCAAGCCAATTCGCTATACGAACATTATCACGGTTTGCAATGGGAAATCGGAAATACAACGTTTACGGAAATGAAAGAATATCTATATCAAAACATGAAGGGTGCCTCAATATATGTGAAAGGCTCGGAGAAAAAACACTGGCTTGGTAGTTTACTGGGGAACACTACCATGGTTTGCAATTTGGACGACTGTTGCTGTCCTAGTCTGAAAACACTGAAAAAGCACTATCCTAAAATATCAACCTGCACTTTACACGATGGATGTTGTGCGCAACAAAACGCATTCCTTCTGAAAAAATTTATTATACAAGAAAATCTAATTGAATAAAAACACTTTGACTTAACCGAAATAATTGTTTTATTTAAAGAAGTTTTTAAAATACATTTGAATCGATGACTGTTTCATGGAAGTGCAAGTCCTTAGAATAATGACTGCTGCAGCTCAACGATAACTTTGCCGCATTGAAGTCCTCCATAACCTTATCGCTGCATTTTTGGTAACGACCAGGTAGAAATAGCCTCATGATATTGTTTAGGTCTACAACAATAGCTTCGCCGTACCTTCAAAACAAAAAAAAATGAAGAAAAAAAAATCAATACTATTTCATTTACAAAGCTCTGTCTTACCTCGTTTCTATTCTTTCTGCAGCTGTAAGTCGGAAATTTTTGTAAATACCAGGGGTTTGCAGCTAAGTAGTTCGTTTAATGAATCCATACTTCTTCGCAGACGATATTGTCACTTGTAACAAAATCTTTAATCACTTTTTATCTTTTGCAATTTTTTATATAATTTCGACAAGGTATAAAAATTCACTTTGAATTAATACTGGTTTACAACGCAGAATAGCAACTGGAATGATTCCTGTTGGGGTCTTGTCTTTTTATATAATTCTATTGTTTATTTTATAAATTCCTTAAGGGTAACCTAATATTATAATTACTATAATTTTGTATTTAGCCCATCGCTAATCTTTATTTATTATTTCCTTCTTTTATCTTTATCTTTCAAATAAGGGCAATTGTTTACGTTATGCCGATCCGATTTGCAACTAGTGCAGTAATACGATCTTTTGTGTTCCACCTTATCAGTGGAATTTCCGGTGATTAGCATTTTCGTTTCTGGGAAGTTATTGGATTTCAAGTGGATGTTTATAATTTTTGTGGTTATGGGAATATTATGTGCAGGATGTTTATGTAGATGATTCAAGGTTTAGGTATTTGGGGTAATGTGGTTCAGATATGACTCAGAATATTGCATTTTGTTGCAAAATCAGAATACTGCGATAAGGGCCATTGTTTACGTTATGCCGATCCGATTTGCAACTAGTGCAGTAATACGATATTTTGTGTTCCACCTTATCAGTGAAATTTCCGGTGATTGGCATTTTCGTTTCTGGTAAGTTATTGGATTTCAAGTGGATGATTATTATTTTTGTGGTTATGGGAATATTATGTGCAGGATGTCTATATAGATGATTCAAGGTTTAGGTATTTGGGATAATGTGTTTCAGATATGACTCAGAATATTGCATTTTGTTGCGAAATCAGAATATTGCGTGTTGTTGCGAAATTGAAGATGATGTCATAGGTGTTTCCTGGGATATGACTCAGAATTGAGATATGACTCAGAATATTGCATTTTGTTGCGAAATCAGAATATTGCGTGTTGTTGCGAAATTGAAGATGATGTCATAGGTGTTTCCTGGGATATGACTCAGAATATTGCATTTTGTTGCGAAATCAGAATATTGCGTGTTGTTGCGAAATTGAAGATGATGTCATAGGTGTTTCCTGGGATATGACTCTCACCACGGTTGGGAAAATTCCTTTGACCTTGAACTTAGACCTTGACTTCTTATCACACCTATTCATCAGCATGACTCATCGCGGTTGGGAAACACCTGCCCGTGGGGAACACCCCGACAGCGATAACAGGTGACGTCATCCGTGGGGGAAACACCCCGACAGCGATAACAGGTGACGTCATCCGTGGGAAACACCCCAGACAGCGATAAGAAATGGCGCCACCGGAAGCGATAACAGGTGACGTCATGCGGGGGCGGTAATCCGATACCCGTGGGAAAAAAATGGGGACCGTGGGAAAAAGTGAGTTAGAACCGCTATATCCATACTACTAAATTTCGTGTTACTATTAACTTCCATTTTTAATTTTACTTTTGGTTTTATCATGTTGGTAACAAGTAATGCGTTAGCGCGTTCTGATAATCCTGCGTCAGCTGATCGAAGTCGTTGCCACGCCTTTTTGGTAAGTACTTCATCCAATCACTAGTTTCTTTAAATTTTGGATAATCAATATCATGCTCCTTACAGGCTTGATCCAATAAATTTATTCCGAGGTCACCTCTAGCAAGCCGATCTCTAAGTTTAGTACCAGGACGGTGATATTGATGACCAGGTAGATGCAGTTCAATTGGTAGTTAATTAATAAGGGTGTTAATGAGTCTTCATCTTCCTACACTCACTGCTTTTCGTTATGCACTGATCATTTTCTTTTGTATATGGTTGTTGTAGCTCGGTTACCAACTCTCCGCAGGTAGTTTCACTCTTGTGATTAATTAAAATTGAGAATGCAGTTGATACAACAACTTCAAAAGTTGTTGGTGGAAAATACTGACGTTTCAAGTAAAAGACGTATAGCTAAACAAAGCAATTTATTTTCCAATAATACTTGGGGTATAACTGCGGTTTCCTCAAACTGCGGAAAAACTAATGTTATGATTTCCTTGTCAAAACATCCAAATGGCGTTAAATTTGAAAATATTTCTATCTACTCGAAATCATTGCAGCAGCCCAAATATATATTCCAAGTAAGCAGTTAAGCCTATTTCTAGACAGAAATTCTGTACATTTGCCAACAACAATGAATGGATTCCACCTGAAAAAGCCTAGTCTAACTCACTTTTAATTTTCGATGGTTTTGCCAACGAGAAACAATAAAACGTTCGCTCATATTTCTGTATGGGACGACATCATAACATTGACAGTTTTTATCTATACCAAACTTATACAAGAATACCAAAACACCTTATTTGAGATAACGCAATTTTTTTGGTGATATATGAACAGAATGACTTGAATTTAAGGATTATTTACGTGATCATTGTAAATGTTCAAGAAGGACATGACTTTCGAACAGTTTAGAATCGTTTGTGAGAAATGTTGGCATGATAAGTATGTACGTGAGCCCTTTAGATAACGGTCGGTACATTCAAAATACTATAAAAATAGGCTCAAAGTGTGGAAGCAGTTTATAAATAGATAAGATCTGTTTCGAGCACTCAACCAAGGCTCACAAGTCCAGATTAACAATTAAAAACAGTTTGATAGCAGTTCTCAAGACTTATTGAACAGTTGAAAGGATCACAAAATCAGTTTTAAGCAGGTCTGTTGCAGTTCAGTTGAAGTTCAAAGGAACAGTGTAATGCAACTCGATAGCTGCTCAATATAGTTTGACAACAGTTCAATACGGTTAAAGCTCAGTAACAGTGAAGACGGTTTCAAACAATTCGAAATGGAAAGAAATCGATTTAAATACTGCAAAAATAATTTCCAACTAAAATAAGAGTCCATTGAGAGAATATTTCAAATTATTTTAGATACCCTTCGAAACTTTTCAAGTTGCTGCTGCTGCTGTTGCACTAAACAATGTATAAGAAGCAGTTACTCAGTGATATAGTAAAGACAACTAATTCGATAAGGAACAAGTATCAACCGCTGAAATCTAACAAAACAGGAACAGAGGTTCACTCAGGGGAAACTTTTAAGCCATTAACGAATCCTCCCAAAGAATTTGTTAAAAAAACTAAATTATTGCAAGATCAAGACATAAACAACCCATGGGGTGCGACCCTTGAGGTCCACACGGACAACTTCCCAGTAATATTTACATAAATATTAAAAATATTAAACACAAGAATAATTATGGAAATAATACTACTTTTATTAATAAAAATGTACCGCCCATAAAAGTTATTGGAATGACTTGATATTAATCGTAACATCTACGCGAGCGTCAATTGATTCCGTAAAGATTTTCGTGAATTGGTTTGATTTAATATTCACGTGGATCAATCGGAGCGGGGACAGGTTACAAAGCCTTTTCTACGTTATTTGTTATTTTCATATCGATGCTTGAAGGACAAAACAGCGCTAGCAAAAATGAATGCAGTTTTTGTTATTACGACAACTGAAGAGATTTTGTCGCGTGATGGCCATTTTGGATAGTTGCGGTCAAAACTGCTAGCATTTCGGCATAATCACTGAATTTGTATTTTTTCATGATTTTACATCAATGAAACTAGTAATTATTTCTTATTTTCTGTTGATATTGAGAAACTCTGATTATGCAGCCAAAACAAGGTTTATTGCATGTAAAAAGTAAAATATTTGTATAACAAATGATGAAGGAAGTAATTGAAATCTTACGAATACTAAAGAACAAAACTCCTAAAAACTACAATTTTTTATTTGATGAAAGCTTTTCAAAGCATATGATCTTAAAAAGTGTTGACCACAAACATTTTACCATCCAAAACGTGGGTTACCACAATTGCAAATTTGATTTGATTTGTATTGGTTTTTAAAATTTAAGCAGTTTTTTATTAAAGTTAAAACACGTTTCTTTGAAGACTATCAAAAATCTCCGCAAATTATGCAAATAATAATAAACTTTGATTGACTTTACAACAAGGTCTTTAGAATAAGAGATTTAAGGTATACAAATTCGTATGAACCCTTTTTACATGCTGACTTTGAATGATTTTTTTATTATTTTTAATTCAATTTGTTTTGAAATCATGAGAAAATATTTTGCTAGCCTCTACAGAAATTGATAAAATTTTATAAATTTTATAAACATTTATTATTATGATGTTAAGTTTATTATTTATTAATTAAATTTTTTATGAAAATAAACACTAATTTTCAATATTTTTTTTATTAAATTAAAAAAATGGCTTTAAAGATTTTTTTTTTAAAATTTAAAAACATCATTAAAATGTTAAAACGCGTTGATATGTCGAAAATTTCAATTTCGATTTTCGAGGCGATCACAAGAACTTCCCATATACTGGGAAGTTAACAAGCCACGAGGTGCAACATTTGAGGTCCACACGGTCAACTTCCCAGTAATATCTACATAAACATCAACAACATTAAACACAATAATAATTTTGAAAATACTACTACTTTAAGTAATAACAATGAGAGGTATTCATAGCAGTAACAGGAATGAGTTAATATTGTGGGACAATTATTTTCCCTTAATTTTTATTAACATGTTTATTATTTTTAATATATAAAAATATGTTAGGATGGTGTGTCCGGTCGCCTTTGGGAACTGCCGCGTCTGTAAATATAATAAAAATAACACATAAGTGGGATGGTCGAGCACACTGAGTAGCGAATCTACTCCGATTCCAAAAATAACATAAATTAAATTCAACTACCCGTCACTCTTTCATTAAGCAAACATCAAAGACAGTCCTTCGTCTTTTAGCTTTTCTGGGCACCGAGCCATCGTCAAGGGAGAGCGCACGAGACGATACGGAACCTACACGTAAGCTGACATCAAGGGAGAGCGCACGAGATGCCAGCCGGGGTGGAGAGGTGAGCCATCAACCAACCCCACGGGGAGGAGCCCCATCCCCGCTACCACTAAGGAGGAGCACCATCCTTAGCTCCAAGGTTCCTGGTTCGGTTACCAGGCTAGCCTTCACTTTAAACCGTTCAAACTATTAACCATTTAACTATTAATCTTTAACCCGGGCAGTTGAATATTGTAGTTAATTCTACGTTAACAAATACAATATAGAAAAACACATTCATTCCGACCACGACACTTAATAAGCAAAATTGCTTACCTTTACAATAACTCCTGACAAGTTGTCACGCTCCCTGGTGTCACTTCTCTCACACAACTTTCACTACTTCTACTTCACACGTCTGCACTGATAATGACGCGTTGATCCTAGCTGCAAGGACCGCACGCCAAGATCAGGCTAATGCAACATGTGTCGCATACGTGCACAACATTGGGTGTGAAATAACATGCAAAACCGGTCCGCTATCTCGGCATCGAGGACAAAGTAGCGAGCCGGCTTCTTATCTATTTTCTACGAAGAAATCTTCAGGATGTGGGCACTACATATGCGCTTGTAAGGATGCTACGCTACACTCAATATGGAATTTCAAGGATATTTTATGGGTTTTAGGACGAGAATTTACTTGGATCTTACATTCGCCCATCCTGACATTAACTCGCCTCGAGTTACACAGCGTTGGTCACATCCGCTTCCTCACTGGACAGCACTACGTCATCGGCACCACTATCTCTATCCGTATCATCGGAGATTCCTCCCGGTATGATCCAACGTTTCATTTTGTCAACCGCCACAACTCGTTGATAGTATCTTTGGCGAGAGGTACGGTTTGCTCCTTCCAGGTCGCCTACAATATACCGGTCATTCGGCAATACCTTCTTAACAACGAAAGGTCCACTATACGGAGCAAGAAGCTTTCTGCTGGTATTAACTGACCTTTCGGGCTTTTCGATAAGGACTTGATCTCCTTCTTTGTACACGGTTGGCTTCTTGCGCTTTTTATCAAACTGCGCCTTTTGTTTGTCCTGAGCTTTGCTAATTTGTTCCGCTGCTAATCTTCTGACTGACACTAAGTCATCGATTAAGGATGAGACTTGGCTAATCTCGTCACTTAACAATGCATCGCTGCTGCCCCTGGGTTTAAAGCCAAACAATAGTTCGCTAGGAGTTTTACCTGTGCTTTTATTTTGGACATTGTTTATAGCGAATTGTACTGACTTTAGACTTTCGTCCCATTTCTCCTCTTCTAACATAGTTGTAGTTAGCGCGGCCAAAATTGATCGGTTCAGCCTCTCCACTTGGCCATTTGCACGGGGGGTTGCCGCCGCATTTTTAACGTGACGTATACCGTTCTGTTGACAATAGCTCGCAAATGCTTTAGATGTAAAAGCGCTCCCTTGATCGGTGATTACCATGGCAGGAGCACCATATGTCGCAAAAATCTCCTGACAAACGACGATCACGTATTTTGTATGTGTCGTTTTTACTGCTCGAATGAACAAGAATTTTGTAAACGGATCGATCAAAGCAATAATATACGCATTTCCACGCCTGCTTTTGGGGAACGGTCCCAAGTGATCTATGTGAATGGACCGCATTGGTTCAGGTATTTTCGGAATGGAATGCAGATACCCTTCTTTTCGGCCATCTTTCCTTCTATTATACAGACATTTTATGCAACATGCTATGTATTTTTGAACGTATTGGCGCATTCGAGGGAACCAGTAGTTTTCGCAAAGACGAAACAGAGTTTTCTCTACTCCAAAGTGCCCTAAGTCATCATGCGCTGCTCGTACAACTTGTTGTCTCATTCCATGAGGCACCACCCATTGAATTCCCCTTGCAGTTATACGGTAGACTCTGCCATCTTGCAAGGCATAATTCTTGAAAATACTTTTCTCGTATTCTGTTTCCGGTGACTTTGATAGAATGGCCTGAATCTCCTTAATTTTCGTATCTGTTAACTGGCCAGATAATACCCAATCCGCTTGCGTTATGTGCATGATGTTTTGATCACCTGACGGGTTTCGGCTCAATGCATCCACGTGTTTCATTCTGTTCCCGGGTCTATAAACTACTTTGAACGTAAATTCTAGAATTTGAAGCCACCATCTGGCAATACGTGGGACTAACTCCTTTTTGTCTTTGGTGGCTTTTAATGCATTGCAATCCGTTACCACAGTAAACTCATTCCCTAGTAGATAAGACCGGAATTTTTTTAAGAGACTCTACTACCGCAAGCGTTTCTAGCTCATATGAATGATATTTGCTTTCTAATTCGGTGGTCTGCCGACTAAAATAAGCAACTGGATGGATGCGGTCGTCTTTTTGATACTGCAGAATGTATCCTGCTATACCTAACGAGCTGGCGTCCGTGTGGACTACCGTTCTACCTTGTGGATTGAACAATGCCAGTACTGGTTCGTTGACTAAAGTGGCCTGCAATGTACGGAAAGCTTTTTCTTCTTGAGGTGTCCATTTCCAGGTTTCATTTTTCTTCATTAATGAAGTCAATGGACGCGCAATAAAGGCATAATTCTTGACAAAATGCCGGAAATATCCCGTGAGGCTAAGAAATTGTCGGACATTGTGTACTGATTTGGGTACGCTGAAATTTTCTACGGCTTTTATCTTCTCTCTCCCCGGCTGAACACTTGTTGTTAAAAACGAACACTTCTGCAGATTTAGGGTAAGCCCTTCCTTTTTAAGTATTACCAGTACCTTTCGAAGCCCTTCCAACGCTTTGGTGACTGTATCTGCATGAAGTAATACGTCATCTAGATACACTGCTGCAATATCGCCCACTGGTGACAGAATTTTATTCATTAGTCTCTGAAAGACTCGGGGTGCATTCGTCAAACCAAAAGGCATACGTTCAAATTCATATTGCCCCGATGGTGTTACAAATGATGTGAATCGCTTTGATTCTTCAGCCATGGGTATCTGATAGTAGCCTGATCTCAAATCTAAGCTTGAAAAATATATTGCTCCATGTAAACGATCGATTTGGTCATCGATTCGCGTAAGTGGATGGCTGTCTCGAACGGTAACTGAGTTAAGCTTTCTGAAATCGATGCATAGTCTGGCTTCTCCGTTTTTCTTTTTATTAGCACTACTGGAGAGGCATAATTTGAGTCAGATTCCCGGATCACTTTGTTGTCTAAAAGTTCTTTTACCATTTCTTTAACTATTTCCTGTTCCATTCTCGCCATTCTATATGGACGAAATGAGAACGGAGAATCATTCTGCAGTTGGATGTTCATTTCCACTGATTTGGCACATCCTAATTCCTCCATTTCGACGGCGATACAATCGCGAAATTCATTCAATAGTTTCAGCAATTCACATTGATCTTCATTGCTTATATCGCCGATGGTTACGTCATTTATATTTATCTGATTTCTCTCGGTCTGTTCCACTCGAAGAACATTTCGGATGGTATCTTGTTGTTTTTCGATAGTCCAGGCCCGCACAAGAACTTCATTTTTCTGGAGGATAATATCTTCATCTGACAGGTTAATGAACGCTATCTCGGCCTGCTTATTTTCGTCAAGCGACAACACAGTTCGCGGGATACAAGCCTCTTTTCCTGGCTGTGGCCGTAAACAAGCTTCGACATAAGCACTTTCCGCTGCTTGATCACTTTCCAGAATGATCCGGCGGTAATGCTTTGGTGGTATCGAAACGGTATCCGCTATTCGCAAGGATATTTTATTGACCGGTATCTCCATATCCGGCAGAAGTATATATTCACATGAAGGCTTTTTCGCAAATTTTAAAATCCTTTCGTTTTTTAGCACGATGATTTGTGGTAGCTCGGTAAAGGTTCGTCCAACAATCAGAGGGACATTTTGTTCATTATCGGATACCACAATCGTTTTTATTGTTGCCTTGATTTCGTCTATTTCAATTTCCATTTCTGTCGATCCTATACTATTCGTCGTTCCATTTCCGTAACCACGCAACGTTATAATATCTTGTTTTGGGACGAGAATATACCTGGATCTTACAATATGAATCAAATCGTCTACGGGAGGGTCCATTGATTACGTAAGGTTTTTGGTCGCTGGAGACAGATTGAATTTTCACGCGATTCAATCGCTGGGGGCCTTTTTGGTCTTAAAATTTTTGGAATATGCAGTCAAAAATAGGTTCAATTGCATGTAAAAAGTAAAATGATGATGATTATTGAAATATTACGATTACTACAGAATGAATCTACTAACAACTACAATTTTTTATTCGATGAAAGCTTTTCAAAGCATTTGACCTTGCAAAGTATTGACTACAAAACATTTTACCATTCAAAGCGTTGATACCGCAAATGCAAATTTGATTGAAATTTTGTGGGTTTTCCAAATTTAAGCAGTTTTTTTAATAAAAAGACTATAAAAACTTTTAAAAATCCGCTCAAATTATGCAAATATTTTAAAACTTTGATTGAATTTACAACAATTTTTTCAGAATAAAAGATAAACAGTAATAACATTCGTATGAACCCTCTTTAAATGGTAACTTTGATTGATTTTTAATTTTTTATTAACTTCCCAGTATATGGGAAGTTCTTGTAATCGTCTCGAAAATCGAAATTGAAATTTTCGACATATCTTTACGTTTTGAGGTCTTATGAGTATATTTTAAGTGTTTTTAGAAAGAAGTATGTGTGTGTGTGTATGTACGTAAGTACGTTTGTTCGCGGACAGTTTTTCTACGATCATAACTCACGTGAACAAAGTCGTATCAACTTCGTTAAGGTGTCAATCGAAGCGTCTTTACAATCTTAAGAGCTGATTAGTTTTTAGGACTCTTCGGTCGGGGGGTTTGTTGTTTTCACCCCTTGAAGGTCAACCCTGTCATCCGCTATATCTCGTGAACCAAACGTACGATTTGCTTTGCCAAGAAGTCAATCGACGCGTATTAACATTTTCGTGATTCTATCCAATTTTTAAAAAAATTGTTGGAGCGGGTTGTTAATTTTTTGAAAAAAGTGCAAAAATTTGGATTTTTTTCAAAAACATCAAATGTTTAACTTTATTTTCAAGTCGCAGTAATCAATTTTTATAAAATTTATATACTACAAACAGTTGTAAAAAAACCATCATTTTTTTCATGATTACAAAAAAAATTAATTAAAAAAAAATCATTAAAAGTCATCATGTCCTTCATGGTCATTTATGTCAATCATTATATCTCGAGAACCAAATATAATCTTTGCATCCTTAAGAAGTCAATCAACGCGTATTAACATTTTAATGATGTTTTTAGATTTAAAAAAAAATCTTTAAAGCCAATTTTTTAATTTAATAAAAAAAATATTGAAAATTAGTATTTATTTTCATAAAAAAAAAATTAATAAATCATAAAGTTAACACCGTAATAATAAATGTTTATAAAATTTATAAACTTTTTTCAATTTCTGTAGGGACTCACAAAATATTTTCTCATGATTTCAAAACAAATTGAATTAAAAATAAAAAAAATCATTCAAAGTCACCATGTAAGAAGGGTTCATACGAATTTGTATACCTTAAATCTCTTATTCTAAACACATTGTTGTAAAGTCAATCAAAGTTTATTATTATTTGCATAATCTGCGGAGATTTTTGATAGTCTTCACAGAAACGTGTTTTAACTTTAATAAAAAACTGCTTAAATTTTGAAAACCAATACAAATCAAATCAAATTTGCAATTGTGGTAATCCACGTTTTGAATGGTAAAATGTTTGTGGTCAACACGTTTTAAGATCGTATGCTTTGAAAAGCTTTCATCAAATAAAAAATTGTAGTTTTTAGGAGTTTTGTTCTTAAATATTCGTAAGATTTCAATTACTTCCTTCATCATTTGTAATACAAATATTTTACTTTTTACTTGCAATTGAACCTATTTTTGACTGCATAATCAATGTTTCTCAAAATCAACAGAAAATAAGAAATAATTATTAGTTTCATTGATGTAAAATCATGAAAAAATACAAATTCAGTGATTATGCCGAAGTGCTAGCAGTTTTGACCGCAACTATCCAAAATGGCCATCACGCGACAAAATCTCTTCAGTTGTCGTAATAACAAAAACTGCATTCATTTTTGCTAGCGCTGTTTTGTCCTTCAAGCATCGATATGAAAATAACAAATAACGTAGAAAAGGCTTTGTAACCTGTCCCCGCTCCGATTGATCCACGTGAATATTAAATCAAACCAATCCACGAAAATCTTTACGTAATCAATTGACGCTCGCGTAGATGTTACGATAAATATTAAGTGATCCCAACAACTTTTATGAGAGGTACATTTGTATTATTAAAAGTAGTATCATTTCCATAATTATTATTGTGTTTAATATTTTTAATATTTATGTAAATATTACTGGAAAGTTGTCCGTGTGGACCTCAAGGGTCGCACCCCACGGCTTGTTTAGTTTTTTTCATAATCATGGAAGAAAATTTTGCTGGTTTCTCTTCAAAACCTGATAAAAACGTATAAATTTTATAAACTGGTATCACTGTGCTGTGCAAATGAAGTAAAAAAAATATTTTGTATGAAAAAACCATAATTTTTTGCATTTACTTCAATTAAATTTAAAAAACGACTGAAACGATTTTTTATAATGTTAAAAACTTCACAAAGATGTTAATACACGTCAACTGACACTATAATGATGCAAATATTATATCTGGTTCGTGCGATATAGTGAATGATAAAAATTACCTTGAAAATCATGATGACTTTTAATGATTTTTAATTTTTAATTTAATTTTTCACGTAATCATGAGAAAAAAATTTGATGATGTTTCTACAAAAATTGTTTGGACTTTATGAATTTTATAAACGTTGATTACAATATTACGCTAATCAGGTAAAAATTTATTGTTTCTGAAAAAAACCATAATTTTTTGCCCTTTTTTTTCTTAAATTAAAAAACGGCTCCAACGATTTTTTTCAAAATTCGACAGATTCATAGAAATATTAATACGCGTCCATTGAAACCTAAACGATGCAAATCGTATGTTTTGTTCGCGAGATATAACGCATGTCAGAAATGACCTTGAATATCATGATGACAGTTAAAGATTTTTTATTTTTTATTTGAATTTTTTCGTAACCATGAGAAAAAAGTTTTGATGGCATTTTTATAAAACCGTTTGGAGTATATAAACTATGTAAACATTAACTACTTGGACTTGGAAATATGTTTAAAAATTCATTGTTTTTGAAAAAAAAACACCAATTTTTTGCATTTTTTTTTTCAAAATTAAAAAAACGGCACCAAGAATTTTTTTAGAAACTTGATAAAATTACATAAATGTCAATACGCGTCGATTGACAACTTGCTCAAGGAAATCGTACGTTGGGTTCGCGAGATGCAACACATGACAGAAATCACCTTCAAACGGGCAAAACATAAAACCCCCCCGGCCGATGTTTTCCAAAAACTAATCCGCTCTTACGATTGCAAAGACGCTTCGATTGAAACCTTACCGAAGTCGATGCAACTTTGTTTACGTGAGTTATGCTCGTAGAAAAAAAATGTCCACGAACGTACACACACACACATACATCACCCTTTCTAAAAACACTTTATATATACTCTATAGACCTCAAAACGTAAAGAAATGTTGAAAATTTCAATTTCGATTTTCGAGGCGATTACAAGAACTTCCCATATACAGTAAAACCTGTCAATAACGGAATCCCGTGGGGAATTTATTTTTTCCACTATTGACGCGAGTTCGACTATTAACAGGTTCCAGTATTGACAGATATTGGAGTCAAACGAAAGTGATTTTCCATTATTGAGAGTAAAATTGAATACAAAACCAATGCATATATTTTCATGGCCATTTAATGATCAAATCAAGTGATATAATGAACGGAAAAAAGAAACGTGTACTGAGATAAAACTTATTTTTGATAAATGAATGAAGGAAAACTGAAAATGAAAACAGCAGCGAATGACAAACATTATTAACTTCCCAGTATATGGGAAGTTCTTGTAATCGCCTCGAAAATCGAAATTGAAATTTTCAACTTTTCTTTACGTTTTGAGGTCTATAGAGTATATATAAAGTGTTTTAGAAAGAAGTATGTATGTGTGTGTGTGTGTATGTACGTACGTACGTACGTATGTGCGTTCGCGGGCAGTTTTTCTACGAGCATAACTCACGTAAACAGAGTCACATCGACTTTGTTAAGGTGTCAATCGAAGCGTCTTTGCAATCTTAAGAGCTGATTAGTTTTTGGGACACTTCGGTCGGGGGGGTTTGCTGTTTTCACCCCTTGAAGGTCAACCATGTTATGCGCTATATCTCACGAACGAAACATGCGATTTTCATTTTCAAGGTGTCAATCGACGCGTATCAACAATTCTATAAATCTATCAAATTTTGAAAAAAATCTTTGGAGCCGTTTTTTAATTTTTTTAAAAAAAGTGCAAAAAATTAGTTTTTTTTTCAAAAACACAAAATTTTTAACCTGATTTTCAAAGCTGAGTGGTCTATGTTTATATAATTTATATACTCCAAATATTTTTTGTGAAAAAATCAGCAAAAGTTTTTTTCATGATTACAAAAAAAATTAAATAAAAAATAAAAAATCATTTAACGTTCAAGGTCATTTACGTCATTCATTATATCTTGAGAACCAAATATAATCTTTCGATCATTAAGGTGTCAATCGACGCGTATTAACATTTTAATGATGTTTTTATATATTGAAAAAATCGTTAAAGCGGTTTTTCCAATTTATTTAAAAAAATTGGAAAATATGTGTTTTTTTCATAAAAAAAATCATTTTTAACTTGATTTGCACATCGTAATAATAAATGTTCATAGAATTTATAAACTTTTATCAATTTTTGCAGAGAAACCAGCAAAAAAATTTCTCATGATTAAAAAAAATTAAATAAAAATAAAAACTCATTCAAAATCACCATGTAAAAACGGTTCATTCGAATGATTATACCTTAAATCTCTTATTCTAAAGATATTGTTGTATAGTCAATCAAAGTTTATTAAAATTTGAGCAGATTTTCCATAGTCTTCACAGCACCATGTTTTAACTTTAATGAAAAAAACTGCTTTGAAACCTGCCCCCCCTCCGATTGATCCGCGTGAATAATCAATCAAACCAACGCACCAAAATCCTTACGTAATCAATTGACGCTCGCGTAGATGTTACGATTAATATTAAGTCATTCCAATAACTTTAATGAGAGGTACATTTTTATTATTTGAAGTAGTATTATTTCCATAACTATTATTGTGTTTAATATTTTTAATATCTATGTAGATATTACTGGGAAGTTGACCGTGTGGACCTCATGGGTCGCACCGCACGGCTTGTTATTTAAAGTAATCGGTAATCGAAGACTGACTTCTGAATTTCTTTTTTGTCTTTAATGTGGGAATGGTTCTGGCAACGCTGTTGCGCTGTCCCAAGACACCAAGCTGAGACACGAAGTAGAACGACGAGGGAAGAGACGCATTGAAGTGATTAAACGACGACGACGCATTGAAGTGATTAAATAAACCTAATTCCTAAGTGATTAAATAGACCTAATTCCTACATATTTGGGGGCTCAACCAAAGGAAAGTAGTAAAACGACGAGTGATTTCATAGATTGTGAAATTAAAAAGACGCCAACATGTCGCGATTAGTGAATTTCGAGAAAATTCGACACGTGCTTCGCTACGAGAAAAAGGAGAACATAGTGCTGCTACACGAGTTTGTGTTCGGAAATAATGGCGATCGGAATAATCGCAAACGCTTACGGGAATTCGAAGGTTTCGATTTTGATCGGAGTGACGCGAAATTCAAATCGAAAATGGACTATGTTGCGGACAAATTGTCAAATAACGATCTGGTTATAATTTGCAATTTGTTACATTTACAACATAACAAAGACGATTTGTCTCTCCATATATTTCGAAACTTAAAACGAGAAAATCTGTTAGTCGATGCAAATTTCGCGGAAAGCGGGGAAGACGAAGAAAATGACGAAGATGAAACCGATGACTACAACGCTTACAAAACAAGTGCCGACGTGTTTAAAACTGCAAATTTCGAAAACGAGAAGATCCGAAGTGAAAACAAAAGCACGCGCACACATTCTACAGGGAGTGAACGAAATTTTGATGATTTGTCAGTGAATAACGAAAACATGATTTCGAGATTCGCTTTAAATTTTCGGGATGTTGAAGATTCAATACGATCATTTAATGGTGACGATTCGTTTTCAGTTGAAGTTTGTATAAACGATTTTGAAGACATGGCTACTATTATGTGCTGGGACGAGATGCAAAAATTTATTTTTGCGCAGCGATCGTTGAAAGGCTTAGCCAAAATGTTCATCATGAGTGAACAAGCTGTTACAAGTTGGCAAACTTTGAAAAAATCTCTTTTCAATGAATTTAAAACGGCGACAAACAGTGCTCAGTTACATAAATTAATGGCAGAAAGAAAAATAAAAAAGAACGAAAGTGTGCAAGAATATTTGCTAATTATTAAAGATTTAGCTTCACGTGGTAATATTAAAAACAATGCCCTAATCCAGTATGTAATTGACGGGATAAACGACTTAAGTGTGAATAAACACATTCTGTATAACGCTGAAAACCTAGCAGAGTTTAAAGAAAAGTTAAGGTGCTACGAGAAAATGCGTGATAAATCGGAAAACTTTTCACCTAAAGATGATAAAAATAACAGTGTGTCGAATAAAACTGAGAACAGAGAAATTAAGTGTTACAATTGAGGTGCTAAAGGCCATACATCCGGAAACTGTGTAAATAAAAGCAAAGGTAAAAAATGCTTCAAGTGCATATTCGGTCATATAGCTAAAGAGTGTTCAAGAATAAATGATGAACGTGAAAAAAGCAACACACACAAGTTAACAACAGATCATATGTTCATGTGCAAAGAAATAAAAGTGGAAAACAAAAGATACACTTCTCTCATTGACACTGGAAGCAAATATAATATTGTGACGGAAAAGACATACGAAAGTTTGAATAAACCAAGTTTGATAGAATGTAACTTGTACCTAGTGGGGTTTGGAGTTAAAAACAGTGAAAATAGAGTAAAACCAACAGGTTCATTTGAACAAAAGTTTAAAATAGACAATGAAGAGTTTACATCAACGTTTCTAGTAATGCCCACAGAATTTTTGGACGTTGAAATGGTTCTAGGTGAAGAGTTTTGTAAGCAAGCTGAAGTTCAAATAAACAATGACGGAATAAAGGTAACAAAATTCGAAAGACAAAAAAGTGAAATCAGTTCCCTAATGAAAATTAACGTTTTTAATAACAAAGAAATAAATATAAACATCAACGATAACGCAAACAAAAGCAATAAAGAAAAAGTGTTGAATCTAATCGAAAGTTACAACCCAGTAAACATAAAGTCAACTAATATAAAAATGCGAATAATAATGAAAGACGATGTACCCATCTTTTTGAGACCACGCAGACTGCCGTACACCGAACAATGTATCATTGACGAGCAAATCGAACAATGGCTCAAAGACGAAATTATTGAACCGTCTGAATCAGAATATAGCAGCCCAGTTGTATTGGTAAAAAAACGTGACGGCACGCCTAGATTGTGCATTGACTATAGACGTATGAACAAAGCAATCATAAGAGATCATTTTCCATTGCCGCTCATCGAAGATCAGTTAGACAGGCTGAAGGACGCAAAAGTTTTCAGCACTATTGATTTTAAAAATGGATTTTTCCACGTCAGCGTTGAGGAAGAAAGTCGCAAATACACTTCTTCCGTGACAGACAATGGCCAGTTCCAGTTTCGAAGAGTACCTTTTGGCTTGTCCAATTCACCCAGCGTGTTTCAACGACATATAAATGCCATATTTCGAGACTTGACGCGTAAAGGTATAGCTTCACCTTACATTGGCGACATTATAATCCCTGGCAAAACTGAAGACGAAGCTGTTTCAAACCTAGAAGAAGTCATCAAACGTTGCGAAGAATATGGACTGCAGGTTAACTAGAAAAAATGTCACATTTTGGAAACAAAAATCGAGTTTTTAGGCCACGTCATAGAAAACCAGAAAATAAGTCCATCTCCGACTAAAACCCAGGCAGTTTAAAAGTTCCCACTGCCTTACACTCAGAAGCAGCTACAGAGTTTTCTTGGTTTAGCTGGATATTTCCGGAAATTCATACCAAATTTTTCGTTGATTGCTAAACCACTCACCGATTTAATGAAAAAAGATACAAAGTTACGCTTGGAAGAGAAAGAAATTGCATCATTCAACATGCTGAAAGACCTAACAACAGAGAGGCCTGTATTGAAAATTTTCAATCAACAGCACTACACTGAGCTGCACACTGACGCATCAATAGACGGTTTCGGTGCTGTTCTTCTTCAAAAATTACCCGACGACGGCCAAATGCATCCAGTTTATTACATGAGCAAGAAGACATCCGATGCAGAGAGAAAGTTTACTGGTTATGAATTAGAGATTTTAGCGGTAATTAAAGCTTTGAACAAATTTAGGGTAAATCTTCTAGGCATACACTTTAAAGTAGTGACCGACTGCAACGCTTTTGCCAAAACACTGGAGAAAAAAGATTTGTGCATCAGAGTCGCTCGATGGATTCTTCTTTTACAGGAGTTCAACTACGAAGTCGAACACCGAGCAGGCTCCCGCATACGCCACGCTGATGCTCTAAGCCGATATCCTGTGATGACAATCAACAACGATAGCTTACACAGCAAATTAAAGTACGTTCAAACTGAAGACGACGAACTAAAGGCACTCATAGACTTTCTTGCCGAGAAAACTACTTTCAACAACTATTTCATGAAAAATTGCCTGTTATATAAGTTGATCGATGGTAACGAACTCATAGTTGTACCATGGGCGCTGCAAAGCGAAATTATTAAGCAAGCCCACGAAAGAGGTCACTTTTCGGTCAAGAAAACTAAAGAAATCATAGCTAAAGAATATTACATTCCAAACCTAGAAGACAAGATTAAAAAACAAATAAGTTGCTGCATTCCATGCTTAGTTTTAAACCGAAAACATGGCAAAAAGGAAGGAGAACTACATCTGCTGCCGAAAGAAGAAGAGCCGCTTCAGACGCTCCACATTCACTTTTTGGGTCCGCTGGAATCTACTCACAAACAGTATAAACACATCTTAGCAGTAATCGACGGTTTTACTAAGTTCTGCTGGCTGTATCCAACAAAGACAACATCTGCTAAGGAAGTGATTGCGAGACTCCAAGGTCAAAGTGCAATTTTTGGAAATCCAATCCAAATAATATCAGACAGAGGTTCAGACGAATTCAAGCAGTACTGCAAAAGCGAAAACATCAATCACCATGCCGTTACAACCGGACTTCCAAGATCTAAGGGACAAATAGAGAGGCTCAACGCTGTCATCATATCAGTTTTGTTCAAGCTGTCAATTGACGACCAGAGAAGATGGTATAGGTCTGTTGACAAAGTACAGCAAACCATCAACTCAACTTATTGCAGAAGTATTAGCATGACGCCATTTGAATTACTTATTGGTATTAAAATGCGAACTAAATCTGATGTTCAGATCAAAGAGTTAATCAAAGCCGAAATGATCCAAAAGTTTAATGACAACAGAGACGAATTTCGCAAGCAAGCGAAAGAACAGATAGAACACACCAAGCTGAGACACGAAGTAGAACGACGAGGGGAGAGACAGAAAAGAGGTCAGAAGAAAAACGGACGACGAGACGACGCTTTGAAGGGATTAAATAAACCTAATTCCTAAGTGATTAAATAAACCTAATTCCTACATTAATAACCATGTACACAGGAGACTTGCCACATTTATATTTTTCTTTCAAAACTTCGATTTTAAATTTTGGCTTCATGATCTTTTATCAAATTGTACTTTTGTTTTAACGTGTAACATGAACTTGGATTGGTTTATAATCCCCCTTTTTACGATTCATTTTCAATAGTGACGGAAAAATGTGAGAGTAATGAAGTTCTAATTGTATGGTCAAAGTGTTTTACACTCAAGGGCTGAACAACCTATGCTCGCACACACAAAGACAGTGCATAATTCATAGCTATCGAATCAGCAAAAAACTGAATTTCGATTTCTTAGAAGTTTTGATTACACGATGCTGTCCAAACAATAAAGAAGTCTAAACAATGACTCGAAGTGAGAAAGTAAACGATACATTTTTTTGCGATGACAAATTGCCGCACCAGAAACGATAAATTTTGCATTTGACGAAACGAAACAGTGATTTCGAAACGATTTTTATAATCATTGGTTGTGAAATTGGAAAAAATATACATAGTTTCAAATGGAAAAAAGGCCAAAAATAAACGAAAAATTTTTTGTTCCCAAGAATTGTTTTTGCACTATTCGGATTTTCGATTTTCCGTTATTGACAGGTCAATTTGTATGGAAGAGCTCAACGGCCAAAAAAAAATTCCACTATTGGCACGAATACCACTATTAACAGGTTCCGTTATTGACAGGTTTTACTGTACTGGGAAGTTGAAAATGAAATTGAACAAGCTGCGAAGTGCGACCCTAGAGGTCCACACGGTCAACTTCCCAGTAATATCTAGATAAACATTAAAAATATTAAACACAATAATAATTTTGAAAATAGTACTACTTTAAATAATAATAATGAGAGGTATTCATAGTAGTAACAGGAATGAGTAAATATTAATCATATCATCTACGGGAGCATCCATTGATTACGCAAGGCTTTTAGTGGATGAGTGATGATGATTGATTACCACAAATGCAAATTTGATTGAAATTTTGATGGTTTTTAAAATTTAAGCCGCTTATTTTTATGAAAAGACTGCAAAAACTATTAAAAATCTGCTCACATTATCCAAACATTTTAAAACTTTGATTGACTTTACAACAAAGTCTTTAGAATAAAAGATATATGGTAATATCATTCGGAAGAACCCTTTTCATATGGTAACTTTGAATGATTTTTTATTTTTAATTGAATTTTTTTCAGCGTCATGAAAATTTTTTTGCTGGTTTCTCTTCAAAAACTGATAGGAATGTATAAATTTATAAACATTTATTACTGTGTTGTGCAAATCAGGTTGAAAAATATTTTTTATGAAAAAAACCCTAAGTTTTTGCATTTTCTTCTATTAAATTAAAACAACCGCTGAAACGGATTTTTATAATGTTAAAATAATCAAAAACATGTTAAAACACGTCGATTGATTCCCTAATAATGCAAATTTTAAATCTGGTTCGTGAGATATAGTGAATGGAAGAACTGACCTTGAATATCATGATGACTGTTAATGATTTTTTATTTTTTATTTAATGTTTCTTGCTTTTATGAGAAAAATATTTGATGACGTTTTTTCAAACATTGTTTGAAGTATATAAATTTTATAAAAATTGAATACTGTCTGCCGTAAATCAGGTTAAAAATTTATTGTTTATTAAAAAAAACCTAATTTTTTGCACTTTTTTTTCTTAAATTAAAAAACGGCTGCAACGATTTTTTTTTAAATTCAAGAAATTCACGAAAATTTTAATACGCGTTGATTGACATCTTAACAATGTAATTTGTATGTTTGGTTCGCGAGATATAACGCATGACAGAAATAACCTTGAAGATCATGATGCCTGTTAAGGATTTTTTATTTTTTATTTAATTTTTTACATGATAATGAGAAAAAGTTTTAATGTTGTTTTCACAAACATTGATTCAAGTAAATAAACTTTATAAAAATTGAATACTGTTTCCCGTAAATCAGGTTAAAAATTTATTGTTTATTAAAAAAAACCTAATTTTTTGCACTTTTTTTTAAAAAATTAAAAAACGGCTGCAGGAAATTTTTTAAAAACTTGAAAGAATCATATAAATGTTAATACGCGTCGATTAACACCTTGATTGAGGAAATCGTATGTTTCGTTCGCGAGATATAATGCATGACAGAAATGACCTTCAAAGGGGCAAAACAACAAACCCCCCCGACCGAAGTATCCCAAAAACTAATCAGCTCTTGAAATTGCAAAGGCGCTTCGATTGACACCTCAACAAAGTTGATACGACTTTGTTTACGTGAGTTATGCTCGTAGAAAAAAGTGTCCACGAACGTACGTACGTACGTACACACACACACACACACACACACATACATCTCCCTTTCTAAAAACACTTTATATATACTCTATAGACCTCAAAACGTAAAGAAATGTTGAAAATTTCAATTTCGATTTTCGAGGCGATTACAAGAACTTCCCATATACTGGGAAGTTAAAAAGATCCTTCATTACTTCGAGTTAAACGTGAACGCAAAGAAGAGGGAATAAAGGAAGATAATGACTGTGACGAAGAGGACAGTTTTTAAATTCTCACGCCAAAATTTAAGCGAAAACTTAACCTAACCAGCACTTCCTTCAATTTTTCTACAAAAGCTGATCGTAAATATGTTACCTGTCCGGAAGGACACAATAATCTTGAAGAATACATGAAGCAAAACCATTTTTCAGATATTCCTAAGCAATATCTAGATCAGGGATCCCAAGCCAAGTCGTTTGGTGGGCCAAAAAAAATATTACAGAGCTTAGGTGGGCCACACGTGAAAAAATAAAACAAAAAACTTTTTTAAAGTATGTTTTATAATATATTTATAAAGGTATATATATGTTGATGTGCTTTATATCAACTGGTTGTTTAGTCGATGCGCATCGCAGTTGATTGGTGAAGTTTTCATCAAGCAGTCTGCTGCGACACTTAGTTTTTACTATATTTAATTTTGAAAAAATGATTCACAGCAATATGTAGTTCCAAATGCTGCTGTAATACACATTGCCAGTCGTTTTAAATTTAGAAATTTATCTCCGAGGGTATATTTTGGATAAAATTCGCGCTTATTGCTTTTGAACATGCTTTTTAACTTCCCAGTATATGGGAAGTTCTTGTAATCGACTCGAAAATCGAAATTGAAATTTTTAATATATCTTTACGTTTTGAGGTCTTTAGAGTATATTTTAAGTGTTTTTAGAAAGAAGTATGTATGTGTGTGTGTGTGTATGTACGTCCGTACGTACGTATGTGCGTTCGTGGACAGTTTTTTCGAAGAGCGTAACTCACGTAAACAAAGTCGTATCGACTTAGTTAAGGTGTCAATCGAAGCGTCTTTGAAATTTTAAGAGCTGATTAGTTTTTGGGAACTTCTGTCGGGGGGGTTTGCTGTTTTGCCCGTTTGAAGGTCATTTCTGTCATGCGTTATATCTCGCGAACCAAACATACGATTTCCTTGATCAAGGTGTCAATCGACGCGTATTAACATTTATGTGATTCTGTCAAGTTTCAAAAAAAATTCGTTGGAGGTGTTTTTTAATTTTTTAAAAAAAGTGCAAAAAATTGTGTTTTTTTTTTCAAAAACAATAAATTTTTAACCTTATTGTCAACTTCAAGTAATCAAAGTTTATATAATTTACATACTCCAAACAGTTTTTTAAAATTGTCATCAAAATTTTTACTCATGATTACAAAAAAAGTCAAATAAAAAATAAAAAATCATTAACAGTCATCATGCTCTTCAAGGTCATTTCTGTCATGCGTTATATCTCGCGAATCAAACATAGGATTTGCATCGTTTAGGTGTCATTGTATGCGTATTAATATTTTTGTAAATCTGTCGCATTTTTAAAAAAATCTTTCGAGCGGTTTTTTAATGAAAGAAAAAAAGTGCAAAAAATTAGGTTTTTTGCATAAACAATAAATTTTTAAGCTGATTTGCGAAAAATAGTAATCAATGTTTATAAAATTTATATATTGCAAACAATGTTTGTAAAAACACCATCAAAACTTTTCCCCATGATTACATGAAAAATTAAATTAAAAATAAAAAATCATTAAAACTCATCAAGATTTTCAAGGTCATTTTTATCATTCACTATATCTCACGAACCAGATATAATATTTGGATCATTAAGGTGTCAGTTCACGTGTATTAACATTTTTGTGAAGTTTTCAACAATATAAAAATTCGTTTCAGCCGTTTTTTAATTTAATAGAAGAAAATGCGAAAAATTATGTTTTTTTTTTATAAAAAATATTTTTTAACCTGATTTGCACCGCACAGTGACACCAGTTTATAAAATTTATACATTCTCATTAGTTTTTAAAGAGATACCGGCAAAATTTTCTTCCACGATTATGAAAAAAACTAAATTAAAAATAAAAAAATCATTCAAAGTTACCATGTAAAGAGGGTTCATACGAATGCTATTACTTTATATCCTTTATTCTAAAAAAAATGTAAATTCAATCAAAGTTTTAAAATATTTGCATAATTGAGCAGCTATTTAATAGTTTTTATAGTATTTTAATTAAGAAAAACTGCTTAAATTTTGAAAACCAACAAAAATTTTCAAGATCAAAAAGGCCCCCCACCAATTGATCCGCGTGAATATTCATCGACCAAAAACCTTACATAATCAATGGACCCTCCCGTAGACGATATGATTCAAATGAACTCATTCCTGTTACTGCTATGAATACCTCTCATTGTTGTAATGTTGTTGATGTTTATGTAGATATTACTGGGAAGTTGACCGCGTGGACCTCAAGGGTCGCACCTCGCGGCTTGTTAATTCTATATTTGATTGTAATTCTATTAGCTCTATTTGTAAATTTGGAGGCGCTGAATCCACATCAACGTAAAATGGAGCTAAGAATATGTGGAACATTTTCTCGTACTTTTGCATATATGAGAATCTAGTATCGAATCCTTTAATTAATATCGTGATTTCATTAGAATATTTAAAAAAAAAATTTATGGTCACTATTGAAGTCGTTTAATAGTGTAAAATGAATTGAATTATTTGAACGTAGTTGTCTTTCATAAGTTTTAGTTTTGTTACGAATGATTTTATATCTTGATAATAGAGATGGGTATATCCTGAATAAATGATACAAATGAAACGTTTCAGCAAAGTGAAACGTTAAGCTTACCGTCTCACTTCGAAACTAATGTCTCAGTAGCTCAGTGATTCATTCAGCCCTTGCAGAGTTGTTTTTGTCACGTCTCATTGTTCAAGCCCGAGACTTATCGTTTCGGACAAGCGAAATGAGTTGTTGTACCGAGAACGATTCTGTTTTGGTGAAAGAAATTTTTGAAGCGATGATGAGTATCAATACGTATACCGAATTAGAAACAGAATGATTTTCTTAACGCTTCAGTTAATGTCTCTTTCTGAAACGTTAGGGGAAACGTTTCATTTTACTAAATTAGAGTCAATGAAACGATTCTTTAAAAAGAGATGGTACTTGATAACAATCTGTAATTAGCTTATTTTCACCTTGTAGCTTCTGATTTAATTCATTTAATTTCATTGTTATATCTGTTAAAAAACATAAATCTAGAAGCCATTGGTCATCGGAAAATTCACATATATTATTGCCACTCTTGTTCATATAAACTGGAATTTCTTCTCTCAATTTCCAAAATCATAATAAGCAGTTTCCACGGCTAGGTCATCGAATTTCGGTATAAAATATGACATCGCCGTATTCAGATTCGAGTTAGTACAAAACAGTACTGAACAAATTAAAACGTTATAATAGCATAACTGACACTGAGTAATGAAAAATATAACAAGCCGTGGGGTGCAACCCTTGAGGTCCATACGTAAAGCTTCCCAGTACAATTTACAGAATTATTAAAAATATTAAACACAATAATAATTATGGAAATAATACTACTTTTAATAATAAAAATGTACCTCTCATAAAAGTTATTGGAATGACTTAATATTAATCGTAACATCTACGCGAGCGTCATTTGATTATGTAAAGATTTTCGTGGATTGGTTTGATTTAATATTAACGTGGATCAATCGGAGCGGGGACAGGTTACAAAGCCTTTTCTACGTTATTAACTTCCCAGTATATGGGAAGTTCTTGTAATCGCCTCGAAAATCGAAATTGAAATTTTCGACATATCTTTACGTTTTGAGGTCTTACGAGTATATTTTAAGTGTTTTTAGAAAGAAGTATATATATATGTGTGTGTGTGTGTGTGTATGTACGAACGTACGTACGTACGTGCGTTCGCGGACAGTTTTTCTACGAGCATAACTCACGTAAACAAAGTTATATCAACTTCGTTAAGGTGTCAATCGAAGCGTCTTTGCAATCTTAAGAGCTGATTAGTTTTTAGGACACTTCGTTCGGGGGAGTTTGCTGTTTTCACCCCTTGAAGGTCAAACCTGTTATGCACTATATCTCGCAAACCAAACGTACGATTTGATTTATCAAGGTGTCAAGCGACACGTTTTAACATTTTCGTGTTTTTGTCAAAATTTAAAAAAAATTGTTGGGGCCGTTTTTTAATTTTTTGAAAAAAAGTAATCGTAACAGCTACGCGAGCGTCAATTGATTACGTAAAGATTTTCGTGAATTGGTTTGATTTAATATTCACGTGGATCAATCGGAGCGGGGAAAGGTTACAAAGCCTTTTCACGTTATTTGTTATTTTCATATCGATGCTTAAAGGACAAAACAGCGCTAGCAAAAATGAATGCAGTTTTTGTTATTACGACAACTGAAGAGATTTTGTCGCGTGATGGCCATTTTGAATATTTGCGGTCAAAACTGCTAGCACTTCGGCATAATCACTGAATTTGTATTTTTTCACGATTTTACATCAATGAAACTAATAATTATTTCTTATTTTCTGTTGATTTTGAGAAAGGCTGTCTAGAGTTATAAGAACATTTGCATTACTCTCTAGCACTATTAAATAAGAACCTTTGTCTCGCTGCCTGGAACTATAAGAACAAATGTCTCACTGTCTAGGTAACAACTATGCTAGTGCTGTCTACGGTCCCCGGAATTGTCGAAGTCGATCATGTGTCAGATCGAACGAGATGTAGACTTTAGGTTTGCAGCTTTGCTGCAACACCTTACGATGGCTCGTGGATCCGGAGCGACCGTTGACAGCATTGAGGCATCGTGACAGATGTCAAGAAGAACGTGTTAGAATATACGAAGTTATATTAGTCAGTAAGTCGAAGTCGTAGAAGTTAGTCGTAGTTGTAGGAGCTAGCAGCAGTAGGTTAACAATAAGAAGAAAATTATTTATTAGTTATTGAATAAAAGAGGAAGAATAGGAAAGCCGAAGTCTACAAATCAGCGAATTATAAAAGTATTGTTATGATACTAGAAGTCAAGTCAATGGAAATTGAATAGTAAAGAAGGATAAGGGTTCAAATGAACGCCTTACATTAAATACAACAACTACAGTTTAATGGAAACATCTAACGAGGAGAAAGACTATCTATATTGGGATGTTCCATTGCGGTTACTCATTGCATCACAGCAAGCAGGACGCACTTATCATAACAGAAAAATAATATTAATCATTGGAAAATTGAAAGTATCACAAATAATAGAATAAAGACGCTAGCTATCATCATCGCCATTCACTATTTATTACTATTTACAAATGGACGTTGACATATTTTTTCGATTTTCAAACGAAAATGAAGGAAAACGTGGCTTGCAAGCACATCAAAGACCACCAGGTCTTATAGGTCAACAAGACAAGAAAGGAAAACCGGGTAAGAATGGTCTTGATATGCATAGTGCGGGATTTAATAAAACGGAAAGTGATGATTATATTCTTAATTTCAAATGGCTCAAAAATCTGGGGTCCTCCATAGAGGCTGATGATGCATGTACAAAGGACTACGTTGATATTAACATTGCGAAACTAAAGAAGAAAAGCATTCTCAATATCAAAACGACGAAAATAACGATGATAAAAAAGATGAGACTATAATGTATATATATACCTTCTAAATATTCAGATATCAATCACTTAACAAAAATTTAGATCATTCTAAAATTAGCAAGCGAGAAGTAGTGAACGAATCACATAAACCCGCTTGAAAAAGTTCAAGACAGCACGAGTTATAACAAAATGTTTAGATGACTTGTGGCAGGTCGATTTAGTCGAAATGGGATTTTATGCTAGCGATAATGCAGGATATCGTTTCCTTCTTACGATCATCAACACATTTTCTAAATTTGCATGAACGGCGTTGATCAAAACAAAAACTGGCAAAGAAGTTTCTACGGCTATTGAACACATTTTACAACAAGGGTGTATTCTTAAAAACTTACAAATTGACGATGGAAAAGAGTTTTGTAAGAAATATGATAAAAATGTTATGTAGAAATATCAAATAAACCATTATTCTTCGAATATTCCTCTTAAGGCATCAATTGTTGAACGATTTAACCGTACACTAAAGAATATGATGTGGAAGGAGCTTAGTATGAATGGAAATAAAAGATGGATCAATTTAGTTGATGATAGAGTTAATGCCTACAATAATCAAAAACACCGAACAATAAAAATGACTCCGTCTGATGTGAATAGTTCCAATTAAAAATAGTTCTGTCCACCGTATATAACAACATTCAGGTGATGGCCTCATTCAAATATAATGTGGGTGATCACGTGCGGATCAGTAAATACAAGCATATATTTGTACAAGGCTATACACCCAATTCGACCACGAAATTTTTTAAGGATCAGTCAAATCCGTATAACCATTACATATATATTAGAAGATTATGAAGGAAATAAAATTGAAGATGGTTTTTATGAACCTGAACTTTTGAAAGCTAAACATCCGCACCTTTATGTCGTGGAGGAAATATTAAAAAGGAATGATAGTCAAGCGTTTGAGAAGTGGTTGGGACTCGCAGCAAAACATAATTCCAGGATAAATATCAAAAATATGATTCTTTAATGTTAAGATTGACAATAAAACATTGTAGTTGGATTGAGGAGTAAAAATATTTTTTTTACTAATCTTAAGTAAAATTGAACGAGTTTTTTAATTTCACGCATATTTCTATGAACGCTTAAACATTCACAAGTGTCTGGTCCACATTTTGCTTCATCATATGCCCATGGACAGCTCACATAATGCTTTCCATATTTGCTAGCTTTCAGCCGCATATCAGTGTAGGGCATCAAAAACTATAGCTGCTTTTAATTCGTTAATATGTTCCTTCAGAATTAACGCTCTGTTAGTACCAAAAAATCAATCAAAGCAATCCTTAATAGAGCGTCTAAGTACGTTGTCTATATCGTTTTTGTTGTTGTTATTGTTTGTTTGATTTTCTTTAAATCCAGAAATTCTATATTGGTCTTAAAGTTTGGATCTTCCTGTTTTATATATTCAATCTCGCCATTACTTAGAATTCTTTCGTCTTCGAACTCATGATGTTCGTAATATGTGATTTTAAGCGAGCACTTGGAATCGTTGCCATCATATGTGCAACGAACTGCTATCATTTTTACATTGTCGAACTCTAATTTAAAGTGTCTGTAAAAATACTTTTGCTTTCGATTATGCTAGCTATTTCCATTTCTTGCTTTAGCAAATCTTGCCGAATTCCTTCTATTGCCTAATTGACTGAAACAAATTTTCTAGACGGTGTAATGAAAACGAGTACAAGCGAACGTTGTCGCTTCGAAATTTCAAGCCAACAGGACTTTCGTCTTGTTGGCCTCAATGGACGTTAAGTCCCCGCGACGAGGCAACGAACCCATGTGTCGTTCAGACGAATTTGGGTTCGGCCTCTACCTAGCTAGAGGAGTGATGGCTGCTGGCAGGCCAGCTCAGCTCGGCGCGTATCGTCGTGGGTGCGTTCTCTAGCATCAGTCCCGAATCTCATTTCCAGAGATTCAGCCATCAAATTGCCCGCTTACATACCGACAAAAAAAATTTCATTCAACAAAGCAAACTATTCATCTTGTGAGGCTATACCTCCTACGTTACTTTACACAAAGAATTCTCGCGCGCATACCGAGATAATACCGCGTACAAGGGCTACCCGAGAGAAAAAAAAATCTTTACGTTACATTGGTCTATTGGTGGAATTCCGAAGCTACTCAAAACAAAAACAGGCAAGAAAGAAAAGAAAACGAAAGACTACCGCGTACCGAAACAATCTCTCGGGTGGCCGTGCCACTCTCGAATTGGAAGACGAGCTTTATTCATTCTACTTCGAATATGTACAAATTACAAAAAAAAATATAATTAAAGAGGTGAACCGCTAGAAAATTTGATTTGTAATTATTGTAAACTACGTTAAGGTATATAAGAGTTAAAACTTTACTTCAATGATGGTTTAGATTCCTTTTAAATATTTCTATGTTGTAAATGTTTTATTTTTGCTTTCAACGTGTCTATAGCTACATATGCCAATCTGTTGTATTTTCTTAATTTTTTTTTATATTACCACTTTTAGACTCATAATTTTGTGATTCACTTAGGAACTAGAATTATTCCTACATAATGTTGAGCCCTAAATTCTAAAAATGATTACAGTCAGTTTATTTTGTTCCTCTACAGTATGTAAGTGCTATATAATAATTTATGCTTTGACTTACTTAGCATTTCCATGTAAATAATCTTTCAAAAAAAAAACGATTACACTCCCTTCACTTGACATCTGTGTCCATGCAATATAAACATTTTCAAATATGAATTGGTACTAGAGAGATATTTTAAGTCCTTCCGCACAGACACCTAAGCACACACATCGAGGCCGCAACGAATATGATCACCACTAGCATGAACTGTGAGCACTAGCATGAACTGTGAACTGTGAGCACGTTCGGGCGTAAACACACTGAGGCGGGTTAGTTAGTTCTAATCAAAAAAATGTCGTTGCTAACCAAGACCATCCTTTATTCGTTTTCTTGGGTAAATCTCTTGCTACAGGATATTCAATTACCGATTGCGATTAAAACCAACCGCGCTAGTGTTGTGAACGATGAAATCAAAAATAAGGAGGAATGGGCCAATTGATTTATGTATTGATGCAGTAACCAGCATAATGTTCAAGTGGGCAAAAATTAGTTATACTCAATCAGGTATAACAAAAATCAGTTGTGGCCATCTTGAATCGCCCTCAGAAAGACTTCTCTTCGGCCATCTTTGAAACTACTACCGGAGACATGTGCGATTTGCTAGTTCTCACCATTTCAGGTTTATTTCGGGCATATTTCATTTTTCACCATCAATACGACCGATCGTTCGATAATCAGTATTATTGAATCCACGGTTAAAGCTGGCAAAAACTTTCCTTCACTTCATGATCACTTTGAAGCTGTTTGGATTTAAAAAAAAAACTTGCAAATGCTCTAATTTGAATAATCAAAACTTATCAGTCTGTTACTGCTAGATCTTTTCCTAATCGATGAAAGCTATGGAGATATTTCAACCGTTTTTAATATACATCTTCCTTCGACGAGCGTTGCTAACGATGCACATTATTTTCTTTCGAAAACTCTTTTTTAGCCGTTCAAAGCACTGATGAGTCCCGTAGGTACGTCGTTCGTGTTTCGCGTTTTCATCACTGCACCGGTCTATCTTCGCAACCAACAAACCGTTAATTGCAAGCTGGGTAGATTAAAAAGCCATTTATTTCCGTTTTTGGCTGAACCGCTTATTAAAATTAGGATTGTTTAATCTCACTTCGTCACTTCAAGTACCAACTTTTCGTTCCGTTGATCTCATTTCGTCGGGCCAGGGGAAAAATGGATTTATCACCGCTACAGCCGCGGCCTGTTGCTGGCTAACCTCGTCCAGTCCGCTCGAGCTCAAAGAAACGAATTCCGTCTCCCTGGCAGCAATCCTACTCGTCCGTCCGCTAGCGGTTCTTCGCAAAAACCGGTCGGGTAGCTGCCCAAACCGGACTCCCGCTTGAGCGCGGCAAGCTGGTTTTTTCGGTGTGCAGGGTTGCCGCTTCTGGATCCACCCAAAGATTCCAAAAATTATTCTTTTTGGCTGCGTGCGCTATTACAACGGTTTTACTGTTGTTGATGTTGTTTTTGTTGATTTCTTTGGGTTTATTTGCGAAATATCCGCGCATGTTGATGACCTCTAAAAAACCGCTTATCATTTTGATAATTTAAACTAATTTTATTTATACACTTCGTATATAAATTATGCAACTTAGACCTAAATATAAACATATTGCCTTTGAATATTGTTCTCCTTAATAAGCAATCATGATAATCATTTAAGATTAAGCCATTCATTATTATTATTTTCACACCTTTTGCCTTTTTAACATCAGTATCATTTTGCACTATAATAGCGTACATTTTAGACCTTAATCCTATAAATTATTTTATTTGCCTCAATATTTTCCCATTGTTTGTAACATTCATCATACTTAACACTTTTGTATTTTTTGCGGAATATTATATACATTATCGGTAACATAATCGGAGGTATCAAATTCAGAATCAATATCATGCAAAAATCCTTTTAAAGTCTTGGGTTTCAATGGTGAAAATGAAGGAGTCGATATCCATATATAAGATCAATTCTATTAGCTGGGAATTTGCCAATAAATAAACGATGTTTTGTTGCTTTGTAAAAACAAGGTTTTCCTTTTTTTATTCACTATTTACATATCTTCCAAGCTAATTACAAACATAAAATCTTACCTGTAAAAACAAGGAAACGACAATTAAAGTTTATTTTCTAAATTGACAATTTCCCTATTCTCTATCAAATTATTATCAGTTTAATTCTAACTTAACCTCTCACAACAAATGAACTTCGTCGGCACGTCATCTGTCTCTAGAACAAATCCGCAAAGAATATTTCATCATATTGACCGCGCGTATAGATTTCGAGTTTACCGACAGAGCGCGGTAAAATTTAAATTAAGGAAAATATATTTTTTTTAAATCTCCCCTCTTTGGAAGAAAATTTGTAAAAAAATTTCTTGAATTAAAATTAATTTTTTTCTTTAGCTCTTCTTTCTTCTTATTCTGGATAAGGAGTGAGTTTTGTTAAATGAAAAAGAGTTGATTCCTTCTTTTTGTGTCCAGTGTTCACTTTATAAATTGAGTTTGATTTTTTTTCAACGATTTGATAAGGACCAATTTTCAATTCATCTAATTTTCTTCTATTCAGTTTTGTAATAAAACTTTGTTCCCCCGCTGGCGCATTGAATGGTCAGCGCCTTGCGATATGTAGTCCTTACATATCGTCCTTCCATTTGATTGTCTGGATCGGTATTCCTCAAGGGAGATACTAGTTTTGGGGCTATGTAAGAAACAGGGATACTAAAAGTATACAGATGAGTAGATAAAGAGGGAGAAGACCTTACCGGCAAATCATTGCTGTTGCCACAAATTTGGCGCAGGATCCAAGACCCAAGCGTTCGATATTTCTAAGCCACGTCCCGGCTTGCAAGTCTACGTCTTGCCAAATTACGGCAAGTAGGACTGCAGGAGTTGATAGTTGCCAAGTCACGGCAGTACAAATCAAAATCCTGTTCTCGATTTGAGTCGATCAGAAGAAGACTGATCTCGTCCTTTAATTCCACATTTCTTAAATACTATTTTTCATGTACAACTTACAACTAATTATATAATCCCTACTCTAAAAATCGTATTTACAAAATTTAATCTTATATTCCTAGTACGTGACCAATACTCAAAATAAGTAATAAATTCTAATACTTTATTGACCTAATTTATTACTTCATAAACAGAACTAGAGTCCAATACTCATAATTTTGTCTACGCGCATAAATTATGAGAAGCACTTGACTATTGCAGCACATACATGTACATGTAAGATGCTTATCATCTTATTAGTTCTGTCGCCGGCCAGATAATTAATGTGCATCGGCTGCCATATGGGCTACGTGACTTTACACGCGCGTGATGTAGATCACGGATCACTTGTGTGGTAACTTATGTGTGCTATTCTATGTGGGTTCACTACAATTTGTTACCATTGTCCACATACACCCAATCTCCTTCGTTGAACTGATGGCTTATTCTGTTTTTGTCAAAAAGGTCCTTATTGTAGTTATGGATTTTTATTGTGTGTTTCAATGCTTTTTCTCTGTCAAGTAACCAATTTTCTTTTGTATTTTTCCTCAGTTCTTTTGGTAGAACTGATACTTCTGTACCGTATAATAAGTACTTTGGTGTGAAACCTGTAACCGAGTGTTCCGTCTCATTGTATTTTTCCACGATCTCTTGTGCTATTGTCGTCCATGCAATCCTTTTCTCTGTTTCATTTATTTTACATCGAATTTTGTTGATTAGTGTCTGATTCAATCTTTCATTTAATCCGTTTGAAAAGGCAGCATCAACTGCTGTGAATACTATTGTTTTTTTTCATTAAGAAACTTCTTAAATTCTTTAGAATTTATACCTGGATATTGGTTGGAGAGAAGCGTCTCAATTTCATCAACTTGCGTGATTCCATTTACTTATTTCACGAAATCATTCGAATTTTGAGCTTTTGAGGTTATGATAAACGCATATCGGGTGAAATGATCCACCAGCAGATGTAGATATTTTTTTGTTGATCTGCAACCACCAAAACCGCCAATCGTATCGATGGAGATTATCTCGTAAGGCTTCGTCGCTGGGCCCAGTTGTGATAGCAAACCAAATTTTTCACGGCCTCTAGTCTTATTTTTAATACAAACTTCACAGCTTCTACAAATTTTCTTTATGTTTTTCGTTAAATTTATGGGTGTGTAGTGCGGACCGACTTTTTTTGCATTTGATTTACTCCAATGTGACAAAAGCTTTCATGTATGTTCTTCAGAAGGCTGATGCTCAATTCTTCTGAAAGGATTATTTTTTCGCTCTTTCTTACTTTTTTAAAGTATACCGCATTTCTCTCAATCAGGCCATTTTTTTTTTTTAAATTTTGTCAATTTCTCTTTGGTCTAATTGTATGTCTTTCAAACTAATTAAGTTTACAATTTTTAATTGATGTTCATTACTCTCTTCTGGATCTAGTACAGCATATTTACTTAAGCAATCCGCCTCTACATTTTCTTTTCCAGGATTGTATTCTATAGTGAATTCATACCGTGACAAATATTAAGCTAAGTCACCCAGTTCTTCGTCTGGTATCGCTTTTAGGTTTAAGTTTTCCAGCGGTTTATGTTCTGAAAGAACTTTGAATTTCTTTCCAATTAACCAGAATTGCCAGTATCTAATCGCTTCTTTTATAGCTAAACATTGCAAATATATACGTTTCTTTTTCTTTTGACATTCATAAAGTTTTTTCGAGAAATATGCTACTGGTTCTCTTTTGCCATCTGGTTGTTTTTATTTAAAAACTGCCCCAATACCTTCTGAAGATGCATCAGTGTAAATTTCAATTGGTAGTTTATCATCAAAAATTTCCAGTACTGGTTGAGATCATAACATTTCTTTTATTTTTTCAAACGTTTCTTGGCATTCTTCGGACTAATCAAATCTTTTATTCTTGCTCAGTAAGTTCTGTAATGGATTTAATAAAATTGCACTTTTTGGAATGTATTCATGATAGAAATTGATCCTTCCCAGAAATTGTCTCATGTTTTTCTGAGTTTTTGGCACTGGGAAGTTTTTGATTGATACTAAATTGTCTGTTAATGGTTTTATGCTATTATTCTGGATTATGTGTCCAAGGTATTTTGCAAAATCAGCTGCAATATTACATTTTGTAAATTTCAATCTAAGTCCCTCTTTTTTTTTGTTGCATCAATAATCTGCGTTATATGTCCACTATGTTGTTTAAAAGTATTGGAAAATATCAGTATGTCGTCGATATAGTTCACCGCAAAATCTGTTAATCTGTATTTTCTCAGAACATTACTCAAAATTCTCGGAAGATTGCTGGTGAAGTCTTTAGTCCAAATGGAAGACAAGTCCATTGCAAGTGCCCCATTTGCGTGACAAATCCCGTCTTTTCTCTGTCTTTAATACGAAGAGGTATCGACCAGAAAGCTGAGTTTATATCTAAAGTCGAAAAGAATCTACAACCTCTTGTTTTAACCATTGAATCATCAATACGTGGAAAAGGCTGAGCCTGTGGTACCACTATTTTATTTAGATCTCTGATGTCAACGCATAATCTCGATTTTTTATTTTCTTCTTTTTTTAACGCCAGAGTAACCGGTGCAGCAAATGGACTATATTAGCTTATAATCCAACAATTTTGAGATTTGTTCGTCACCTTCTTTATTATCTTGTTCACTGCATCGATATGGTCGTTTAGAACAAATCTATTCTTGCTTCGTAATCGTTAACTGTTCCAATGTCGTATTTATTCTTTGCAAAAACAGGATTATATTTTTCCATCAGCTTACTTATCTCGTATTTTTGCATGTAATCAAAGTGATCTTTCTTCATTTCGAAATTTTCACATTTTAAGTGCTCATTAAGATTCACTTTATATTCTGAACTTTCTTTTTCTATATCATCCCTTGTAGAAATTTCTCTTTCTCTTTCTCAATTCTGGAGTGAATTTTTGAGTTATTTCTAGATTTTCATCTTGAATTAATTTAAACTTGTTTATCATGTCCAAACCAATTAGAAATTCATAACTGAAATTTTTTTCATTCATAATGTATAGGTACATCAGTACTTTCTTCTATGTTAGAAATTGTTATTTTTAAATAAGTCAAGCCACTTGGTCTCTTAATACCATTAATTGTAATTATTTTTGACTCACTCAATTTCTCATATTTTATTTTCAAGAATTTTGAGTTTATGAGAGATATATTTGAGCCAGAATCATATATGCCTTGTAACTCTAAGGTATCATTTAGCTTTAGTTTGATTTTTATTACGCGAGAGCGTATCTGCTGTTTGTCCATCCTTTATTCGCATAAGTAGAGCAGAAGTCTCTTTTCCACAATTCCCAGTTTGAGTTTATAGTTTGCTTTATGAGCATAGCTGAATACCAATCCAAGCATGATTTTTCTAAAAAAAAATTCAAAATTTCTATTTTTTCTCTATCTTCACTTATTTCCAACCTTTGACATTCATTCTCAAAATTTGTCAGCCACCGATGTGAATTAGTCTTTCCGTCAAAATTGTCAATTACAAATTTTTCTGACAATATTCTTAAACTCGGTCTATCTCTTACCTGTTGTAGATTCAATACATGTTGCAACATTTGAGTAAGTGTATCTTTAGTCATCTTCTAGACTTTTATTTGCACTAGCAGGTGGTGCAATTGTCTCCGGGATTTCCTCTAATAATTTTCCCTCGAATACAACATTTCCATCATCATCCCAGTATGTTTTTTTATATCTTCCGTAATGCTGAAACATACGTTTCTACTTTGTTGTCTTCTCTTTAAAGTATTCTTTACGCTTACAAGAATTGGAGATGCAGTTATTGATTTGTGCAACGCTGCTGCTTGCAACTCCGTAGGTATTTGACAATGTATGCTGTCATCTTTGCTTATTGAGGTTAGAGCTATGAAATTTGATTTTCCATCCTCCGTAGCTCTTATCACAAATTTTATTTTTATCTTCTCCATTTCTATCACAAGAATTGTCGTTTTATAAGACCAATCAATTTGGTGGGAATTTGCCAATAAATAAACGATGTTTTGTTGCTCTGTAAAAACAAGGTTTTCCTTTTTTATTCACTATTTACATTCTTCCAAGCTAATTACAAACATAAAATCATACCTGTAAAAACAAGGAAACGACAATTAAAGTTTATTATCTAAATTTACAATTTCCCTATTTTCTATCAAATTATTATCAGTTTAATTCTAACTTAACCTCTCACAACAAATGAACTCCGTCGGCACGTCATCTCTCTCTAGAACATATCCGCAAAGCATACTTCGTCATATTGACCTTGCGTATAGATTTCGAGTTTACCGACAGAGCGCGGTAAAATTTAAACTAAGGAAAATATATTTTTTTTACACATATAATTCAGAAATATTTTCTCATTATACTTGGGCTTCATAAATTGATAGTGAAAATCATACATTTTGAGCTTTAATACGTCAAACACAGTCCCAAATATATTGGTTCATTGTTTCAGGTAAATAATCTATCTAATTGGACAGCTGCCATGTTGTGTGTAAATACTTCTGCCCTGTGAAAATTGGGCTTGGATGTAAACATTCGACCGCCTGAATGCCTGCTCGACTTTCTCAATCCGTTACAATTTTTACGTCCTTTCGTTTGTCAACGTTTTCCATTGTTTCACCATAAACTGCATTGTTTAAGAGCTTGAAAAAAATTTTCTCGGAAAGATTTTTACTCATTTTTCGATAATGTGTATTTAAATCTATATACTGCTTCAGCCTATTGGATTGTTTAAGGGGTTATACCTATGTGAATTTATTTTTTTTCAATTTTTTTTATTGGCTAAAAGTATGCTGACACATCCCTAGAATTGAAATCAAAAAGCTCCAAATACTAATATACTTCAGAAATTTTTTGAGAATCAATTTTCTGAAGCAACTCCAATGCTCGAAACACGTAAACTTTGCTCGCTTTATACTATATAGTAATTAATATACACTGTAAAGGACACGTTCCTTCGTAAACGACGCTAGGAGAGCTTCTGTTTACTTCATCGACTACACGCTGCATTTGAGGTTAAAGTACTATGTTTTGATTGATATTTTTACTGTTGTTTTGTATAAAAAAGTGTTAGAAATGAGTAGTAAACTGTACAGTGGCCGTAAAGGCAGTAAAGCAAGTAGTTCATCGCAGAAGCGCAGCATGATCAGCAACAGGCGTCCGCCTAATCGCCATTCGTTTCAGACTCATTAGGATTGACTGCAGGACCTAATTTTTACAATTTCTGCTTAGAAACAGACGCCAAGCGAATAAAGGCTGCTGAGCGCTCAATTTCCGACGTTGTAAAAGAGGCGAAACGCGGCCTTTTAGCATCAAGAAAGGACGAGGAGGAGAAATCCACGGTCTTGGAAGGCCAACCGTATGGTGCTGGGATAGCAGAGTGAAGGTTAAAAAATTTGTATATAGTAAAATTTTGAAAATTCACAACTTTATATGGTTTTGAAACTTCAAACCCGTTTATCTCGAAAGTGTATTTTTGAAATTTGCCGGAAACGTAACTCTTTCAGTTTTCATCCGAATGACTTGCCGTTATAATTGTAGCTTCTTGATATAATTATCTAGTGAAGTACACACGATTTTAGCGATTGGTTTTGTTCAAAAAAAATTATAAACAATTGAAGTAATTTTTTTAGGTCGAAAATGCAATTTTTTTGTTAAATGGTCGCCATTTTGGGAAAAATCGATATTAAACTATTATCGTGTGTACTTCACTAGGAAAACTCATGGAGTTTATGAAAAAAATTTTTATTATTCCAGATGCAGATGGGGCCGAGAGACTTGTCCGGCCGCGGAACGTCTTTTGTAAATACTAGTGTCTTTGACGTGCACTACAGCCGCCATTTTGTATTAAATTTAAAATAAAAAAATTGTTTTACACTCCCGAAAAGTTGCCTTTTATATTTATATATTGTTTATAAAAGCTTTTTTTGAAAGTACTTGAAAAACAAATCTTGAAAAAATGCTTGTTTTTTTAGCCTTCACATAGGTATAACCCCTTAAATTGTAAAAACCTGTAGATGCGAGTCAGTTTCAATCCATTTTAGATACATTGCTGCAACTCTTTGTTTGTCTGTCAAATCAGTGATCAGTTTGGTAGTTTTCGAACCTGGTGGAACTTTATTTTCTAAACAAAAAGGAAGATCATTGTGTAATTCATGTAATGTAGTTGGATACTTCAAATCAACTGCGAAAAACTGTAAAATATTGGCAACGATCTACAAGCATTTCGAAAATTTTCAAATACGTCCGTGAGAAGAAGGGCATATGTTTTAAGGTACAATTCCAAATATTCCCCAGTAACAGTACAATGGAATTGGTCCCAAACCGCATGCGCATGGTTGTAATCTGTTTTTTTGCGCTCATTATTTGTCATTTTGGTGAAAAATTTCCACCGAGAATTTAAAGAAGCTTCATTCAGTCGGTTCCACGAGTTTAAACTTATATAAGTACACACACACACACAAACAGAATTTGCAACTTTTCTCTGTTACCATATGCTACGGAGACAGTCTTCACATCTTTTGGAAGCAGATTTTTTTCAAAGGCCATACAAACTGCAATGCATGAATCTGGCTGAATCAAGAATTCAGAGCTCAATTGTATTAAAACCATTAACGAGTATTCTTTTGGACAGTGAAACGTTCAGTCATTATTAATGGGTATTATCGAAATATCTCCATCAATGCTATCTAATTCTTTCACAAATAAAAGACATTCATACCCCGCAAAGTTGTGAAACAGAATTGGGAAAAATTTAGGAACGCGAAACAAAAGGTTGCATGAGCTATGAGCCGGATCTCTTTATTTCCCGGTCAAGTGACAATGGTCACGTACTCTATCACTACCAAGGTTTTTCCTGCAAATATGACATAATATTGCTTCTCTTTGCAATTTTTCTTCATCTAAACTTAAAGTATTCATTGATTTTGGGTACTATATATATAATTATTGTGGAACCATTTTACATCATTATTTAAAGAATTTCTAAATATTTGGGGTGAATCTGTTCCCTTGTGAATCCTAAACTTATCTAGCCTAGAATCAAATGAACATTTAATAAAATAAGCGAAAGCATACGGTATGTATTCTTGAATTGTTGCTGTTGACGATATCGCCGGGTTGGACTCGCAAGTCTCAACATCTTGCAGAACGCATTCAAAAGCTACATAGACAAAAAATGGTAGATCTAGCTCGACATGTTTGTACTCCAGTTAGGTTTGAAAATCAGGTTAAAAATGTTGTGTTTTTGAAAAAAAAAACCTAATTTTTTGCACTTTTTTTTTTAAATTACAAAACGGCTTCAACGTTTTTTTTTAAAAATTTGATAGATTCATAAAATTGTTAATACGCGTCGATTGACACCTTAATGATGAAAATCGCATGTTTGGTTCGTGAGATATAGCGCATAACATAGTTGACCTTCAAGGGGTGAAAACAGCAAACCCCCTCGACCGAAGTTTTCCAAAAACTGATCAGCTCTTAAGATTACAAAGACGCTTCGATTGACAGCTCAACGAAGTCGATACGACTCTGTTTACGTGAGTTATGCTCGTAGAAAAACTGCCCGCGAACGCACGTACGTACGTACGTACATACACACACACACACATACATACTTCTTTCTAAAAACACTTTATATATACTCTATAGACCTCAAAACGTAAAGAAAAGTTGAAAATTTTAATTTCGATTTTCGAGGCGATTACAAGAACTTCCCATATACTGGGAAGTTAAAAAGTGCAAAAATTAGGGTTTTTTATAAACAATAAATTTTTAACCTGATTTACGAAAGACAGTATTCAATTTTTATAAAATTTATACATTCCAAGCAATGCTTGTAAAAACAACGTCAAAAAATTTTCGCATGATAACGTAAAAAATTCAATAAAAAATAAAAAATCATTAACAGGCATCATGATTTTCAAGGTCATTTCTGTCGTGCGTTATATATATCTCGCGAACCAAACATACGATTTGCATGGTTAAAAAGTCAATCGACGTGTATTAGCATTTTTGTGAATCTATCAAATTTTGAAAAAAATGGTTGAAGCCGTTTTTTAATTTAAGAAAAAAAAGTGCATCAAATTAGGTTTTTTTTATAAACAATAAATTTTTAACCTGATTTACGAAAGAAAGTATTCAATTTTTAAAAAAATTAAACATTCCAAGCAATGCTTGTAAAAACAACATCAAAACTATTTCTCATGATTACGTAAAAAATTAAGTAAACAAGCCGTGAGGTGCGACCCATGAGGTCCACACGGTCAACTTCCCAGTAATATCTAAACAGATATTAAAAATATTAAACACAATAATAGTTATGGAAATAATACTACTTCAAATAATAAAAATGTACCTCATAAAAGTTATTGGAATGACTTAATAATAATCATAACATCTACGCGAGCTTCAATTGATTACGTAAGGATTTTGGTGCATTGGTTTGATTGATTATTCACGCGGATCAATCGGAGGGAGGACGGGTTTCAAAGCAATTTTTTCATTAAAGTTAAAACATGGTGCTGTGAAGACTATTGAAAATCTGCTCAAATTTTGCAAATATTAATAAACTTTGATTGACTTTACGACAATGTCTTTAAAATAAGAGATTTAAGGTATTATGATTCGAAAGAACCCATTTTACATGGTGACTTTGAATAATTTTTTATTTTTTAATTAATTTTTTTGTAATCATGAGAAAAGTTTTTGCTGGTTTCTCTACAAAAATTGATAAAATTTTATAAATTCTACAAACATTTATTATAACGATGTGCAAATGAGGATAAAAATGATTGTTTTTATGAAAAAAACCCTACTTTTCCAATTTTTTTTAATAAATTAAAAAAAAAACATTTTAACGATTTTTTAATATATAAAAACATCATAAAAATGATAATACGCACCGATTGACACCTTAATGATGCGAAGATTATATTTAGTTCTCGAGATATAATGAATGACGTAAATGACCTTGAACGTTTAATGATTTTTTTATTTTTTATTTAATTTTTTTTTGTATTCATGTAAAAAAAATTTGCTATTTTTTTCACAAAAACTATTTAGAGTATGTAAATTATGTAAACATTGATTACTTAGGTTTGAAAATCAGGTTAAAAATTTTGTATTTTAGAAAAAAAACTAATTTTTGCCCTTTTTTTAAAAAAATTAGAAAACGGCTCCAAGATTTTTTTTAAAAATTTTTAACCCGATTTAGGAAAGACGGTATTCAATTTTTATAAAATGTTTACATTCCAAGCAGTGCTTGTGAAAGCATCATCAAAACTTTTTTCCATGATAATAAGAAACATTAAATAAAAAAAAAAAAATTAATAACAGTCATCATGATCTTCAAGGTAATTTTTTCCATTCACTATATCTCACGAACTAGATATAGTATTTGCATCGTTAAGGTGTCAATCAACGTGTTTTAAAATCTCTTTGATTATTTTAACATTATAAAGATCCGTTTCGGCTTTTTTTTTAATTTAAAAGAAAAAATTTAGAAAACTTAGGGTTTTTTTCATAAAAAATATTTTTTTAGCCTGATTTGCACAACACAGTAATAAATGTTTATAAAATTTATACATTCCTATCAGTTTTTGAAGAGAAAGCAGCACAACTTTTTTGATGATTCCGAAAAAAAATTCAATTAAAAATAAAAAAAATCATTCAAAGTTACCATATGAAAGAGGTTCTTCCGATTGATATTACCTTATATCTTTTATTCTAAAGACTTTGTTGTAAAGTCAATCAAAGTTTTAAAATGTTTGGATAATTTGAGGAAATTTTTAATAGTTTTTGCAGTCTTTTAATTAAAAAAAAGCGGCTGAAATTTTGAAAACCATCAAAATTTCAATCAAATTTGCATTTGTCATCATCATCACCCATCCACCAAAAGCTTTACTTAATCAGTGGATGCTCCCGTAGATGATATGATTAATATTAACTCATTCCTGTTACTGCTATGACTACCTTTCATTATTATTATTTAAAGTAGTAATATTTTCAAAATTATTATTGTGTTTTCTATTTTTAATGTTTATCTAGATATTACTGGGAAGTTTACCGTGTGGACCTCAAGGGTCGCACTTCACGGCTTTTTATTATTGTGTTTAATATTTTTAATATTTATGTAAATATTACTGGGAAGTTTTTCGTGTGGACCTCAAGGGTCGAACCCCACGGCTTGTTTCAATTGCAAACAACACGAGGCGCCAGCCAGCTTAGCATATCTTCAGACATGAATTCACACTTGAAACGATGACGTTATTGATTCCTTCTTATTATCAACCCATTCATCAGATTTATTGATGTTGTCCATGAAACACCATTCGCAGCTTTTTATCACACTACTAATATACCGGCCATTAAGAATCCAAAATAAAATGACCTTGAAATCCCCTACAAACGATGATGTCATCGTTTTATCATCAGCATAGTCACATACCGGAAGTCGCTAACCACAACATCAGATAAGTCGTGCCCTAGACCGGAAGTGGCTAACCACAAACTTTTCCATATAAACGGCATTAAAACAGCCATATTCTAGCTGCTTACATTGATCGAAATCAGATCAGCGTCATTCAAGTATGTAAAATAAGGTAAAATTATCAAATCTTTATTGATAGTGACTATTAATGGTTTTTTTATTTGCATACTAATTTTTCAGGTGAATACCATAATTAATTTTCTTTATAAAAGATATAATAACAAAAATTTGGGTAAAGTATTTTTCGTAGTAATGTTAGATGGTAAAGCTGAGACTTATTTAGATTCCCCAAAAACTTATCAAATTTCCCCCGGATCAACATGATTTACTATATTAAAATTTGAAGCATGTAAGTGTCTTTACAAAATTAATAGTAAGGTGAAATATAATAGTCAGTTAACTGAGAATGGAAAATTAGCTAGGATTAATTTAAACACAATATTAGCCAAAAATAAATTTATAAATAAGTGCCCAGAACCTTTACGTGGAATTCTTTGTGCGCGAAACCCAGATACGATTGAAAAAGCACACCAGATTCTAGTTCAAACAAATTATATTAATTTTTCGATTGGAAACCACGTTTCAATTCAAAACAAGTGTCATTTTCCCTCTAAAAATTTTCAACCCCAAGTTAATCCCAGAAATAGTGCCAATGTTACATCCAATTCCAATAACTTTGCATTTCATAATAGCCCTAATATGCCAATAAAAGACGAAGTATCTATGAACACTGTGCTTTCAGCTGAATCTAGTCTGCATACGCAGGATTTTTATGTAGAAGCCGCGGATCAAAACTTCCAATCGTTGAACTCACAATTGGAGGAAAGAGACTTCAATGTCTTATAAATTCTGGATGCTCAATTTCTCTATTAGATGAAAAATTAGTACCCGAGCATCAAAAAATGTCCGCTGTGTATCTTACCATAATTTAATCTATTAATCAGAAATCGCGAAGTACACATTATCTTTGAACACGATTTCCGGAAGAATTCGGATCCCTTAAATACATTCAATGGCACTTAATACCTTTTTCACAGAAAATTTTTTCATGCTATGATAGGAAATAACATTCTATGTAGTACAGGGACTTTTATTAATTATAAAAACAAAACTATTATTACTCCTAAACACACGCTCTACTTTGGTAAGCAAGTGGAACAAACTTATTTTTCGGAGACGCTTAAACACTTTCCAGAAAGTGAAAATCGGCTTCGTACGGAGCATTACTCAAAAGAAGAATTTAAGCTAATTGATCGAATAACCAAAGAGTTTTCAGATTTACAATCCGATGAAAAACAGCGACTAACCTTTACGCATAGCATCAAGCATTCTCTTCCTCTTACATCGGATAAACCGATATATCAACGGAATTATAGGATTCCCCAATCAGTTAATGATTTTGTAAACAAACAAATTATTGAAGATTTACACCAGGGAATTATACTGCCTTCTCAGTCTGCTTATAATAATTCCACATGGGCAGTACTTAAAAAGGGTGGAAAACACAGACTGGTTATAGATTTCAGAAAGTTAAACCAATTAACTGTTGAAAATAAATATCCAATCCCAAACATTGACGATTTATTGGGTAAACTGGGAAATTGCCAATACTTTACTAGCATCGATTTGGCTAAAGGTTTTCATCAAATCGAGCTCGAACCTCAGGATCGGTATAAAACTGCATTTTCAACAGGAATGGGGCATTGTGAATTTCTGAGAATGCCATTTGAGCTGACAAATAGACCCGGCACATTTAAAAAATTAATGAATCATATTTTACACAAATACATTAACAGAAATTGCATTGTTTATATGGACGATATTCTGGTTTTCAGCACATCGTTGCAGGAACACGAAATAGCTCTTAGGAACATTTTTACAGAATTAGGAACGCTAATCTTAAAATTCAACTATCAAAGACACATTTTCTTTCAAAACATACCGAATTTTTAGGTCATATCATAACCGCTGATGGTATAAAACCTAACCCGGAAAAAATAATTGCCGTCCAAAAATTTCCTATACCCACCACGACCAAGCAAATAAAGAGTTTTCTTCGTTTGACAGGATTTTACCGGAAGTTCATTAAGGATTATTCGAAAATCACCAAGCCTCTTACTACTAGGCTACAAAAAAACTCCAAGATCAATGTTACTGATTCTGATTACACGCAACCTTTCAATCAATTAAGGAATTACGTTATTAATGATCCGGTTTTAGCCCACCCGGACTTTTTAATGGCCTTTACTTTAACCACGAATGCGTCTCAATTTGCCATCGGAGCAGTATTATCCCAAAATAAAAAACCTGTAGCTTTTGCATCTCGTACACTTATTAAAACTAAAACAAATTATTCTACAATGGAGAAAGGCTCCTTGCCATCATATGTTCAACTAAATATTTTAGGCCTTACTTGTATGGTCGCAGTTTCACACTCGTTACGGATCATAAACCTTTACAGTACCTAGACAATATAAAGGAAGATAACACAAAATTGCAAGGTGGAGGCTTAAACTGAGTGAATATAACTTCACAATTTCTCACATTAAGGGGAAGGAAAATAGTGTTGCAGACGCTCTTTCTAGAATACAATTGGCTCGTGCTATTGAAAACGAATCTCTTGTGGCAACTCAACATACTGCTAACGAGGACAATCACGATTATATATAAATATATATATACATATATATATACATATACATATATACATACATACATACATATATATATACATATACATATATATATATATATATATATATATATATATATATATATATATATATATATATATCCGAAATGCCAATAAACTTCTTCAACACCCAAATATTCTTAAAACAGGCGAAGACTAATCAAGTCTAATTAATTAGGTACCAAGGAAAACGAATATTACATCTTACTTTCCAGGAGTTTACGCCCAAAACTATGAGTTACATATAAAATAATCACGTTGCAAAAACTGGCAATACAGCAGTTAACTTCCCTACAAAACAATCCCTCCTTACAATGCAGGAACAACATTCAAAGCTCCGTATATCTAACAGCAATTTTTCTATCGTAAACGAAACAAAGCACCTGCATAATTGCAATGAATCAGAAATTAAAGAAATAATCGCAAAACAACATATTGCTTCACATCATCAAGCTATTGAAAAAATTTATCTGGATTTAGAAGACGAATATTATTTTCCAAATCTTAAAATACTCATATCAAACTATATAAACGCATGCAAAACATGCAAGCAAACTAAATATGAAAGAAACCCCGCTAAGCTTCCATTTAAAAGTCCACTCTACAACATAAGGGATACAGAGATAAAAACTCACCTTACATTTCAATTACCGATAAATTTTCCAAACTTTTGGTGCTAGAACCAATGAAAAATAGGCAATGAGAAACTGTTAACCAAGCTCTTCAGAATGAATTTAATGAAATCGGTAAGCCAAATAAAATTATAACAGACAATGAAGGCGCCTTTAACATTCAAAAAACTAAAGACTGGTTGACTATTAACCGTATTAAATACCATTTTGTATCACCCGAACATAAGACAGGAAACTCAGATATAGAAATTGCTCACAGAAGTTTAAACGAGAACCTTAGGACTTATCTTGTGCGTCAAAAACAGGAAGATCGAAGCCTAACCGAACTTAACCCTATTCATGAGTGTGCTCAGTATTACAATAATACAATCCATTCTGACCACAAAGAGGAACCTGCTGCTGTATTCTTTCAGCAAACCGAAACTCAATTTTCAGCTATTCTTGAGTGCATAACAAGAAACCAAAAGCGAAACAACGACTACCATAATAAAAAAAGACGAGTAGTTAATTTAGATACAGAATTTATAAAAAACCCAAATCCAACTAAACTCCAACCGAGATATGTACCAGCTAATAAAAATTATAAGATACACCCCCAAAAACATCGCAAGTCTAAAAAGATTCCTCCTGTATAGTTTCTTACAATTAGCAATTATACTTAAGCAAATTCTTACTATTTTAAATCTGGGGACAGATTTTTCACTTAGAAAGGGAGGAGTTACGTAATTATCACTTGCGTACCATACGTATCCTTTTTTCTCTATAGTTTTATAACATTGTCGGCATTCCGCAAAGCACCCTTCCAATTTTATGATCTTGTGGCAGTGTCAGCATTTCACAGGATCTGGGCAACGGTAAATGTAGATTAAGAATTTAGATACGAATTTGTGAAATGTTTAATACTTTTAGGCAAGACGCCACCAAAGCAAAATTAGTTAAGACAGGTAGCTACCACATGTATAGAAATAAGATAGTATATAAATAAGAAAGAATAGGTTTTAAGTCTCAGTGCGTGAAAAATCATCGAACCAAGTGGTTCATTCGAAAAAAAATAATTGTGTTACTTAAAAGGATTTTAATAACAAAGCTATAGACAGTGAAGTGTATACATTTGTAACTCATTTGGTAAGATTAACCAGGGCAAAGTTAAGTCTTTCAGATAGGGTGTTTACGAATTTGCCGGATATTGCTGTTGCAGCATCGTCTGCATAGGCTACGACTTTGCAGCCAGTCGCTTCTATTGTTGACATAAGTTCGTCCACCACTAAGTTCCATAGAAGGGGTGATAGCACCTCAATCTGCGTGGTGCCTCTGCAGGTCCTCTTTCTAAGGATACTGTCTCCTAGTGGGGAAATGATGCTCCTGCTGCTTAGCAGTTGTAGGATAAACCTAATCAGGTTATCATCCACATTATTTTCCTTGAGTGCCTTCTCAATAGCCTTGTGGCTGACGTTGTTGAATGTAGTTTCGATGTCTGGAAAAACCGCCTGCCTATATTCTTTGACGCTTAGCGAATTTTTAATGTAGCTGGTGAGCGAGTGAAGAGGTGTTTCAACCGATCTTCCTTATGTTAATGCGTGCTGCGCACTGGAGAGTGATTTCATAGTAGCTCTTAAAAGAATCTCTATCAGTCTTTCCAGAGTTTTCAGCAGAAAAGAGGAAATGCTGATAGGTCTATAGTCCTTAGGTGAGGAGTGGGATGTCTTCCCCGCTTTGGATATGAAGACTATTTTGACTTCTTTCCACCGATGTGGAAGACATCTGCAAACATGTTTTAAAGATGGCTTTTAGCCATGGTAGCGCTATATTGATTCCCTGCTGGATCTCAACAGGGGAGATGTTGTCCATTCCAGGGAATTTAAAGGGTTGAAATGAGCTGATTGCCTAGCGTAGGAGCCTGTCATCTACAGGCACAGCGGTTGACATGCAGTACGGGGCCGTATCTGGATCAGTTTTGTCAGCCACATCATCAATGCCCGGGAAGTACGTGTCCATGAGAATGGCTAGCGTCTCGGAGCTGGATTTGGTCCAGGTCCCATTCGCGTCCTTGATGGACCCCAAAAATAAGGGGGAGCTCGTCATAACTTTTCGCAGACGACTGACATCCTTGGAGTGTTTTATTTCTGCACAAAAACTTCTCCACGAGGTTCGTTTTGCTTTTCTGATGCAGCTTTTAAATTCCTTCAATTTGAATTTATAAGAAGATTAATCATTGGATACTTAAGCATGATTTAAGGACCGCCTACATTCCTTCCGCAGCTACGCAATGCCACTATTCCACCAGGGGGCTTATACTTCCCCCTAGGCTTGGATGGACTACATGCAGATCTTGCTGCTTCGTTGAAGGCCGATGCAAGGGTCCCAAGGTTCCTCCAGACCACCTATGTCTTCAATCTTCGGGAGTTCACCTTCTAGTGCAGACCCGTATACTGATTGGTACTTGACCCAATCCATCCTCCTTTTGTTGATGAAGGTTGGATTTTTGGGAGGGTCAAAATCCACATCGAACATTATATATAAATGATCATAGAACGAGCACTCTTGTGATACATGCCATCCTTTAAAGCGTGGTGCGAGTGCTCCTTCGTGAGAGTGATATCCAGAACTTTGCTATGGCTTGCCGTAATGAAAGTAGGATCCTCACCTTTGTTTACTAGGGCTAAGTCATGCGTTGAAATAAATTCAAAGAGTGACTCACCCCCTTTTGTTCGTATCGGTGCTACACCGAATGCGATGATGCGCATTGGCGTCCGCGCCGATAACTAGTTGGATGACCCGTGCAGTGGCTTCTGTGACGATCCTCTGCAGGTTGAACGGAGGTGGCAGAACATCATGTGCCATATAGCAGGAGACAGACCAAATGGGCTTGGACTGCCTTTACACTTCTATGGCAATGGTGTCCTGGTCACTGAAATTGTAAAAGTCTAGAAACTCCAAACCTTCCTTTATTATTAACTTCCCAGTATATGGGAAGTTCTTGTAATCGCCTCGAAAATCGAAATTGAAATTTTCGACATATCTTTACGTTTTGAGGTCTTACGAGTATATTTTAAGTGTTTTTAGAAAGAAGTATGTATGCGTGTGTGTGTATGTATGTACGTACGTACGTACGAGCGTTCGCGAACAGTTTTTCTACGAGCATAACTCACGTAAACAAAGTCGTATCAACTTCGTTAAGGTGTCAATCGAAGCGTCTTTCCAACTTCAAGAGCTGATTAGCTTTAAGGACACTTCGGTCTGGGGGGTTTGCTGTTTTCACCCCTTGAAGGTCAAACCTGTTATGCACTATATCTCGCGAACCAAATGTACGATTTGCTTCATCTATGTGTCAATTGACGCGTTTTAACATTTTCGTGATTCTGTCAAATTTTTAAAAAAATTGTTGGAGCCGTTTTTTTAATTTTTTGAAAAAAAGTGCAAAAAATTGGTGTTTTTTTTCAAAAACATCAAATTTTTAATTTTATGCTTAAGTCGCAGTAATCAATAATTAAAAAATTTATATATTTCAAACAATTGTTGTAAAAAAAGCACTAAAAGTTTTTTCATGACTAAAAAAAATTAAATTAAAAATAAAAAATCATTAAGAGTCATCATGTCCTTCATGTTCATTTATGTCAATCATTATATATCGAGAATCAAATATAATCTTTGCATCATTAAGAAGTCAATCAACGCGTATTAACATTTTAGTGATGTTTCTAAATTTTTAAAAAAATCTTTATAGCCATTTTTTTAATTTAATAAAAAAAATATTGAAAATTAGTGTTTTTTTCATAAAAAAATTAATTAGTAATTAATAAGATTAACATCGTAATAATAAATGTATATAAAATTTATAAACTTTCATCAATTTCTGTAGAGACTAGCAAAATATTTTCTCATGATTTCAAAACAAATTGATTTAAAACAAAAAAAAATATCATTCAAAGTCAGCATGTAAAAAGGGTTCATACGAATTTGTATACCATAAATCTCTTATTCTATTCATTGTTGTAAAGTAAATCAAAGTTTATTATTATTTGCATAATTTGCGGAGATTTTTATTGGTCTTCACAGAAACATGTTTTAACTTTAATAAAAAAAACTGCTTAAATTTTGAAAACCAATACAAATCAAATCAAATTTGCAATTGTGGTAATCCACGTTTTGAATGGGTAAATGTTTGTGGTCAACACTTTTTAAGATCATATGCTTTGAAAAGCTTTCATCAAATTAAAAAATGTAGTTTTTAGAAGTTTTGTTCTTTAGTATTCGTAAGGTTTCAATTACTTCCTTCATCATTTGTAATACAAATATTTTACTTTTTACATGCAATTGAACCTAGTTTTGGCTGCATATTCAGAGTTTCTCAAAATCAACAGAAAATAAGAAATAATTATTAGTTTCATTGATGTAAAATCGTGAATAAATACAAATTCAGTGATTATGCCGAAGTGCTAGCAGTTTTGACCGCAACTATTCAAAATGGTCATCACGCGACAAAATCTCTTCAGTTGTCGTAATAGCAAAAACGAATCCAATTTTTGTTATTGCGACAACAATAACAAAAACTGCATTCATTTTTGCTAGCGCCGTTTTGTCCTTCAAGCATCGATATGAAAATAACAAATAACGTAGAAAAGGCTTTGTTACCTGTCCCCGCTCCGATTGATCCACGTGAATATTAAATTAAACCAATCCACGAAAATCTTTACGTAATCAATTGACGCTCGCGTAGATGTTACGATTTTTACGATGTTTACAATTTAATTAAGTCATCCCAATAACTTTTATGAGAGGTACATTTTTATTATTAAAAGTAGTAGTATTTCCATAATTAACTTCCCAGTATATGGGAAGTTCTTGTAATCGCCTCGAAAATCGAAATTGAAATTTTCAACATTCCTTTACGTTTTGAGGTCTAAAGAGTATATATAAAGTGTTTTTAGAAAGGGAGATGTATGTGTGTGTGTACGTACGTACGTACGTACGTTCGTGGACACTTTTTTCTACGAGCATAACTCACGTAAACAAAGTCGTATCGACTTCGTTAAGGTGTCAATCGAAGCGTCTTTGCAATTTTAAGAGCTGATTAGTTTTTGGGATACTTCGGTCGGGGGGTTTGTTGTTTTGACCCTTTGAAGGTCATTTCTGTCATGCGTTATATCTCGCGAACGAAACATACGATTCGCATGGTTGAGATGTCAATCGACGCGTATTAATATTTGTGTAAATCTGTAAAATTTGCAAAAAAATCCTTGGAGCGGTTTTTAATTTAAAAAAATAAAGTGCAAAAAATTAGGGTTTTTTTATAAACAATAAATTTTTAACATGATTTACAAAAGTCAGTATTCAATTTTTATAAAATTTATATATTCCAAGCAATGTTTGTAAAAACAACATCAAAAGTTTTTCTCATGATTACGTAAAAAATTAAATAAAAAATAAAAAATTATTAACAGGCATCATTATTTTCAAGGTCATTTCTGTCGTGCGTTATATACACTAGCGAGCAACTGGATACGGACACCCAATATTTTGCCTATTTTTCAGGCTTAGTCGCGTATGACGTAATTTCTTAAATAGTGTTTTATGACTTTCCAATAGCTTGGTAATTACATCCTTTAAAGGAATCAATTACTTGCCTGGTTGTGGAATTAGGAGAGTTTTTAACGAAATCTGAATTTTTTCGGCATGCCCGTATCCTGTTGCCAGCCAGGTTGATAAGATGTTTCAGGTAGAAAAGATAACTAAAAGATGAGTATTTATAATTTTCTGGTATTATTATGCTGTGAAAGACTTTATTGTATTTTTAAATCGTTTACAATATGTTTAATATTTTGTTGACCTACCGTTGTTGGCAATAACTTCTGCTAATCGATTTCCCATAGAATTATATAAATTCCTGATTAAATCCAAACTTCCAAAGTTCTATGGTTTTGGTCGTTAGCTCTCGCATACTTTCATATTGCTGTCCGTTTTCATAAATTTTTCGCGTTAGCCATCCCCAGAGGTTTTCAATAATGTTAAGATCTGGAGATCGAGATGGCCACGGCAAAATTGTCAAGTTTTCTTGTGATATCCATCGTGTCACTTGTCGTGCGGTATGAATTGGGGTGTTGTCATGTTGTAATATCCAATCCATTGACTGCATAATGTCGTCTATATCGGCAGCAGCACTTTGCAACAACGAGACATAAGTTTCACCACTTTGCCTGACAGAACTCTAAGCTCGATGACGCCATGGTATGTAATCGCACCCCATACAAGGACACCACCCTCTCGACTATGGTGCCTGCTTAGATGTGGTGACTCTTTCCGTATGTCTTGAAAATAATAATTCAATCCATCAGGACCGTCAATGCAAAAGCGTTTTTCATCCGTGAATATCACTTTGCTCCATCTGGCACCCCATCCAATATGTTCCAATGCAAGCTCCTTTCGGCGTTCTTTGTGTATTGCTGTCAATGCTGGTTTCTTCTTTAATTTAATTCGTTGCAAGTGTGGACATTGCCGAAGTATCTGCCTTATTGTCCAGACACTTGCAGAAGCCCCTGCTTCTTCGCCAATTCTGCGTGCAGTTTTCGCAGAGTTCGATGCAAGTCGCAGTATTTTCCTACGTTCGCGCTCAGTTGTGGCTGTTTTCGTGCATACTTTGTAGTTTTCTCCGTAGGTTTCAGGATTCCTCAAAAAACGGCAGATCGCATCGGTGCTTCTTCCAATTTTTTTTTTTGGATATTCCCCTCGCGGAATATCCTTCCGCTTTTAAAGCTATTTTTTCCCCTTTCTTCCGAATTCAAAATTTTTCCACGTCCCATCTTCAAATACTTCTGTAAAATGAGTATTGACTACAAATCTGTTCTATTTTATCAACACAAAATCTTGAAAACCTCAGAAAAGCTTAGTGTACGTATCCTGTTGCCCGCCGAAAAAATTCAGATTTCGTTAAAAACTCTCCTAATTCCACAACCAGGCAGGTAATTGATTCCTTGAAAGGATGTTATTACCAAGCTATTGGAAAGTCATAAAACACTATTTAAGAAATTACGTCATATGCGACTAAGCCTGAAAAATAAACAAAATATTGGGTGTCCGTATCCAGTTGCTCGCTAGTGTATATCTCGCGAACCAAACATACGATTTGCATGGTTAAAAAATCAATCGACGCGTATTAGCATTTTTGTGAATCTATCAAATTTTGAAAAATATGGTTGAAGCCGTTTTTTAATTTAAGAAAAAAAAGTGCAAAAAATTAGGTTTTTTTTATAAACAATAAATTTTTAACCTGATTTACGAAAGACAGTATTCAATTTTTAAAAAAATTATACATTCCAAGCAATGCTTGTAAACCAACATCAAAACTTTTTCTCATGATTACGTAAAAAATTAAGTGAACAAGCCGTGAGGTGCGACCCATGAGGTCCACACGGTCAACTTCCCAGTAATATCTAAAAAGATATTAAAAATATTAGACACAATAATAATTATGGAAATAATACTACTTCAAATAATGAACATGAACCTCTCATAAAAGTTATTGGAATGACTTAATATTAATCATAACATCTACGCGAGCTTCAATTGATAACGTAAAGATTTTCGTGGATTGGTTTGATTTAATATTCACGTGGATCAATCGGAGCGGGGACAGGTTACAAAGCCTTTTCTACGTTATTTGTTATTTTCATATCGATGCTTGAAGGACAAAACAGCGCTAGCAAAAATGAATGCAGTTTTTGTTATTACGACAACTGAAGAGATTTTGTCGCGTGATGGCCATTTTGAATAGTTGCGGTCAAAACTGCTAGCACTTCGGCATAATCACTGAATTTGTATTTTTTCACGATTTTACATCAATGAAACTAATAATTATTTCTTATTTTCTGTTGATTTTGAGAAACTCTGAATATGCAGCCAAAACTAGGTTCAATTGCATGTAAAAAGTAAAATATTTGTATTACAAATGATGAAGGAAGTAATTGAAATCTTACGAATATTAAAGAACAAAACTCCTAAAAACTAAAATTTTTTATTTGATGAAAGCTTTTCAAAGCATATGATCTTAAAAAGTGTTGACTACAAACATTTTAGCATTCAAAACGTGAATTACCACAATTGCAAATTTGATTTGATTTGTAATGGTTTTCAAAATTTAAGCAGTTTTTTTTATTAAAGTTAAAACATGTTTCTGTGAAGACCATTAAAAATCTCCGCAAATTATGCAAATAATAATAAACTTTGATTTACTTTACAACAATGAATAGAATAAGAGATTTAAGGTATACCAATCCGTATGAACCCTTTTTACATGCTGACTTTGAATGATATTTTTTTTGTTTTAATTCACTTTGTTTTGAAATCATGAGAAAATATTTTGCTAGTCTTTCCAGAAATTGATGAAAGTTTATAAATTTTATAAACATTTATTATCACGATGTTAATTTTATTAATTACTAATTAATTTTTTTATGAAAAAAAACACTAATTTTCAATATTTTTTTTATTAAATTACAAAAATGGCTAAAAAGATTTTTTTTAAATTTAAAAACATCATTAAAATGTTAATATGCGTTGTTTGACTTGTTAGTGATGCAAAGATTATTTTTGGTTCTCGAGATATAATGATTGACATAAATGAACATGAAGGACATGATGACTTTTAATGATTTTTTATTTTTAATTCAATTTTTTTTGTAGTCATGAAAAAACCTTTTAGTGTTTTTTTACAACAACTGTTTGAAATATATAAATTTTATAATTATTGATTACTGCGACTTGAAAATAAAGTTAAAAATTTCATGTTTTTGAAAAAAACTCCAATTTTTTGGACTTTTTATCAAAAAATTAAAAAACGGCTCCTACAATTTTTTTAAAAATTTGACAGAATCACGAAAATGTTAAAACGCGTCAATTGACACCATGATGAAGCAAATCGTACGTTTGGTTCGCGAGAGATAGTGCATAACAAGTTTGACCTTCAAGGGGTGAAAACAGCAAACCCCCCAGACCGAAGTGTCCTTAAAACTAATCAGCTCTTAAAATTGCAAAGGCGCTTCGATTGACACCTTAACCAAGTTGACGACTTTGTTTACGTGAGTTATGCTCGTTGAAAAACTGTCCGCGGACGCACGTACGTACATACACACACACACACACATACATACTTCTTTCTAAAAACACTTAAAATATACTCGTAAGACCTCAAAACGTAAAGATATGTCGAAAATTTCAATTTCGATTTTCGAGGCGATTACAAGAACTTCCCATATACTGGGAAGTTAAAAAAGTGCTGTGCTGAAGTGAGTGATTGAGACATTGTAAAGAGTGCTGTGCAGTAGTGATTTGAAGTGATTCGAGCGATTTAAAAAGAAATATAGTACATAGATGTTAGTATAATATTAAAAAATAGTCAAGTAATAGTCTGAAAAAATCAATGAGTGCAAAGTTCACACAAAAAATATTGTTCTGTTTTGTGAGTTCAAATAAAACAAGCCGCGAGGTGCGACCCTTGAGGTCCACACGGTCAACTTCCCAGTAATATCTACATAAACATCAACAACATTACAGCGATGAGAGGTATTCATAGCAGTAACAGGAATGAGTTAATATGAATCATATCGTCTACGGGAGGGTCCATTGATTACGTAAGGTTTTTGGTCGATGAATATTCACGCGGATCAATTGGTGGGGGGCCTTTTTGATCTTGAAAATTTTTGTTGGTTTTCAAAATTTAAGCAGTTTTTTTTAATTAAAAGACTATAAAAACTATTAAATAGCTGCTCAATTATGCAAATATTTTAAAACTTTGATTGAATTTACAACATTTTTTTTAGAATAAAGGATATAAAGTAATAGCATTCGTATGAACCCTCTTTACATGGTAACTTTGAATGATTTTTTTATTTTTAATTTAGTTTTTTTCATAATCATGGAAGAAAATTTTGCCGGTATCTCTTTAAAAACTAATGAGAATGTATAAATTTTATAAACTGGTGTCACTGTGCGGTGCAAATCAGGTTAAAAAATATTTTTTATAAAAAAAACCATAATTTTTCGCATTTTCTTCTATTAAATTAAAAAACGGCTGAAACGAATTTTTATATTGTTGAAAACTTCACAAAAATGTTAATACACGTGAACTGACACCTTAATGATCCAAATATTATATCTGGTTCGTGAGATATAGTGAATGATAAAAATGACGTTGAAAATCTTGATGAGTTTTAATGATTTTTTATTTTTAATTTAATTTTTCATGTAATCATGGGGAAAAGTTTTGATGGTGTTTTTGCAAACATTGTTTGCAATATATAAATTTTATAAACATTGATTACTATTTTTCGCAAATCAGCTTAAAAATTTATTGTTTATGCAAAAAACATAATTTTTTGCACTTTTTTTCTTACATTAAAAAACCGCTCCAAAGATTTTTTTAAAAATGCGACAGATATACAAAAATATTAATACGCGTACAATGACACCTAAACGATGCAAATCCTTTGTTTGATTCGCGAGATATAACGCATGACAGAAATGACCTTGAAGAGCATGATGACTGTTAATGATTTTTTATTTTTTATTTGACTTTTTTGAATCATGAGTAAAAATTTTGATTACATTTTTAAAAAACTGTTTGGATTATGTAAATTATATAAACTTTGATTACTTGAAGTTGACAATAAGGTTAAAAATTTATTGTTTTTGAAAAAAAACACAATTTTTTGCACTTTTTTTAAAAAATTAAAAAACACCTCCAACGAATTTTTTTGAAACTTGACAGAATCACATAAATGTTAATACGCGTCGATTGACACCTTGATCAAGGAAATCGTATGTTTTGTCAGCGAGATATAACGCATGACAGAAATGACCTTCAAACGGGCAAAACAGCAAACCCCCCGACCAAAGTTTCGCAAAAACTAATCAGCTCTTAAGATTTCAAAGACGCTTCGATTGACACCTTAACTAAGTCGATACGACTTTGTTTACGTGAGGTACGCTCTTCGAAAAAACTGTCCACGAACGCACATACGTACGTACGGACGTACGTACGTACGTACATACACAAACACACACAGCATCGCTTCCTGGTAATGCGAAATGGAGTTAGCACGGATTCTGCCAATGACATCGTCATGTTAAAGTAATCGATGCGGTATTGCGAAAACGATCCCTATTAGCTTCCGAAGAATGATTATGGAATCGATGCAGTAAGCATTACTGGTTCTACTGAGTACTTACACACACACTTACATACATATATCTTTTCCAAATACTTTACATAAACCCTTGTTACGTTCGCTACGCAACGTGGTCGACCCAGAACCCATAAGGGCAAAATGGGGGTCTGCCTTGTTCTTGAAGACCCCAAACCATTGTGACTTTTGTAATCTAACCGAACAAAACACTTTATGAAAAACTAAATTCTTTATTAGACGAACTTAAGCCAATGAATTATATCTAACAAAAAGGCCCTTGAGTTTTTGAGTTAGAGACTTTTATAACCTCGGTTTTCTTTGTCTTGAGTTTGGCTTGCATTCTCTTATGACGGCTTAATTTCTATTATTAGATATGTTTTTCATAAGGGAATAGTCTGGTCAAACTGCTTTGAGAAGTGAGGAGCTATTAGTGAGGACGTAACTCCTCCATCCTTAAATTGAAGTCTATCCTTGAACAGATTATTGTCGCAAGTTTTTTATTTTCTTATTTTTTTTAAATAAATGAAACTTGAAGCAAAATTTGTGGCAATGATAATTGTTATCGTTATTCCTGTATGAATTAAAATTGAGTGAGAGTATTTTGTTTCTTTTATTTCTTCTAGGTTTTTGATATGTAAATCATGTATATCTTCTAAAGTTATTGTTTTTCTTTGAAATGGATATTCTTGGGGAAGAATGTGATTTCCTCCATAAATTGCTTCTTTGTTGTAAAATTTGGTTTCATTGATTTGGATTTCGCAGTTTGAAAAATGAATGAGACGATTTTTTTATCTACCAGGTTCTTTAATCACAATCACTTGAAATATTTGCTTTGACATTATTTAGTAGTATAACTCCGTTAGTTATTTTTTTGATAAAATGTTTACTTTTAACAAGCCGTGGGGTGCATCCCTTGAGGTCCACACGTAAAACTTCCCAGTAATATTTACATAAATATTAAAAATATTAAACACAATAATAATTATGGAAATAATCCTATTTTTAATAATAAAAATGTATCTCTCATAAAAGTAATCGTAACATCTACGCGAGCGTCAATTGATTACGTAAAGATTTTCGTGGATTGGTTTGATTTAATATTCACGTGGATCAATCGGAGCGGGGACAGGTTACAAAGCCTTTTCTACGTTATTTGTTATTTTCATATCGATGCTAGAAGGACAAAACAGCGCTAGCAAAAATGAATGCAGTTTTTGTTATTACGACAACTGAAGAGATTTTGTCGCGTGATGGCCATTTTGAATAGTTGCGGTCAAAACTGCTAGCACTTCGGCATAATCACTGAATTTGTATTTTTTCACGATTTTACATCAATGAAACTAATAATTATTTCTTATTTTCTGTTGATTTTGAGAAACTCTGAATATGCAGCCAAAACTAGGTTCAATTGCATGTAAAAAGTAAAATATTTGTATTACAAATGATGAAGGAAGTAATTGAAATCTTACGAATATTAAAGAACAAAACTCCTAAAAACTAAAATTTTTTATTTGATGAAAGCTTTTCAAAGCATATGATCTTAAAAAGTGTTGACTACAAACATTTTAGCATTCAAAACGTGAATTACCACAATTGCAAATTTGATTTGATTTGTAATGGTTTTCAAAATTTAAGCAGTTTTTTTTATTAAAGTTAAAACATGTTTCTGTGAAGACCATTAAAAATCTCCGCAAATTATGCAAATAATAATAAACTTTGATTTACTTTACAACAATGAATAGAATAAAAGATTTAAGGTATACCAATCCGTATGAACCCTTTTTACATGCTGACTTTGAATGAAATTTTTTTTTGTTTTAATTCACTTTGTTTTGAAATCATGAGAAAATATTTTGCTAGTCTCTACAGAAATTGATGAAAGTTTATAAATTTTATAAACATTTATTATCACGATGTTAATTTTATTAATTACTAATTAATTTTTTTATGAAAAAAACACTAATTTTCAATATTTTTTTATTAAATTACAAAAATGGCTAAAAAGATTTTTTTTAAATTTAAAAACATCATTAAAATGTTAATATGCGTTGTTTGACTTGTTAGTGATGCAAAGATTATTTTTGGTTCTCGAGATATAATGATTGACATAAATGAACATGAAGGACATGATGACTTTTAATGATTTTTTATTTTGAATTCAATTTTTTTTGTAGTCATGAAAAAACCTTTTAGTGTTTTTTTACAACAACTGTTTGAAATATATAAATTTTATAATTATTGATTACTGACTTGAAAATAAAGTTAAAAATTTCATGTCTTTGAAAAAAACTCCAATTTTTTGGACTTTTTACCAAAAAATTAAAAAACGGCTCCTACAATTTTTTTAAAAATTTGACAGAATCACGAAAATGTTAAAACGCGTCAATTGACACCATGATGAAGCAAATCGTACGTTTGGTTCGCGAGAGATAGTGCATAACAAGTTTGACCTTCAAGGGGTGAAAACAGCAAACCCCCCAGACCGAAGTGTCCTTAAAACTAATCAGCTCTTAAAATTGCAAAGGCGCTTCGATTGACACCTTAACCAAGTTGACGACTTTGTTTACGTGAGTTATGCTCGTTGAAAAACTGTCCGCGAACGCACGTACGTACATACACACACACACACATACATACTTCTTTCTAAAAACACTTAAAATATACTCGTAAGACCTCAAAACGTAAAGATATGTCGAAAATTTCAATTTCGATTTTCGAGGCGATTAAAAGAACTTCCCATATACTGGGAAGTTAAAAAAGTGCTGTGCTGAAGTGAGTGATTGAGACATTGTAAAGAGTGCTGTGCAGTAGTGATTTGAAGTGATTCGAGCGATTTAAAAAGAAATATAGTACATAGATGTTAGTATAATATTAAAAAATAGTCAAGTAATAGTCTGAAAAAATCAATGAGTGCAAAGTTCACACAAAAAATATTGTTCTGTTTTGTGAGTTCAAATAAAACAAGCCGCGAGGTGCGACCCTTGAGGTCCACACGGTCAACTTCCCAGTAATATCTACATAAACATCAACAACATTACAGCGATGAGAGGTATTCATAGCAGTAACAGGAATGAGTTAATATGAATCATATCGTCTACGGGAGGGTCCATTGATTACGTAAGGTTTTTGGTCGATGAATATTCACGCGGATCAATTGGTGGGGGGCCTTTTTGATCTTGAAAATTTTTGTTGGTTTTCAAAATTTAAGCAGTTTTTTTTAATTAAAAGACTATAAAAACTATTAAATAGCTGCTCAATTATGCAAATATTTTAAAACTTTGATTGAATTTACAACATTTTTTTTAGAATAAAGGATATAAAGTAATAGCATTCGTATGAACCCTCTTTACATGGTAACTTTGAATGATTTTTTTATTTTTAATTTAGTTTTTTTCATAATCATGGAAGAAAATTTTGCCGGTATCTCTTTAAAAACTAATGAGAATGTATAAATTTTATAAACTGGTGTCACTGTGCGGTGCAAATCAGGTTAAAAAATATTTTTTATAAAAAAAACCATAATTTTTCGCATTTTCTTCTATTAAATTAAAAAATGGCTGAAACGAATTTTTATATTGTTGAAAACTTCACAAAAATGTTAATACACGTGAACTGACACCTTAATGATCCAAATATTATATCTGGTTCGTGAGATATAGTGAATGATAAAAATGACGTTGAAAATCTTGATGAGTTTTAATGATTTTTTATTTTTAATTTAATTTTTCATGTAATCATGGGGAAAAGTTTTGATGGTGTTTTTACAAACATTGTTTGCAATATATAAATTTTATAAACATTGATTACTATTTTTTGCAAATCAGCTTAAAAATTTATTGTTTATGCAAAAAACATAATTTTTTGCACTTTTTTTCTTACATTAAAAAACCGCTCCAAAGATTTTTTTAAAAATGCGACAGATATACAAAAATATTAATACGCGTACAATGACACCTAAACGATGCAAATCCTTTGTTTGATTCGCGAGATATAACGCATGAAAGAAATGACCTTGAAGAGCATGATGACTGTTAATGATTTTTTATTTTTTATTTGACTTTTTTGAATCATGAGTAAAAATTTTGATGACATTTTTAAAAAACTGTTTGGATTATGTAAATTATATAAACTTTGATTACTTGAAGTTGACAATAAGGTTAAAAATTTATTGTTTTTGAAAAAAAACACAATTTTTTGCACTTTTTTTAAAAAATTAAAAAACACCTCCAACGAATTTTTTTGAAACTTGACAGAATCACATAAATGTTAATACGCGTCGATTGACACCTTGATCAAGGAAATCGTATGTTTTGTCAGCGAGATATAACGCATGACAGAAATGACCTTCAAACGGGCAAAACAGCAAACCCCCCGACCAAAGTTTCGCAAAAACTAATCAGCTCTTAAGATTTCAAAGACGCTTCGATTGACACCTTAACTAAGTCGATACGACTTTGTTTACGTGAGGTACGCTCTTCGAAAAAACTGTCCACGAACGCACATACGTACGTACGGACGTACGTACGTACGTACATACACAAACACACACAGCATCGCTTCCTGGTAATGCGAAATGGAGTTAGCACGGATTCTGCCAATGACATCGTCATGTTAAAGTAATCGATGCGGTATTGCGAAAACGATCCCTATTAGCTTCCGAAGAATGATTATGGAATCGATGCAGTAAGCATTACTGGTTCTACTGAGTACTTACACACACACTTACATACATATATCTTTTCCAAATACTTTACATAAACCCTTGTTACGTTCGCTACGCAACGTGGTCGACCCAGAACCCATAAGGGCAAAATGGGGGTCTGCCCTGTTCTTGAAGACCCCAAACCATTGTGACTTTTGTAATCTAACCGAACAAAACACTTTATGAAAAACTAAATTCTTTATTAGACGAACTTAAGCCAATGAATTATATCTAACAAAAAGGCCCTTGAGTTTTTGAGTTAGAGACTTTTATAACCTCGGTTTTCTTTGTCTTGAGTTTGGCTTGCATTCTCTTATGACGGCTTAATTTCTATTATTAGATATGTTTTTCATAAGGGAATAGTCTGGTCAAACTGCTTTGAGAAGTGAGGAGCTATTAGTGAGGACGTAACTCCTCCATCCTTAAATTGAAGTCTATCCTTGAACAGATTATTGTCGCAAGTTTTTTATTTTCTTATTTTTTTTAAATAAATGAAACTTGAAGCAAAATTTGTGGCAATGATAATTGTTATCGTTATTCCTGTATGAATTAAAATTGAGTGAGAGTATTTTGTTTCTTTTATTTCTTCTAGGTTTTTGATATGTAAATCATGTATATCTTCTAAAGTTATTGTTTTTCTTTGAAATGGATATTCTTGGGGAAGAATGTGATTTCCTCCATAAATTGCTTCTTTGTTGTAAAATTTGGTTTCATTGATTTGGATTTCGCAGTTTGAAAAATGAATGAGACGATTTTTTTATCTACCAGGTTCTTTAATCACAATCACTTGAAATATTTGCTTTGACATTATTTAGTAGTATAACTCCGTTAGTTATTTTTTTGATAAAATGTTTACTTTTAACAAGCCGTGGGGTGCATCCCTTGAGGTCCACACGTAAAACTTCCCAGTAATATTTACATAAATATTAAAAATATTAAACACAATAATAATTATGGAAATAATCCTATTTTTAATAATAAAAATGTATCTCTCATAAAAGTAATCGTAACATCTACGCGAGCGTCAATTGATTACGTAAAGATTTTCGTGGATTGGTTTGATTTAATATTCACGTGGATCAATCGGAGCGGGGACAGGTTACAAAGCCTTTTCTACGTTATTTGTTATTTTCATATCGATGCTAGAAGGACAAAACAGCGCTAGCAAAAATGAATGCAGTTTTTGTTATTACGACAACTGAAGAGATTTTGTCGCGTGATGGCCGTTTTGAATAGTTGCGGTCAAAACTGCTAGCACTTCGGCATAATCACTGAATTTGTATTTTTTCACGATTTTACATCAATGAAACTAATAATTATTTCTTATTTTCTGTTGATTTTGAGAAACTCTGATTATGCAGCCAAAACTAGGTTCAATTGCATGTTAAAAGTAAAATATTTGTTTTACACATATTTCATCATTATGAAGAAAGTAATTGCAATCTTACGAATTTTAAAGAACAAAACTCCTAAAAACTAAAAAATTTTATTTGATGAAAGCTTTTCAAAACATATTGTCAGAGTCCCGACTACGCGCCTAAAACCGCGGACCCGTGATCGAGTGCTCCACCATTTTGGACGCTCCTCGACCCCGGATGCCTCGTGTGCACCCGCGCCGCCGGGACTGCTTCAAAGTCGACCGCATAGTGGCGGCCCCGATTTAACATTTTTCCGCGACTAGCTCACCGAGTCGTGGGTTTTGGACAAAAAAAAGAAGAGAAGAACCACGAAACCTATTCGCACACGCGTCGCATATGATAGAAAGAAAAATCACATCACTTATTTTATTTACTTATTTCATGATTTAATTATTTCAAGAACTTGATGATCAAAAAAAAATTTTTTTTTGTTTTACATATACATTTTACAATTCACAGTCTCATCCGGAATTCGGAATACAAATTATTCACTAACATCGTTAATTCTGCGACACGACAGTAATACACTGGGAGCTGAATGTCCGAACGCTAATTTCTAAATTTCGGTGTTACTATTGATCGATGATAGATTGTTGGACATCAACATTTCTCAGTGGGCATCTCCCACCGCCGGTAGGACATCTAGCAGGAGCTCGCGATGAAACGTGGCCATCTTTGGTAGACACTTTTTTGTGGCCGGGAAACCGGTGAAAATTCACTATCGCAACCAGAAATTATTTCAACCGTCGCCGACACAATTGACTTCAAGATTCTCTTCCACTCAGGTGTGAATCAACGCCACACCAACAATTCTCGTGTCCCGCTTCTTTCTCGAGCTTCGCTGAGCTGAATGTACGCGTGCAACTTCACCAAATCAACTCTCCCCGTTTTCGCTCGGATCTCGCACTCCTACACTCGCTGGGCCACTTACCAGCGAATTCGCCTTCTCCTGGAACTCAATTTAGCGGTTCCCTAGCACGTATCGCCACGAGCGGACCACGGCCAGCGCAGTAAAAATCCCAAAAACTTTTCTTCCCAGCTGCACTCAAATATTTCGTGACCGGGCTCTTCGACAGTCTCCTCGACACTCTCGCACACTCACGCTCTATATCCGGCCTGTCCAACATCCAAAAGCTACTTTTCGCGTAGCGTGGCGTGATCGATCCTCGTATTCGCGAAAGCTTGAGCACGATCCGAGGGTTGGAGCGAGATGACGCGTTTGAATAGCTTTGTCGGAACTTGGTGAGCTTTACACTGTCAAATAATCATTGCCAGGTAGGTAGTTATAAGCTTTAGTTATTTCGGGCAGAAAAGGCGCGAAGATATTTGAATTGACTTTATGGTACGTAACAAACGTGGGGACGACCCCGCCCTGAGAAGAGTCTCTCTACTACAAGCCGGGCTATGAATGAACTCTAAGGAAGGAAAGATCTCATGGTTGGTGTGAGGCTAGGCAGATGTAGTCAAAACGTATAAACGTCGAAATCATCATGCTCGCTCAAACGAACCATGAGGGTTTTAACACAAGGAGAGTTTTACGTGAAGCTCAGCAGATGTAGTCAAAACGTATTTACGTCGAAATCATCATATATGTTCACGCAAGTTCCTCGATACTGTATTACGTTAAGGTTACCCTACTCAAACGACAAATTTACCCGAAATAAGCCTTCAAAACTAACTAATTAGTCAAATTAGCCCAAAACAGGAACGCAACCTATCGACGGCGGGTTACTGAATTTTCAAACAAAATGAAACACTGGCGCGTTGGAAAGATGACTAATGAAACAGACTGAAGTACATGGCTGACGTTACGACTAGATAGCTGGGACAATACATTACACAAAAAAACGAAATGGTGGTCCGTCCGAGTTTTACACTGGGGTTGAGCTGTACTAACCAAAAAGATCGACCGTTGCCCTCGGTATTGAAACCCCATAGAGAACCTCGGGTCTAACCTGACAGATTTCAACCCCAGTCTCGGATCGGCCAATGAAAACAAACTAGAACTTAAAAGACGAAGACAAATACATAAATTTTGAGTTCAATATGAACCCCCCACCCCAAAGAAAGTTGCTTCGCAACTGAAACGGTTAAATACCGGAGATGAAAAGATGAGGAATACTAGATTCCGATAGTTAAAATATGGGTAATATTCGAAAGATAAAGAGATATGGTTAGGATACGACAAAAAATATATGGTCTCTCCTGTGAGCAATTATTAAGGGACCCCAAGGATCGTCACTGCCTTAGTTGTTTATGACTACAAACCCTAATATTCAAAATATAACCTAATAGGATAATATATATAACACCAAAATATCTACATTATATATAGACGTCAACGCTCAACGCGGACTAGTTTAGGGACCCCAGAGGTCGTCAATTCTCTAGCATTTTGTGACTCCAAACCCAATTATTATATGGACCAAAGAATAACTGAAAATAGCGTTGCAGATATACCTAATTAACTTTACTTTTATATACACGATGAAAGATTAACGTCCACACTGATGCAACCAAAGCTACGCGCGAGGCCATCAGGAAAACTCATTGGACCGTTAACTGCAAACCGATATTTTAGCCTAACCAAAATGAAAAGAGCAAAATCCACACTGATGCAACCAATACTACGCGTGAGGCCACCAGGAAAACTCATTGGACTGCTGCCCTTATAAGGCACCACGCCCTACCTAATTTACAACCACAAATGTTATATCTGCAACCTATTACCCAAACTAACCTAACACTATTGAAGATATTTAGCAGATACTCTATTTTATGTGTATTACTACCTACGATAAGATACTATAAGTATATACACGATATTATATAAAGTCTAGGATAGATAATTACTAAAAGATTAGTTACGTTTTTATGTCTTGTATATGACATATTCCCATAGACTTTCCCGATGGGTCACAAATTTCGTATGCGACTTGTCCTACCGGTCGAACTATAACTCCAGGTACAAACTTCGGGTCAAGTTTGGCGGCGAAGTTTCGGTGGCCTTACTAAGATTGTGGTTACGAACGTACACCGTTTGGCTGTTAGTAAAAATGCAAGGTCGGCTACGCAAGTCGTATCGACGCTTACCTATTTGGTAAGCTTCCTGAATCCTATGGGCTACTGTATTCTGGATTGCGCGTAATTTATTATTACGTTCCGTAATACTTATTTGTCCGTCCGAGAGAGAAGATAATTTCCTAGGCAAGGAATACTCAGAACCATTTCGAATGGCTTGAAAACCGAACATTAAGAAATGTGGTTAACAACCTGTAGATTCGTGCACAACATTACGAAAAGCGGCACAAGATTCCCCCAAATGTCCATCCCCATTGCGATGATCATTTCCAACGTATGATCGAATGGCAGACAAAATGGATTGGTTAGTGCGCTCAGACGCGTTTGATTGAGGGGAGTACCGTAGAGAAAACACGTAGGTAACATTGTAATCAGTCATGAGTTGGGAGAATATTTTTGAAGTGAATTGAACTCCCATGTCAAAATGAAGATATTCAGGCACTCCATACACATGGAATATACTTTCAGTGAGGAAGCGAACGACTGCTTCTGAAGTAGCCTTCGGCATGGCTTTGAGCCATATGAATTTAGTGTAATGGTCTAATACCACGAGAAGTTGGGTATTACCTAATTTAGACCGAGGATATGGACCTAAAAAGTCGATGAATATTCGTTGTAAGGGACGTTCAGAAACACGAATTTCGCCTAACGGTGGTCTTAACGTTTGATTACTAGATTTAGTTTGTTTGCACATAGCGCAGTGACGAATATACTTTATAACATCCAGCTTAAGATTTGACCAGTAATAGTAACGGCGAAGAATTTCTGCTGTTTTATGAACCCCACAATGTGAAGCTAACGGAGGGTTATGGGTTTGTGCAATTAGACTTCGTGCAGACTATCCGGGACCCATAATTTAATTTGCGGAATATTTACATCGTCATTCGACAGGACACCAGTATTTATGTATATTTTTCCGTCTCGTACCCATAAATTGGAAAACTTATCGGTTTCTCGCTCAATAATCGCGATGCGATCTACATAAGAAGCTTCCTGAAAAGCAGAATCGATAAGAACAGAAGATAGATACGAATGTTCAGGCAGAATCGGGTCGGAATTAGAGACGGATAGAGGAGACATACTGATAGATGAAACGTTTTCATGTACGCGCAATAACGCGTCGGGGAAAACATTTACCCAGCCTTTACAGTGTTTGATTTGAAAATCAATACCTTGTAGTTTCAGACCCCACCGAGCCAATCTACCGGACAAATTCTGTTGGTTCATCAGCCATTTAAGAATGGCGTGATCCGTAATTATAGTAAAAGGTAGACCTTCAATATACGCACGAAAATTTTTTACGCTCTGTACCGCGGCGAGACATTCGAGCTCAGTTATAGTGTAATTACGCTGAGCGGCATTGAGTTTGCCCGACACGAAAGCAATTGGATGTTCGATACCATCGTTATCCTTTTGAAAAAGGACACTACCAATACCGGTAGTACTGGCGTCACATAGAATATAAAAATGTTTAGAAAAATCGGGATTAATCAGAACGGGTGCAGATATTAACGCTTGTTTAATCTGTTGGAAAGCGTTTTCCGCAGCATCAGGCCACTTGAAGGGATGTTTGCCTTTCAGTAGGTCCGTTAAAGGAGCGGTAATGATAGCGAATCGAAGAATGAATCGCCTATACCATCCAGCCATTCCCATAAAACGACGAACTTCCTTTGCAGACTTCGGAGTCGGATATTCGACAATACTTGAAATTTTAGTGGCATTCGTTTTTAGAATTCCGTCACTCACAATGTATCCGAGGTATTTTATTTCACGTTGAAGGAATTTTCTTTTCTGCACATTGATAGTGAGACCAGCAGCCGTGAGAAATTTGGCTACTTGGCCTAATAGAGCGAGATGCACATCGAAAGTGGCACTAGTAATAAGTAGATCGTCTAGATACACAAAATTTTTATCCTGGAACTCGTGAGGAATAACTTTGTGCATAAGACGACACATCTTTTGTGGTGCATTACACAAACCAAAAGGCATGACTGTAAATTGATACAAAGGTCTACCAGGAACAGTGAAAGCCTTTTTTTTCACGAGAGTCAACAGACAAAGGAATTTGCCAAAAAGCATCCTTCAGATCTAAACTAGTAATAAACTTAGTGGATTGTAAACGCGCTAAAAGTCCATCAATTAGAGGAAGAGGATATGCACCCTTGATAGTCACTTCGTTTATTCGCCGAGCATCTAAACACAATCGATTTTTACCCGGTTTCCGAACTAACGTAACAGGAGAACTCCAAGAACTCTGACTCTCTTCGATAATTCCCAAAGAGAGCATGCAATCCAGTTCCAGATAAAGCTGATCCTGAATCACCGGAGAAACAGAGTAATGGCGCTGTTTGATGGGTTTTGCGGAGCCGGTATCGATAACGTGTGATAATAAGGAAGTTTGTCCCAGTCCTTGTTCGTTGAAGGAGGGAAAAGTTTGTATAACGGATTCTAGTCGAACTTGTTGATCCGTAGTAAGCTGATGAAATGGGTTGATCTCTGGATTAGAGATAGATGAAATTACCGAAACGGAGGGTATTTGAAACGGTACTATATTGAATGTATTCCAAAAATCAATTCCCAAATAAACGCGATGTTCCAAGGAAGGTACTACCAAGAATCGAAGTGGTTTACTCACGTTTCCAAACGTGACATTAGTATCAACATATCCTAATACCGATGCTCGTTGACCGGAAGCAGTACTGATGTGGAGTTTGGTATTATGTAAATAAATATCTAGGGAAGATATAAACTCTAGAGCCCCAGGACCTAATACACTGACGCTGGCTCCACTATCAAGCAGACCGCGTAGTTTATGACCATTTACAAGAATGTTTCTAAAGGGACGAGAATCGATATTAGTTTGATTTGAATACACGGAATGAATAGCTGGTTTACGCAGTTTCTCGGATTTTATAGAAGTATAAAGCTGCACGTTTACGTTTACGAAGCTGACTATTAGAAAACAACGATAATTAGAGATATAACGATAATTAGAAGTTTAAGTGGGTAGATTGATTGTATCGGGCTTATGGTTTAAGTCAACGTTTGTGATAGGACCGACTAGGGGCACGAATTCGGTTTGAGTACTAAGTTCTCTCGTCAACACGGGAGAAGGAACGGTACAGTTTTTTATCGACGTGGATAGTGATTCGACTTGCCTGGAAAGGTTGTCGGTGATCGGCCGCCCCGCTTTGGAGGTACCGACGTTTGATTCCCAGGAGTGGGCCGGTTCCCCGCGAACGACACACTCGTCTGGAAGTTTTCCGACAAGAAACATTTGGGACAATTTCGTTTGAGGACTTCCTCGTGTCCGCAACCGAAACAAAAGACTTGTTTAGTGGGTTCTGGGCAATTTGAGAAAACGTGTCCAATGTCACGACAATTCCAACAGACACTATGGTTTTTGGAAGTAGCGACTGAACGTTGAAAGGTAGAATGGTCCGACCCACGAAACGGGTTACGATTGGCGGATAGCCTTATTGGTTTATTGGACTCAGGGCCAGGGTATTGTGACTAATTTCGTGGATGGAACGCCGAAATATGGGTGCGGGTTTTTGGCTTGAACTGTTGCGATTCCAAACTGACTCAACTGAAATACAACATGGAAGCAACTCTTGAGTGGTTCCAAACTGTCGATCAGCCAAATGGTCGCTGAGACGGGGATGCATGTTACGGTATACGATTACTTGCAAATCAATATCCGGGAGTATGTTAGTTAATTGAAGAGACATATTTTCAATATCATCGAAAAATTTGATGAAGGGTTCGTTATTACGTTGAGTCCGAGCGTCAATACGTCTACGGATGTCTACGCCAGAAGTGATAGAACCATACCTGCTCAAGAATGCATTTTTGAAACTTAACCAATCAGATGAATTGGGTTTTAATTGTAGGTATTTCCAATTCCACACGGCAGCGGGTCCACGAACCAATAAATGGAAATTTACAATTAGTTCGGGATATGGTACTTGATAGGTTTTTGCAAGTATTTCCACTTGAAATATGAATGTCTCTGCGTTGAGACCTGAGGTGGATCCGTCAAAGCAGATACCTCATCGGAAGATCGAGAGATGTGTCCGGAACGAAGAGTTGGAATGCTCTCTCCCACAGCTTGGAGAAACATTTGAAGGTGACGCAACAGATTATGAGGACCCAGAAGGGTCCATTTCCAGGGAATGTGAGATTAGGGTTGGGCACGAATAATGGCCCTTGACTGAAATCGGACACGATTGGATTGCACACGGAATTATTTACTTGGGAACTACCTCCCACGTCAGCTATTTGAATAGGGTCGGATGAGATCCGAATATTGAGATTTGTTTTTATAGCGCTGTCTCGCCCCAACTCCAACGAATGGCTACTTTAAGACCGAGTATTAGGAATATTAGGTGTAGACACCTTATTAGGCCAAAATGCCATAGGAACGTCCATATTGTTAATGAATAATATTATTTATAAAAATTACTTTAATACGAGGACCGATATACTAATGTAGAATTATATAAGAAACGATATACGATACGATATATATTAAATATTTCCGCAAGGGAATTTAAATTCGACGAAATAATATTTACACGCGACGATATTTTGATACAAAACTAATATGGCGATAATGATAACTCGCTAATAAGCGAAACGCCCCAAAAGCTAATACTACCTAAAGTGATCAACCTGCGTTATCACTACGCCGACGGTATATTAAAGAAACGATATATTAGATACGCGATACCGGAACCGATTAGTGTGTGTGCGATTTGCAATGTTTTAACATAATTTGTACATAATGTTTACATAATTTGTACATAATGTTTACATAAGTTTTACATAGTTTTACAAAATTTTACAAAATTTTACTTTTAATTAAAGGTACCTTAGCAGGTTTGTACAGATATTAAACCTGATTAAATGGAATATATTGGTTTTTGTTTGTTTGTACCTTAGTTTTATGTATTTATGATATTCAAGTTTGTGATTGCTTTCCTCCACAAAAGCAGAGATGTAGGAACGGATAATTTTCAGATTTTACGTTAATATATTTTTGGTACTGGGACCGGATGTCGAACACTCAAATTGCGAAGTACATGCGTAAGGAAATCACCCATGAATCGAACAATTTGCGCGACACTACCAGTTTTCAGCCAAAATTTAACAAATGCAAGAAGAATTGGTGTAGGTAATTTCGAAAATTGTTCGCGACGGAATCAAAACGTATGAAGTGACAACAAGTGCTACAAGAGCTTACTTGACTCAAACTACCACGCGGCTAACACATTACAACACGATTTCCGAATTCACGAAGGAAAAACTTGAAACACGAAAGAATTTGCAGATATACTGCCGTAGAATAGACACGAAGGAAAAAGAATATGGGAAAGGTCCCATACATTGGGCGCCATTTCTCACAGTCCCGACTACGCGCCTAAACCCAAGGACCCGAGATCGAGTGCTTCACCATTTTGGACGCTCCTCGACCCCGGATGCCTCGTGTGCACCCGCGCCGCCGGGACTGCTTCAAAGTCGACCGCATAGTGGCGGCCCCGATTTAACATTTTTCCGCGACTAGCTCACCGAGTCATGGGTTTTGGACAAAAAAAGAAGAGAAGAACCACGAAACCTATTCGCACACGCGTCGCATATGATAGAAAGAAAAATCACATCACTTATTTTATTTACTTATTCCATGATTTAATTATTTCAAGAACTTGATGATCAAAAAAAATTTTTTTTTGTTTTACATATACATTTTACAATTTACAGTCTCATCCGAAATTCGGAATACAAATTATTCACTAACATCGTTAATTCTACGACACGACAGTAATACACTGGGAGCTGAATGCCCGAACGCTTATTTCTAAATTTCGGTGTTACTATTGATCGATGATAGATTGTTGGACATCAACATTCCTCAGTGGGCATCGCCCACCGCCGGTAGAACATCTAGCAGGAGCTCGCGATGAAACGTGGCCATCTTTGGTAGACATTTTTTTGTGGCCGGGAAACCGGTGAAAGTTCACTATCGTAACCAGAAATTATTTCCACCGTCGCCGACACAATTGACTTCAAGATTTTCTTCCACTCAGGTGTGAATCAACGCCACACCAACAATTCTCGTGTCCCGCTTCTTTCTCGAGCTTCGCTGAGCGGAATGTACGCGTGCAACTTCACCAAATCAACTCTCCCCGTTTTCGCTCGGATCTCGCACTCCTACACTCGCTGGGCCACTTACCAACGAATTCGCCTTCTCCTGGAACTCAATTTAGCGGTTCCCTAGCACGTATCGCCACGAGCGGACCACGGCCAGCGCAGTAAAAATCCCAAAAACTTTTCTTCGCAGCTGCACTCAAATATTTCGTGACCGGGCTCTTCGACAGTCTCCTCGACACTCTCGCACACTCACGCTCTATATCCGGTCTGTCCAACATACAAAAGCTACTTTTCGCGTAGCGTGGCGTGATCGATCCTCGTATTCGCGAAAGCTTGAGCACGATCCGAGGGTTGGAGCGAGATGACGCGTTTGAATAGCTTTGTCGGAACTTGGTGAGCTTTACACTGTTAAATAATCATTGCCAGGTAGGTAGTTATATGATTAAATTATTTTCGGCAGAAAATACGCGAAGATAATTTGAATTTACTTTATGGTACGTAACAATATGATCTCAAAAAGTGTTGACCACAAACATTTTACCATTCAAAACGTGGATTACCACAATTGCTAATTTGATTTGATTTGTATTGGTTTTCAAAATTTAAGCAATTTTTTTATTAAAGTTGAAACACGTTTCTGTGAAGACTATTAAAAATCTCCGCAAATTATGCAAATAATAATAAACTTTGATTGACTTTACAACAATGTCTTTAGAATAAGAGATTTAAGGTACACCAATTCGTATAAACCCTTTTTACATGCTGACTTTGAATGATTTTTTTTATTTTTAATTCAATTTGTTTTGAAATCATGAGAAAATATTTTGCTAGTCTCTACAGAAATTGATGAAAGTTTATAAATTTTATAAACATTTATTATCACGATGTTAAATTTATTAAATACTGATTAATTTTTTTATGAAAAAAAACACTAAATTTCAATTTTTTTTTTATTAAATTAAAAAAATGGCTATAAAGTTTTTTTTAAAATTTGAAAACATCATTAAAATGTTAATACGCGTTGATTGACTTCTTAATGATGCAAAGATTATATTTGGTTCTCGAGATATAATGATTGACATAAATGAACATGAAGGACATGATGACTTTTAATGTTTTTTTATTTTTAATTTAATTTTTTTGTAGTCATGAAAAGAACTTTTAGTGTATTTTTTTCAACAACTGTTTGAAATATATAAATTTTATAATTATTGATTACTGCGACTTGAAAATAAAGTTAAAAATTTGATGTTTTTGAAAAAACTCCAATTTTTTGCACTTTTTTTCAAAAAATTAAAAAACGGCTTCAACAATTTTTTTAAAAATTCGACAAAATCACGTAAATGTTAAAACGCGTCGATCGACACCTTGATAAAGCAAATCGTACGTTTGATTCGCGAGATATAGTTCATAACAGGTTTGACCTTCAAGGGGTGAAAACAGCAAATCCCCACAACCGAAGTGTCCTAAAAACTAATGAGCTCTTAAAATTGCAAAGACGCTTCGATTGACACCTTAACAAAGTTGATGAAACTTTTTTTACGTGAGTAATGCTCGTAGAAAAACTGTCCGCGAACGCACGTACGTACGTACGTACGTACATACACACACACACACACACATACATACTTCTTTCTAAAAACACTTAAAATATACTCGTAAGACCTCAAAACGTAAAGATATGTCGAAAATTTCAATTTCGATTTTCGAGGCGATTACAAGAACTTCCCATATACTGGGAAGTTAATAATTCCACATGTCTGGTTTTTGTGAGTTCATAAATTTGCAAGCTTCAAATTTTTAAAGTAGTTTTTGATCAGCATATGTGTATCTTAATTCCTTTATTTTAATTATTTTCTGGGGTTATATATATAATTGGTTATTGTTATAATTAGATATTGGTTCTCCTTGATATATTTCTACTGATGGGATTACGATAGGTATTCTGATTGCGAATATAATTTCTTTGTTGTTTTTATTGTTAACTAAAACATTAGAGTCAATCAATTACAATTTATTTATGTCAATTTGATTGTCTGGTATTTCTTCCGGTGTCAATATGTTTCTAGAAATAATTCTAATTATTGAAGATAGTATATTATCTTGTAATTTTTTTTTCATATTCATTTACAATTTTGATATTAGGAATTTAATATCTCGTTCTACTTTATTGTTCATATCTATTTTGAATTGTTTCTCTTTGTTGATCATTTAAATTACATTATTGATTTTATCTTGAAACTCATTATTTATCTGTATTTTTTTGTTTAATCCTTTAATAATTTCATGATTATTGTTATCTATTGAGTTTAAATGGTTTTCTATTTCTTTTCTATCTTCTTGGTCCATTGTTACAAACAAAAATTTAAATGTCGATCCAGTTATGTTTATTAAACCTCTTTTAATACGATAGGATTCTCTTGGATAGGACTTTAATTGTGGCGTTAAAATTAAGAATTGGGAATGGAGATTATTAAGTTCATGTTTAAATGTAAATTGTTGTTCTACTGAGAAGAAGGGATATGTATCAGTGTCGTCATATAGGTTATGGATTAATTCTTCAATGTTCGTAACATTTATTCTATGTATTATGATTTTGTTTTCTTTTACTATAGTTGTTTTCCCTACTTGAATCTCTATATATCATGCTGGACTCCCAAAAAACATTATTGTTCTTATAAAGAACTTTAAGAGCTTTATAAGAATCAAATTAGGCTTTGGCTAGGAGTATATCTTTTTGACATTACTCTTATAGCATTCTTGAAAAATGTTTGTAGCGAGAAAGTGGCGTACGAAATTAGCCATATAACGCTCTATAAACATATTTGAATAACTCTTGAAATCCCTTTCAAGACTATCTTTAAAGAAGTTATAAGAACTAATTCCCATAACAACTTAGAGGAAGCTGGTATAAGACTTTATATACTTATTATGCTCTTGATTAAGATGACGTTCGGCGGAGAGAATAGAAAGTAAAGCTGTGTTTGTGGTTTTTGTATGAAATGGTAGTATGTTGATTAGTTTAGGTGATAGCGTTGGAAAATATTGCAAAAGTGAAGCAATATGGTGTCTCATAATTGCAAACTAGTAAAGCGAGCTAAATAATGACTATACGAACGTGAAATTTTTCCACGAAAGGAATTTCATTGATAAAGTATATTGTTCTACCCCTTAAATAATTGAAGCGCCTTTGAAATTGGACTTGTATTTAATTTTCCATACTTCATACATGAAATCTTTTTGTAATTTACTTGCTCAAAATAGTTCATTATAAGTAATAAATCTACGTTTGAAAAAATGTGTACATGCAATACCAAATAAATAGTATGAAAATTATGAAAATATCTTTAGATTAGCTTATTAAACCTGATTGCATTTCACTTCAATGTTTTCATTTTTTACGAAAGGGGAAAATATGGCCGATGATTTTTATCTGTTCTAAAGCTTTTATACACCCATTATAGGATAGTTTCTTCATTGTGACTTTAATAAGTAAGTTATAAGCCCTTATACTTATAAAGGTCTTGTTAAAGATTGTTACAAATATAAAGTGAGACAAATTTCAAAACTGAGCACAAATTACTCTTGGGAAAAGCTATTTTAAGATTATATTACAACTACAATCAGTAGGTTCTATTCAAGAGCATTATAAGAGCATTATACAACCTTGCTCTTGGCTAAATCATGTTGAAGTAACAATAGAAACTAAGTCTTAAAATTACCAAATTAGAAGACATTACAAGCCTCTACTCTTAGAAATAACCTTAATAATCATATTATACGAAATGTTCCTTATTCGAAGCTGTAATACGAGCTTAATAAGAACATTGCTTATTTATTCAGGACGAAAATGTTTGTTGGGCTACTTATTGGTTCTAGGGTCAAATATCCTTGTATCATTATTGGTAGGAGCGACACGCATATCAGTTGCTTGATGTCCATTATCTGTGATAATATTCTTTTTAGGTCGTTTAATTAAACGTTTGTCATGTTTGTTTTTATCGTATTTAATTTTCCTGAATCTAGGTTCTGTTTTATGTCGTACAGCTTTATAGTTGGCTAATGGAATCTCTGTTCTTTGATCTGAGTAACCTTCTAATTTCTCATTCAATTTTGTTAGATTATTTATCTTTTTCTTTTCTACTAATTTATATATCCTTTCTTTGTCTATCAAGCCCCGCTCTATATCTATGGGGCGTTGTTCTGTAACAGAATGAATTTGTTGGTTATAGAAGTCTATTGCTTCGTAGATCTTGTCAATTATACGAATGTCAAGTTGGTTCGTCATAGTTCTAATTTTGTCCAATATGGTGGAATGTACTCGTTTTATATCTGAATTTCTGGTATGTGAATTTGGTTTAGTAAAGTGATATTGTATATCTTTGGATTGCAAGAATTCTTTTATTATTAGTTTGTTGAATTCATTGTCGGCTACGATTAGTTTTGGTCTTCCTATATGAGAAATGATTTGTTTCAAGCCTATTCTAATATCAATATTATTATGCGTGTCGATGAATGCTACATGTACAATTTTACTAAATTTGTCAATTGCAGTTAGAAATATTTTCTTTTGGATGTCTACGTGGATTATTTGTCTTATATCGTTTGGGGTTTCTGAAAGTTGTAATTTCATCTTTATTGGGTTTCTATCTATGTTTCCTAAGTTGCATTGGTCACAAATATTAATATATCGATTGATATGTTTCTTTAAATCAGGAAAATATATTCTTTTTAATCCTGCATAATTTTCGTTTGTGCCTGCGTGTCCTGTTTCTTTGATGTGATAATTTTTGATTATTTAATGTAATTTATCCTCGTTAGCTGGTTTCGAGAGTATTTTACTTACCTAGTAGAACTGTTGCTTTCTTGTATCAAAATATTTTTAACTTCCCAGTATATGGGAAGTTCTTGTAATCGCCTAGAAAATCGAAATTGAAATTTTCGACATATCTTTACGTTTTGAGGTCTTACGAGTATATTTTAAGTGTTTTTAGAAAGAAGTATGTATGTGTGTGTGTGTGTGTACGTACGTACGCACGTGCGTGCGTTCACGGACAGGTTTTCTACGAGCATAACTCACGTAAATAAAGTCGTATCAACTTTAATAAGGTGTCAATCGAAGCGTCTTTGCAATTTTAAGAGCTCATTAGTTTTTAGGACACTTCGGTTGTGGGGATTTGCTGTTTTCACCCCTTGAAGGTCAAACCTGTTATGCACTATATCTCGCGAACCAAACGTACGATTTGCTTTATCAACGTGTCAATCGACGCGTTTTAACATTTACGTAATTTTGTCGAATTTTTAAAAAAATTGTTGAAGCCGTTTTTTAATTTTTTGAAAAAAAGTGCAAAAAATTGGAGTTTTTTTCAAAAACGTCAAATTTTTAACTCTATTTTCAAGTCGCAGTAATCAATAATTATAAAATTATATATTTCAAACAGTTGTTGTAAAAAATACCGTAAAAGTTCTTTTCATGACTACAAGAAAATTAAATTAAAAATAAAAAATCATTAAAAGTCATCATGTCCTTCATGTTCACTTATGTCAATCATTATATCTCGAGAACCAAATATAATCTTTGCATCGTTAAGAAGTCAATCAACGCGTATTAACATTTAAATGATGTTTTTAAATTTAAAAAAAATCTTTTTAGCCATTTTTGTAATTTAATAAAAAAAATATTGAAAATTAGTGTTTTTTTTTCATAAAAAAATTAATTAGTAATTAATAAAATTAACATCGTGATAATAAATGTTTATAAAATTTATAAACTTTCGTCAATTTCTGTAGAGACTAGCAAAATATTTTCTCATGATTTCAAAACAAAGTGAATTAAAACAAAAAAAATATCATTCAAAGTCAGCATGTAAAAAGGGTTCATACGGATTGGTATACCTTAAATCTCTTATTCTAAAGACATTGTTGTAAAGTCAATCAAAGTTTATTATTATTTGCATAATTCGCGGAGATTTTTAATAGTCTTCAGAGAAACGTGTTTTTACTTTAATAAAAAAACTGCTTAAATTTTGAAAACCAATACAAATCAAATCAAATTTGCAATTGTGGTAATCCACGTTTTGAATGGGTAAATGTTTGTGGTCAACACTTTTTAAGATCATATGCTTTGAAAAGCTTTCATCAAATTAAAAAATGTAGTTTTTAGAAGTTTTGTTCTTTAGTATTCGTAAGGTTTCAATTACTTCCTTCATCATTTGTAATATAAATATTTTACTTTGTACATGCAATTGAACCTAGTTTTGGCTGCATATTCAGAGTTTCTCAAAATCAACAGAAAATAAGAAATAATTATTAGTTTCATTGATGTACAATCGTGAAAAAATACAAATTCAGTGATTATGCCAAAGTGCTGGCAGTTTTGACCGCAACTATTCAAAATGGCCTAAACGCGACAAAATCCCTTCAGTTGTCGTAATAACAAAAACTGCATTCATTTTTGCTAGCGCTGTTTTGTCCTTTAAGCATCGATATGAAAATAACAAATAACGTAGAAAAGGCTTTGTAACCTGTCCCCGCTCCGATTGATCCACGTGAATATTAAATCAAACCAATCCACGAAAATCTTTACGTAATCAATTGACGCTCGCGTAGATGTTACGATTAATATTAAGTCATTCCAATAACTTTTATGAGAGGTACATTTTTAATGTTAAAAGTAGTATTATTTCCATAATTATTATTGTGTTTAATATTTTTAATATTTATGTAAATATTACTGGAAAGTTTTACGTGTGGACCTCAAGGGTCGCACCCCACGGCTTGTTTTATTAAATTTTGTATATAATCGTAATCTTGATCAGATACGTCACTGTATATGGCAGTAGTAATGGGTTTTAATGTTTCTTCTAATGTTTTTACTATTCGATCTTTTACACCTTTCTTATGGGGTTTAAGAAATATTCTTCTGTGGGTGGAGCCTGGTAATTTATCTGGGTCCGAAGTTATTATCAATTGTTGTTTGTATTTATTTAAGTAAGATGCAAATATCATATATGGCTCGTGAGATATGTTGAATGATAAAAAGGACCTTGAAAATCATGATGACTTTTAATGATTTTTTATTAAATTCCCAGTATATGGGAAGTTCTTGTGATCGCCTCGAAAATCGAAATTGAAATTTTCAACATTTCTTTACGTTTTGAGGTCTATAGAGTATATATAAAGTGTTTTTAGAAAGAAGTATGTATGTGTGTGTATGTACGTACGTACATACGTGCGTTCGTGGACACTTTTTTCTACGAGCAAAACTCACGTAAACAGAGTCGTATCGACTTCGTTGAGGTGTCAATCGAAGCGTCTTTGCAATTTTAAGAGCTGATTAGTTTTTGGGATACTTCGATCGGGGGGTTTGTTGTTTTGACCTTTTGAAGGTCATTTCTGTCATTCGTTATATTTTCGGAACCAATCATACGATTTGCATTGGGTTAGGTGTCAATCGACGCGTATTAAAATTTGTGTGATTCTTTCAAATTTTTAAAAATATCGTTGGAACCGTTTTTTAATTTATTAAAAAAAAGTGCTAAAAATTAGGTTTTTTCCATAAACATTAAGTTTTTAACCTGATTTGCAGCACCCAGTAACTAATGTATATAAAATTTATGTAGTACAAATAGCGTTTGTATGAAAACCAGCAAATTTTCTTTTCATGATTACGTAAAAAATGAAATTAAAAACAAGCTGCGAGGTGAGACCCTTCATGTCCACACGGTCAACTTCCCAGTAATATCTACATAAACATCAAAAACATTAAACACAATAATAATTTTGAAAATAATACTACTTTAAATAATAAAAATGAGAGGTATTCAAAGCAGTGACAGGAATGATTAATATTAATCATATCAACTACGGGAGGGTCCATTGATTAAGTAAGGTTTTTGGTCGATGAGGACAGATTGATTTGATTGAATATTCACGCGGATCAATCGGTGGGAGCCTTTTCTACGTTATTTGTTAGTTTCATATCGATGCTTGAAGGACAAACGAGCACTAGCAAAAATGAATGCAGTTTTTGTTATAACGCCCACTGAAGGGATTTTGTCGCGTGGTGACCATTTTGAATAGTTCCGTTCAAAATTTCCATGACTTCAGCATAATCACTGAATTTAAAAATTTTCACGATTTTACATCAATCAAATTAATAATTACTTCATATTTCCTATTGGTCTTGAAAATGTTTGAATATGCAGTCAAAATTAGATTCAATTGCATGTAAAAAGTAAAATATATGTATTGCAAATGACCTCAAGGGTCGCACCTCGCGACTTGTTATATAACCATTCGATAAGTCTTTGATATGTATATAAATTGAATTCTCTTCCATATATATATATTCTCGAAAATAGTTTACGGACCAGATAATTGCTAATAATTCTTTCTCTAGGGTTGCATGATTTCTCTCATGGTCATTTAGAGTTCTTGAAATATATGCTACAGGATGATTGTTTTGGCTAAGGACTGCTCCTATGGCTAAGTCACTTGCATCTGTAGTAATACCGAAAATTTTATTAAAATAAGGATGTTGTAGTACACGGTCTGTAGTTAAAATTGTTTTTAATTTTTCATATGCTTCTATGTATGCATTATCGGAAGTATTTATCTTATTATCTTTTTTTAAATATTTGGTTGAAGGAGTTGCTAATTTAAAGTAATCCTTTATGAATTTACGATAATATCCGGTTAATCCTAAGAAGGATTTTATTTATTTCTTAGTTTTTGGTAATGGGACTTGTAATATCTTCTGTATTTCAGGGTTTGGTTTTATACCATTATCAGTTACTAAGTGTCCTAAGAATGTAGTTTCTTTAGCTAGAAAGTTACTTTTATCAATTTGGATTTTTAAGTCTGCTTTTTTTTAGGAGTTTAAGTACTTTTTCTATATTAGTCAAGTGCTCCTCTAATGATGTCCCGAATATGAGTATATCATCTAAATATACTACACATATTTTATTTAAAACTTCAACTAAAACTTCGTTCATCATTCGTTGGAAAGTAGATGGAGCGTTTTTTAAACCGAAAAGCATGCGTAAATATTCATAATGTCCATGGGTGGTTGAGAAGGCTGTTTTCTTTATATCATTAGGATGCATTCTTATTTGGTGAAATTCTTTTGCGAGATCTAAAGTTGTAAAATATTGACTTCTTGCAAGTTTATCCAATATGGTGTCGATATGAGGTAGAAGGAACTTGTCATCTATTGTTACAGCATTTAGTCGTCTGTAATCTATGGCCATTCGCCATTTCCTTATTCCGGAGTTGTCAAATTTTTCAGCAACCATTACAACAGGGGAATTATAGGGAGAATTGCTTTTTCGTATTATATTATCTTTTAACATTTGATCAATTTGTTTATTAATTTTTTCGTCGCGAATTTGAGGGTTTCTGTACATTTTAGAATATATGGCGTCTTCCGTAGTAGTGCCTATTTCATTTGCAATGTTACTAGTTGCGCTTAAATGACCCCTTATTTATAAAATATATTTTTGAATTTTTTTATTAAATTTTCAAGTTTAATTTCTTTTTCGTGATTAAGATGATCGGTAATGACTTTTATTTGAGATATTGGTTCCATTATATAAATTTCTTCATATTTATAGGGTTCGTTAATGAATGGGATTGTTACTTGGTTAAGTACGACCAGTTTATTTTTATAATCTATTTTAGCATTGAGAGCTCCTAGGATGTCAGCTCTTATTATGGCTTCATATTGTTTGTCTTGCATACTCGTTATTTTCCATCTAATAGTATTGTTTCTCTTTCCCATTCTTTAGGGACTTCAGGCCTTGTTTCTTTATTAATTAGGGCTTTTCCAACAAGGGTTCTTATTTCAAGATTGATTGTTCTTTGTTTGTTTTGGTTTATGTATTTTGGATTTAATAATGATATAGTTGAATCTGTATCAAGTAATGCTATCAGGTTTTTGTTGTCGAGGATAATTTCAATTAAGGGGAATGTAGATCTATAGAGGCAGGTTTCTGAAAATTTCTTTCATCTATAACACTAGGGGCTTCTATATTTTCTACTGACATTAGAATAGGAGATAATCTGGGATTAGGAATATTATTTGTATTTTTGTTTTGATTTCTTTGGATATTGTTAAAAAAATATTTCTAAATTGCTGTGAATGAGATGGATTATTTTGTCTATAATGATTATACTGGTTATTTCTAGGAAAATGATTGTTATTTTGGTTATAAAAATTATTTGGTTGTCTAAATTGATTTGATGTTTGAAATTGTTGCTGCTGTAAAGGTTGAGGAGTTGTGTTCTGCTGTTGATATGGCAATTAATGTTGAAACGGATTTGGATATCGAGTGATCTGTTGCGTCATCTTGTTAGGGCGTGTTTGCGCTGGCTTAGTTGGTATATGGGCTACTTCTTTTAATCTTCCTCGGATATTGTTTTCTTGGAAACGTTGATAGGCTCGTTCTTAGGTTCCAGGATTTTCGATATCGATCCAACAAGCTATTGTGTCATCTTATTTGTCACGGAATATTTTGAGAATACTTCTTTCATTTTGGGGTATCGTAAAATCAATTTCGGGTAACTCTGCTAATTCTGTCTTCTGGTTTAATTGTCCTAGTACTATATTGAGTTGCTCGTACAAATCTTCAACGTTGCGACTTCGGGTCAGAAATGTTTTCCTTAAGAGATCGTCATAAGATTCACGGACTCCACAATTTCCTAAGGTCCTTTTAATGGACTCCCATGTATTTTGAGGTGATCATCGAACTGCATCAGCTGCTTTCCCCCTAACCTTTGTTAATATGATTCTTAAAATTGTTGCTTTATGAGCTTCTTGAGTGACGGATAATACGTTCTCAGTGGATTTGATGAAATTCGTTAACAGATAGGAATCTTCTCCATAAAAACGGGTGTTCTATCTGCATAAGCTAAAGCTGCGTTAAAATCTAAAAAGTTAGCCATATTGCTTACGGGTCCAGTTGGTATTTCTGGTTGACTCTCCTGATTTATCGATTCAATTATCGATAAGTTTTGCAGATAGTCTGAAATGTCCACTTCACTTTTACTTTCGGCACTCGTACTACTTTTATTTTTCCGTGTAGATCTAATTTTCGGCATCTAATTTTACCAGTGTTTCGGGGTAAAATTAATTCTTTGGTAATAAATCTCGATCAGGTTTTATACCGGTCTCAGTATAAATTTATGCACTTTTAAAGGTGTGTGCACCCAATTGTCTTTGATTTAATTTCACTACAATTTCTTTTGAAAACTATACACTAAGTGAAGTTTAGTTTCACTATTGTAATTATCACACGGTTCGTTTTAATTATGGATAGTATACTTTAAAATTTCACTATCCCACCGACTGCGCCACTTTTGTAATTCAACTGAACAAAACACTTTTAAAAAAATTAAATTCTTTATTAGACGAACTTAAGCCAATGAATTATATCTAACAAAAAGGCCCTTGAGTTTTCGAGTAAGAGACTTTTATAGCCTCGGTTTTCCTTGTCTTGAGTTTGGCTTGCATTCTCTTATCACGACTTAATTTCTATTATTAGATATGACTTTCATAAGGGAATAGTGTGGTCAAACTGCTTTAAGTTTTGGAAAGCTATTAGTGAGGACGTAACTCGCTGTATTTTAAAAATGTTATACACTCCGCCACTTGACACAAGCAGATGATTCATTAATTATTATTAATTACACTGTAAGTCATTAATGAACTATATTGCAAATATTATATAGATATGTATATAGATAAAAATAAGGGAATAGATTTATCTAGATTAAGGTATTGTATTATATAAATACGAAATTGATTTACCTAGGGTATTGATGTCTGCATGTAAATATAGAGGAGATGTTGGTTTGTAAGGATATTGGATTAGGTAACTAAGTAGGTAGTATGGTTGTTATGGAGAGTGTTCCTGACTTTGCGCGCGAGGCTGTGTAATTCAACAGCTAAATACATAATAGTCAGCGTTGCGGACCTTGCAGATAAGTTGCCAGCAATCACGGCAATAAACAACGCTCACCCAATCGCCGCAACAGATCCAAATCTAGGCTCCGCCCGGTCTGCGATATGCCAATGGAGCCCCCTATGCGCCTGTGATACCCACAACCATTGGTATTTGCAATTCACCATGGTTAACGACCGCCACAAATATTTCGCCTACACAAGCAGCAATCACATCATTCCTGTCTCGCCGAGGTGCAACGCTCTGGCCAAACCCACGAAGCTTCAATCGCCAGCTGATGGGCGTTGCCAAAACCGGTCCCAATGCTAGGAAGTTTTGATGAGGTCAGAAAACTCGTGGTCATTGACCGTCGATGTAGCAACGGGATTAGGGTTTCCGATAAATAGGGTTGGGGGAGCAGCTGACACTCTCTTGTTCGGTGCGAAGCTTAAGGGTCGAAGATGAGTTCGTTTTGGCCGTCAATCTCCTTTTTGGTCAGTGCGGAGCTTGAGCGGTGTGCATTTTGCGAGTTCAGATCTTCGAGTAATAAAAGTGTGGTGTGTTGTCGTGACCGAGAAAATCTTACAGTAAAAACTTTTCTACAGTAATTTCCCAGTTTTGGTTGTGAAAATATATCGAGAAAGTAAAGACGAGTGCTGAGACCAAGAAACAGATTTTATAAACATTTAGACGAAATGATCCGTTCAAGAATTGATCCATAAGAATACTTACGATATTTTTCGGAGAGTTTGACTGGATTCAAAGGATACTTTTGAAAGTCAGCAGTTTAAGTAAAATGCTAAGTGCCAGAAGAACACTCATATAGTATAAGTGAAAGAGAGTTTTCTGTAAAATAGTGTGTACGCGTGTCTTCAACAGCCAGACGAGCGAATCCGACCAACCCAACCCCCACAACATCGAACAGTACAACGAAAGCAACATCTACGATAGGTTACCTTTATTGGTTGAATTCGGTCAAGAAGAGGTGTGGAGTCAAATACGAAATGACGGCAACAACAACAACAATAAGACCGACAGTTATTGACCGTTTCAGCATTACCAAACCACAAGCGTTATCCGATTACGTGCGGCGGAAATAGGCTTAGGAAGAAGATACAAAATGTAAGTAGAACTAAGCATATAGATAGATAAGGATGATAGGTTTGAAATTGGATAAAGTAAATAGTGCTTAAGAACTATGTTATTATTGTGTGAAGTGGCGAAGCGGACGTCGCATTTCCAGCTTGTGTGTCCCTTCTTATAAGCTCCCTATTTGGTCTTTGGTTTTGGGTCGTCGCGAATCCTGTTCCCGTTTCCGGGTTCGCGGGGCGCAGAAACGGGTGGCGTCCCTCCATGAAAATATATTCCCACCCTCTTCGCGGGTTTAAGCCGGGTGGGATTGCCCAAACCGTGGCCAGGGTCGGCTGCGGTGCAGTGGAAAACGTTGCACAAAATATAGTTGTAGCACCCTAAAGACCTTCAAATGTAAAGATATGTTGAAAATTTCAATTTCGATTTCGATTTTTGAGGCGATTACATGAACTTCCCATATATTGAAAAGTTAATAAAAAATAAAATACTGCAAAACCCTCAATACCATGCCGCTTTTGGAAAATCGAAAACATAATTATTATTTACTCCATACTGCATTATTCGTATTTTAACAACCGACGCATCTTTTAAAGCAGTAAGCGCAGTTATATCAGGTCAAAGACATCCTATTTAATTTTCGAGTCGAACACTTAATGAACACGAGAGATATTACTCAACCATAGAAAAGGAACTTTTATTAAAAGTTTGAGCTACAAAATATTTCAGACCCTACTTATTAAATAAAATAAATAAATTATTATTAAATTATTAAACTTGAACGATGGAGGATACAATGAAATGAATATAACTTTATATAGAATACGTTAAAAGTAAAGAAAACAAAGTTGCAGATTTTCTAAGTCGTTAAGATGCAGACAACTATCAAATAAATACATTAACTACAAAAATGGAATGCGAAAAAATAAGTGAAAATTCAATAATACACTTGGGAGAAGAAGGTTAGAATGATCTTATACTTGGTGAAGAAGTTATCTTAAATGTTTAAAGAATCCAAATAAATTATTATTTGGGTTTTCTAAACACAATTATGTGAGAAAAATATATAGAGAATTTAAAATGTTAAACGAAAAAAGGAAAATACACATCGAGGTAACTAATTTCAATAGCAAAATTGATTCTAAATGGAACAAGCTTTAATTACTCATTGCCAAATTGTACTCGAACAATAAAAATTTGCGTTTTATAGAATATTTATATATGCTTTTGATCTACTAAATGAAGATCCATGTTTTGAAAAAATTAAGGAAGTACATACAAAAAGTATTCATCGTGATTTAATTGAAAACTTTCAAGAAATTAAAAGTAACTACTACTACAAGGGATTAATGAAATTCATAAAACATAATTCTCAAATAATGGTTAAATATGTAATCGAACTGAATATGATAGAAATTCAGTAAAACCAGAATTTAAACTCTCCAAAACACCTATTGATGATAATAAAGCCATCCTTATTCACATATTTCTCACTGGCAAATAACAATTCTTCACAACTATCGATAAGTCTTCTGAACACTTTCACACAAAGGAAACATATGACCTATCACATTCTTTGGTCTTTTGAGAGAAAGCAACGCAGTTCTAGTTAAATCTACCTAAATCATCGGCAATAATGAATTCAACACGATAAACGTAAAAATTATCTGAGAAAGGAAGACATCGCAGCTCATTTGATCTCACCAAAAGCTCACAAGGCAACTCAGGTATGAGCAACTGTCAAAGATGCTTACTTGAACAAATAAAAATATCTACATTAACCAAACCAGAACCAAGCACCGATGTAAAAGTACTCATAGCAACCGAATATTATAATGACAAAGTTCATTTTGTAACTCAATGTAAGCCCAAATATATACAGCAAGCTATCAAAAACATATCTAACATATTCCAACACTTTACTAATAAAAAATGAAAAATGAATAGATTATCGTAACAACAAACGAGAACTTTTTTTTTCGTCGTTGGGAGATGGAAATCTTCAAAAGATACCGAGTTGCTCCTGCTTCTCGGCATGTCGGATTTCTACCGACTAAAACCACCTCCGTTTCCTCCAAAAAATCTTTACTCCATAATTCATTGCTTGCACTGTCCGTGTGCAATTTATTTCCTGAAAGCTTGTTCATTTAAATAGTACTTCCCAGACGATGTATATCGGTATAAGGGATAGTACCAGTATCTCAAAAGTTGTATTCAGAGTTCAATATATCTAATTTTGTTTCACATTTTTAGCAGGAAAAAAAATATTAGCGTTCTTAAAAAAAGATATATATATATATATATATATATATATATATATATAAAGGAAAAAGGAAAAACAGAAAAAAGGAAAAAAATTAAAATTAAATTAAAAATTAAAATTAAAAAAAAATTAAAATTAAAATTAAAAAAAAATTATAATAAAAAAAACATTACCGTTCTTAATTATTCAAATTGAATTTTCAGTAAATGTTTACGTAGCATGATTTTAAATGTCATTATGTTACGCGCTTCTTTTATTGTTTGAGGTAGCTTATTGTAAAAATTTGATGCGGCGTTAATCGGATCCCTCCTCAGGCGCTCTGTCCTAGCAAATTTTATTAAAATTTCATTTGCGTTTCTCATATTGTAGTCGTTTTTTCTCCCATTTATGTCTAGTTTCGTTGTTTTCATTTGTTCAATGTGTAAATTTTTAAAAATGAATTTTCCTTTTTCCATGTGAATCAGTCCGTCTACATTAAGTTCTTGTGCTGTTTTATATACTTCAGATGTAGCGGTCATCCTTTGCAAGTTATATATGGTTTTGTATGCTTTAGTTAGTAGTCGTGACATGCTCACGAGGTTATTTTTGGTAGTTTGGCACCAAATTATAATCCCGTATGTAATTCTTGAAATTATGTATGCATTTTTAATTTGTACTTTATTTTTAATTGAGAAATAGCTGAAACGATGGAGCAAACCAACGATAGCTGCTATTTTTTTCCTCATATCATTTATATGCGGTGTCCACGCTAGTTTTTCATCAATTGTAAGTCCAAGGTACTTCATATGTTTAACTCTCTGAAGAGTTTTATTTTCTATTTTTAGCAGTGGCTCAATATCAGTTTTATTTTTTTGTTTAAAGATAATGTATTTGGTTTTGTTCGTGTTTAATGTCAATTTGTTCCGTATGAGCCATTGGGAATATTTGTCTAAGTCATTGTTTATCTTTTGTTCTAAGTCAGTTTCATTTTTACCTGAGTAAATCAGTATCGTATCATCAGCGTACATCACAACTTTCCCGTCGATTCCTGAAGTCACCAAGTTGTTTGTATATAACAGGAAAGGAATCGGTCCTAGTATAGATCCCTGTGGTACGCCAATAGAAATCTGCGCTATTTCACTGTTAACGTTTCCAATTTCAGTCCTTTGAAGTCTTTCTGCCAGGTACGTACGCGTAAGTTCTCTTGGCATACCAACAATTCCCAAGTTCTCAAGTTTACTTATCAGTATATCGTGCACTACAGTATCAAACGCCTTTTTTAGATCGATAAAAACTGCAGCAACGTAACTTTCCTTATCCAGTTGTGTATTGATATGTCTCATCACTTCTACAATCGCGTCTGTTGTTCCTTTACCTTCCGGAAACCCAAACTGGTTTCTATCTATAATCCTATTCTGCATTAAGTATTCTTTAATTCGTAAAGCTAATATTTTTTCTATGATTTTACTCAGTGAGTTTAATAATGTTATTGGTCGAAAATTATTAACTTCCCAGTATATGGGAAGTTCTTGTAATCGCCTCGAAAATCGAAATTGAAATTTTCAACATTTCTTTACGTTTTGAGGTCTATAGAGTAAAAATAAAGTGTTTTTAGAAAGAGAGATGTATGGATGTGTGTGTGTGTGTACGTAAGTTCGTGGACACTTTTTTCTACGAGCATAACTCACGTAAACAAAGTCCGATCGACTTCGCTAAGGTGTCAATCGAAGCGTATTTGCAATCGTAAGAGCTGATAAGTTTTTGGGACACTTCGGTCGGGGGGGTTTGTTGTTTTGCCTCTTTGAAGGTCATTTTTGTCATGCCTTATATCTCACGAAGCAAACATACGATTTGCATAAATAAGGTGTCATTTGACGCGTATTACCATCTGCTCAAATGTGTCAAATTTTTACAAAAATTGTTCGAGCCGTTTTTTCAATTTAAGAGAAAAAGTGCAAAAAATAGGTTTTTTTTTCATAAAAACTAAATTTTTAACCTGATTTGCCAAAGATAGTAATCAATGTTAATAAAATTTATATACCGCAAACAATATTTGTAAAAAAAGCATCAAAACATTTTGTCATGATTACGTAAAAAATTAAATTAAAAATAAACAAGCCGCGAAGTGCGACCCTTGAGGTCCACACGGTCAACTTCCCAGTAATATCTAGATAAACATTAAAAATATTAAACACAATAATAATTTTGAAAATAGTACTACTTTAAATAATAATAATGAGAGGTATTCATAGTAGTAACAGGAATGAGTAAATATTAATCATATCATCTACGGGAGCATCCATTGATTACGCAAGGCTTTTAGTGGATGAGTGATGATGATTGATTACCACAAATGCAAATTTGATTGAAATTTTGATGGTTTTTAAAATTTAAGCCGCTTATTTTTATGAAAAGACTGCAAAAACTTTTAAAAATCTGCTCACATTATCCAAACATTTTAAAACTTTGATTGACTTTACAACAAAGTCTTTAGAATAAAAGATATATGGTAATATCATTCGGAAGAACCCTTTTCATATGGTAACTTTGAATGATTTTTTATTTTTAATTGAATTTTTTTCAGCGTCATGAAAAAAGTTTTGCTGGTTTCTCTTCAAAAACTGATAGGAATGTATAAATTTATAAACATTTATTACTGTGTTGTGCAAATCAGGTTGAAAAATATTTTTTATGAAAAAAACCCTAAATTTTTGCATTTTCTTCTATTAAATTAAAACAACCGCTGAAACGGATTTTTATAATGTTAAAATAATCAAAAAAATGTTAAAACACGTCGATTGATTCCCTAATAATGCAAATTTTAAATCTGGTTCGTGAGATATAGTGAATGGAAGAACTGACCTTGAATATCATGATGACTGTTAATGATTTTTTATTTTTTATTTAATGTTTCTTGCTTTTATGAGAAAAAGTTTTGATGACGTTTTTTTTTAACATTGTTTGAAGTATATAAATTTTATAAAAATTGAATACTGTCTGCCGTGAATCAGGTTAAAAATTTATTGTTTATTAAAAAAAACCTAATTTTTTGCACTTTTTTTTCTTAAATTAAAAAACGGCTGCAACAATTTTTTCTTAAATTCAAGAAATTCACGAAAATTTCAATACGCGTTGATTGACATCTTGACAATGTAATTTGTATGTTTGGTTCGCGAGATATAACGCATGACAGAAATAACCTTGAAGATCATGATGCCTGTTCAGGATTTTTTATTTTTTATTTAATTTTTTACATGATAATGAGGAAAAGTTTTAATGTTGTTTTCACAAACACTGATTCAAGTAGATAAATTTTATAAAAATTGAATACTATCTCCCGTAAGTCAGGTTAAAAATTTATTGTTTATTAAAAAAAACCTAATTTTTTGCACTTTTTTTTAAAAAACTAAAAAACGGCTGCAGGAAATTTTTTAAAAACTTGATAGAATCACATAAATGTTAATACGCGTCGATTGACACCTTGATTGAGGAAATCGTATGTTTCTTTCGCGAGATATAATGCATGACAGAAATGACCTTCAAAGGGGCAAAACAACAAACCCCCCCGACCGAAGTATCCCAAAAACTAATCAGCTCTTTAAATTGCAAAGACGCTTCGATTGACACCTCAACAAAGTTGATACGACTTTGTTTACGTGAGTTATGCTCGTAGAAAAAAGTGTCCACGAACGTACGTACGTACGTACGTACGTACGTACACACACACACACACACACACACACACACATACATACATCTCCCTTTCTAAAAACACTTTATATATACTCTATAGACCTCAAAACGTAAAGAAATGTTGAAAATTTCAATTTCGATTTTCGAGGCGATTACAAGAACTTCCCATATACTGGGAAGTTAAAAATCATTAAAAGTTATCATGATTTTCAAGGGCATTTTTATCATTGACTATATTTCACGAACCAGCTATAATATTTGCATCATTAAGGTGTCAATAGACGTGTATTAACATTTTTGCGATGTTTTCAATATTATAAAAATTCGTTTCAGCCTTTTTTTAATTTAATAGAAGAAAATACGAAAAATTAGGGTTTTTTCATCAAAAATATTTTTTTTACCTGATTTGGACAACATAGTAATAAATGTTTATAAAATTTGGACATTCTTATCAGTTTTTGAAGAGAAACTGATAAAACTTTTTTCCATGATTATAAAAAAAATAAAATAAAATAAAAAACCATTCAAAGTTAACATGTAAAGAGGGTTCATACGAATGATATTACTTTATATCTTTTATTCTAAAGAGATTGTTGTAAATTTAATCAAAATTTAAAAATATTTGCAGTGGTGCGACCCTTCAGGTCCACACGTTCAAGGTCATTTACGTCATTCATTATATCTCGAAAACCAAATATAATATTTCCATCATTAAGGTGTCAATTAACGCGTATCAACATCTTTATGATGTTTTTATATTTTAAAAAAATCGTTAAAGTGATTTTTTTGATTTATTAATTTTTTTTTGGAAAAGTAGTGTTTTTTCAAAAAAAAAATCAATTTCAACCTGATTTGCGCATCGTATTAGTAAATGTTTATAGAATTTATAAACTTTTATCAGTTTTTGTAGAGAAACCAGCAAAAACTTTTCTCATGATTACAAAAAAAAAAATAAAAAAATAAAAAATCATTCAGTCACCATGTAAAAAGGGTTCATTCGAATCATTATACCTTAAATCTCTTATTCTAAAGACATTGTTGTAAAGTCAATCAAAGTTTATTAATATTTTCAAAATTTGAGCAGATTTTCAATAGTCTTCACAGCACCATGTTTTAACTTTAATGAAAAAACTGCTTTGAAACCTGTCCCCCCTCCGATTGATCCGCGTGAATAATCAATCAAACCAATGCACCGAAATCCTTACGTAATCAATTGACGCTCGCGTAGATGTTACGATTAATATTAAGTCATTCCAATAACTTTTATGAGGTACATTTTTATTATTTGAAGTAGTATTATTTCCATAACTATTATTGTGTTTAATATTTTTAATATCTATGTAGATATTACTGGGAAGTTGACCGTGTGGACCTCATGGGTCGCCCCTCACGGCTTGTTTTATTTAGTTTTTTTTGTAATCATGAAAAAAACTTTTGCTGGTTTTTTCACAAAAACTATTCGGACTATATAAATAATATAAACATTGATTACTTAGGTTTGAAAATCAGGTTAAAAATTTTGTGTTTTTGAAGAAAACCCTAATTTTTTGCACTTTTTTTTAAAAAATTAAAAAACGGCTTCAACGATTTTTTTCAAAATTTAAAAGATTCATAAAATTGTTAATACGCGTCGATTGACACCTTAATGATGAAAATCGCATGTTTGGTTCGTGAGATGTAGCGCATCACAAAGTTGAACTTCAAGGGGTGAAAACAGCAAACCCCCGCGACCGAAAATTCCCAAAAATTAATCAGCTCTTAAAATTGCAAAGACGCTTCGATTGACACCTCAACAAAGTCGATACAACTCTGTTTACGTGAGTTATGCTCGTAGAAAAATTGCCCGCGAACGCACGCACGTACGTACGTACGTACGTACAAACACACGCACACACATTACACACACATACATACTTCTTTCTAAAAACACTTTATATATACTCTATAGACCTCAAAACGTAAAGAAAAGTTGAAAATTTCAATTTCGATTTTCGAGGCGATTACAAGAACTTCCCATATACTGGGAAGTTAATATTTCAAACATTTAAATTTCCAACACAAAATATCCGCCATTTTAGACAAAACAAGAAAATTGGAATACCAGATGGAAAAGTATTAGACTAATTAACTTCACAATAGTAATCAATCTTCTGAAAATAATAAATTCGTAATAGTAGATCGCTATAAAAGAGGTCTTATCAATTCAATAGGTTGTTTGGACTTTTAAATAGTGAAAATGATCAAAAAATCACAGAATACAAAAGTAATAAAAAATAAATAAAAATAAAATATTAATAACCATCCAAAATAAACTCATACAACATAACACTACTCAAACTAATAATTTGTTTACTGACAAAATTAATAAAACTAGTGATCAAATAAATAACGTAATAGCAAAAATACAATTACATCTTAACTTAGATCTAATAAAAGATGCGTTAGAAAAAGTAATCGACAGCGTAAACTCTGATAAAACTGAAATAATGATCATATTCCTTTAAACCTACGATGAAGTAGATTTTAAAACTTCGAGAAAGAATAATGAATGCTTTAACTGAAAATGAAATAATTGTTTATGTGATCAATATACCAATAGTTATCCAAACTTTATTATCGTGTTTTGTTAGGAAAATACCAAACGTAGAATCAGAAACTTTAGATATAAAAATCAAAAACGTTGCTCCATAAAATGAAAATCACTATGAAACTGAAAAATATGTAAATTATATGTAACATGTGAAACCAAAAATTGTATAACTCAAAAAGAAAATGCAACTTAGATTAGAGAAATAGAAAAGGGTTTACCATCACTAACAAGTGTAGATAACAAAAAAAAATTGTGACGAAAAACATATAAATGAAGTGGAATATATATCAAACGATTAAGTAATTTCAAAATTGAAATTGTACGAAAATTAAACACAAACGAAATAAAAGAATTTCAACAAGTATTAACATAAGAACCAATTAAATATATTTGCAAATATAATTATCAATTACAAATAGAAAATGTACAATTGGATACTATATGCAATTTGGAAAGGATCGGTGAAATAGAATTCAACCATCAACGAGATTCAATCCTACTTAGATAATTCATAGCGTAATTTAATATTAACAAGAATTGAATCACCTTTAATATATTGTTATTCGCAGTGTTGTAAACACCTAGAAAAATAGTTCATATTAATGTAAAAAAACGTAAGCAAAATATCGAATTACCTGTTAAATTTTTTTAGGGCATCCAAGATCTTAAGGAGGGAGGATTTACAATTGATAAACAAGCAAACAGCTCACGTTTCTTCCAAACATTCGTTTACTAAAGTCAGCATCATTTATTAACATAAATTATCCAATATAACGTCATTATGGTTCATAATTTTTACTGATTGCTTAAACAGCTGAATACTCACTGTTTTCAGTGAATGCTGATCTTCTTATCTTTTAGTTCCCTTAGTCAAAATTGCAACTATATAATTTTCTTGATTCTCCAAGCATACACATATATCCATATATATAAATATATATGTATATATCCATATATATAAATATATATATATATATATATATATATGTGTATATGTATTGTCCTAATATAATATAATTTTAATCATCCATGTTGCAACATCAATCTCTGGCGAATATGATTATTTATTTATTCATATAATATAAACATAGAGTTACGTCATAACATATGTAACCAATACGTCTGCATCGACAAAGGCCGATGCCGACACAGGAATATAAGTAGTAATTAAGCAATAAAAGTAAGACGACTACGTCATAACATTTCCATGTACAACCAATACGTCGGCATCGACAAAGGCCGATGCCAACACAGGAATCTAGTACCTTAAGCAATAAATGTAAAGTATTTTATTGTTCACAGATGTCATAAAAGTAGCACCTATTTGTTAGGAAATAAGTTTTTGTAAAAGGACTCAAATGAAGATAGTTTGTTAAACAGCTATAAAAAGGACATGTGATCGTAGATTTAAGTTCAGTTGTTCTACGAGAAATAAAGGAGAACGTTGTCTTTTGAATCGTTTTTCCATCTAAAAGAGTGAACATTTCACAGTGGAAAACTTGTGAACATAAGTGGCGCAGTCGGATTGCGATTAGTTTTTTTTTCAAATCGCTTAATAAAAGAACCTCGACGAATATCGCATCGAAAATCAAATTCTGCATCAACTCATCGATACAATTATCATTTACGGGATAAAGAAACCTGGAGAAACTCGTCGAAAATCTTTCACTCCTAACACTAAACAACAGAATGGACTTCAAGAGCTTGTCTGGTTATATTGCAGCTCTTTCAACTTTTGATGGAACGCAGCTGGATTTATTCCCCTTTATTGACGCAGTGGACGCAATAATAAACGAGGTAAATAGCAGCCCCTTCAAAGCCATCCTCCAGCAGCTGATATTAGGACGCATTGTCGGGAAAGCAAGGGAGGTATTGCACACTCATATGACAGAAGGCTGGTCAGATGTTAAAGCACTCCTCATCAATCATTTCGATACACCTGAAAACGAGATCCAACTCACCGAGAGATTGCTAGCAGCTCGATTCACAACAGCAGGACAACTCTACGAATACATATGTAAGTGCTTATTTAAAATTAACCATAAGATTAAGTATAGTATTGCATACTCCGTCTCACAAAAGTCCGAAATGATTAAATTAAAAAATCAAATAGCTAAAAATACATTCATTAACAAGTGTCCTGAACCCATAAGAGGCATCTTACATGCCTACAAACCGGATTCACTCGAAAGTGCATATAAAGTGCTCGTTGAAACAGGGTACGTTAGTTACAGTGGTGTTAAATACACGAATAACAATAACAATCAGTTTTTCGGAAATAAAAATTATTTTAAAGTACAGGATGTACCTCATACAAGAAATACTAGAATTCCAAACAGGGCAGATTTATACCTTCCTTCCGATGTGTCTATGAACACAGCTACTTCTCGCTCTACTTCTCTTCATGCAAATGCGGATTTTCGGCTATATGCCTCGGAGGAGAGCCTCAACTACCCATTATTCGACTAATTATGGAAAATAAGGAGCTCCGTTGTTTAATTGACACCGGTTGCTCTACTTCAATATTAAATTCAAAGTTAGTAGCGGAACATAGGCAACATAAATTATATAAAGCGTTACAAGTTTGTTTGGTAAACGGAATTTCATCCACTAACAAGGGATTTTTTACAGAATTTCCACAAGAATTTCAATTCAAGGGTAAAATTGAGTGGAAATTACTACCTTTTGAAAGTTAGACTTTTGACTGCATCATAGGACAAAACATTCTAAGGCCAACGAAAGCAATAATTAACTTTGAAAATAATACAATTTCAATTAATAATATTCTTTTACCTATAAGTGCCCAACAAGAAGTGGTGTATTTGGCCCAAGCAGCACACTTTGATCCAGAAAATAAAGCCAAGACTGACGATGAGACACATCTTACGAAAGAAGAAGTAAAAGTCATAGAAAGAATAAAAAGGGATTTTGTTGATTTAGAATACCATGAAAACCAAAAGCTATCTTTTACCCACGAAATTAAGCATGAAGTTAAATTAACCACCCCACATCCAATCTACGAAAGAAATTATAGATATCCATACGCACTCAGAGAATTTGTGAAAAATCAAATAAAAGAAGACCTCAAACAGGGTATCATTCAACCCTCAAAATCTCCATACAACTCTCCTATCTGGATAGTTCCTAAAAAAGGGGAAAAGAAGCATAGACTTGTTATCGATTTTAGGAAAATAAATAACTTCACTGTAGAAGACAAATATCCGATACCACAAATCGATGATATACTGGGAAAGCTAGGTAATGCAAATTATTTTACGACAATTGATTTGGCTAAGGATTTCCACCAAATTGAAATTAAACCAGAAGACAAAGAAAAAACAGCTTTTTCGACCGATGAAGGTCACTTCGAATTCACAAGAATGCCCTTCGGATTGAAAAATTCGCCAGCAACTTTCCAGAGGCTCATGAATTCTATATTGCATAAGCATATCGGGAAAATATGTATTGTATACATGGACGATATATTGGTGTTCAGTACTTCACTGATAGAACATGAAAACGCACTCAGAGCCGTCTTCAATACACTCCGTAAAGCAAATTTAAAAATTCAAATGTCTAAAACTTCATTTTTGAAAAAAAGTACCGACTTTCTTGGACATGTAATAACAAAAGATGGTATCAAAGCCAACCCCAAAAAAATAGAAGCCATCAGAAAGTTCCCTATACCCAAAACCCAGAAAGATATCAAGTCGTTTCTCGGATTAATGGGTTTCTATAGAAAATTCATAAAGGATTTTGCGAAAATTGCAAAACCTTTGACCACACAATTAAAAAAAGACTCTAGAATTAACCCGAATGAACATGATTACATAGAAGCCTTCGAAAAACTTAAATTGTACATAATGAATGATCCGATACTAAGGCATCCTGACTTTACAAAACATTTTACTTTGACTACGGACGCCTCCAATTTCGCAATAGGAGCGGTACTGTCTCAAGAAGGCCGCCCCGTCTCTTTTGCAAGTAGAACGTTGAGTACACACGAGATTAGATACTCAACAATTGAAAAAGAGTTGCTTGCAATAGTTTGGGCGACACATTACTTTAGACCCTATTTATTTGGGCGAAAATTCATTTTACAAACGGATCACAAACCACTAACCTTCCTAGAAAACATAAAAGAAGATAATGCGAAACTACAAAGATGGAAGTTAAAACTTCTAGAATATGATTTTGTCATAAAACATGTCAAAGGTAAAGACAATTCAGTTGCAGACGCATTATCACGAGTCGAAATTCACGCAATCAATAACAGCGAAAATGAATCGTTAGCCACGCAACACACAGCCTTAGAAGATAATAATTATTACATCTTCATATCAGAAAAGCCCATCAATGCATATAAAAAGCAAATTATAATACAGAGGGGAACAAATAATCAAGTAAAAAAAGAAACACACCATAATAAAGTTAGACTTATATTTCAATTTGAAGATTTCCAAGACAAAAATGCAAAATATATTTTGCAGAACCATGTACCAACAGAAGGTACAACAGGTATAAAATTTTACAGCAAAGAAGCAATGCTTATTATGCAAAAGCACTATAACGATTGGAAGAAAACAAATCCAAAAGGAACTATTGTACAAGCAAGTAAAATACTACATGATTGCTCATCCCAGGAAATCAAAGAGCTAATTGTTAAAACCCATAGAAATAGCAACCATACGGGTATTAATAAAACCTATATGCAGCTCAAAGACAAATATTATTTTCCAGATCTCAAAACTATTATAACGAGACAAATAAATAACTGCAGCATTTGCGATCAAGCAAAATACGAAAGAAACCCGAATAAATTACCTTTCAAGGAAACAATAACACCCAAAAAGATTAGAGAAATATATCATATCGATATTTGGTTTAGGGACAGAAACTCGCCCTATATTACCTGTATAGATAAATTTTCTAAATTTCTTAGCGTAATAAAACTTCCCAACAGGCAATGGGACGCAGTTAATAACGCGCTAAGAGCTATTTTCAACAAAATAGGAAAACCCGAAAATCTTATTTCAGACAATGAAAGCGCGTTAAATACCGAAAAAACTAAAGAATGGCTGGAAAAAGAAAATATTACTCACCACTTCTGTAGCCCATATCATAAAACGGGAAATTCCGATATTGAAATTGCGCATAGGTCATTAAATGAGCATTTAAGAGTCTACCTACTTAGGCAAAAGTCGGAAAACAAAGATCTAGCTGATTACAATCCGGTAGAGGAATGTGTTAATTATTACAATAACACGATCCACTCTACACATCGTCTCAAGCCAATAGAGATTTTTCATAAGGAAACAAATATTTCTGATAGTGAGGTACACAATCGTTTATATGAGACAAAACGTAAAATAATACATAATAGGAACCTTAAAAGAAAGCCATCCGAATTCGATACACGGTTTGTTAAGAATCCGAATAAAAAAAAATTAGACCCTAGATATGTAAAAGCGAATTCTGGCAAAATACATCCAGAACGATACAAAAAGAGAAAAACATATTATACAGATGTAACTAGCAAACCCAAATGCAATTAACAATTATGCACGATTAGCAAATAAGAAGTATTATAAACCAGAACTCTATCACCTTTCATTTGTCAAATTAAAAGTTCATCAACCAAATTTACGATAGCTACAAAGAATCTCGAGGACGAGCTTCACTTCTAGAGGAGAGGAGTTACGTCATAACATATGTAACCAATACGTCTGCATCGACAAAGGCCGATGCCGACACAGGAATATAAGTAGTAATTAAGCAATAAAAGTAAGACGACTACGTCATAACATTTCCATGTACAACCAATACGTCGGCATCGACAAAGGCCGATGCCAACACAGGAATCTAGTACCTTAAGCAATAAATGTAAAGTATTTTATTGTTCACAGATGTCATAAAAGTAGCACCTATTTGTTAGGAAATAAGTTTTTGTAAAAGGACTCAAATGAAGATAGTTTGTTAAACAGCTATAAAAAGGACATGTGATCGTAGATTTAAGTTCAGTTGTTTTACGAGAAATAAAGGAGAACGTTGTCTTTTGAATCGTTTTTCCATCTAAAAGAGTGAACATTTCACAGTGGAAAACTTGTGAACATAAGTATAGAATGTATTCATTTTGTTACTTTCTATACACTTTGTATTAACTTTGTGCTCATTTCGTTACTTTTTTTTCACTTCGTATTCACTTTGTATACTTTTTCGGTTGAAAACTTTGAATAGCATAGGATTGATAACAGTCAATGCTGAAGTCAACTTAACTCCACGCATCCCAATTCAAAGCAAAACAATGAAATCTTAGACCACATTCGTTATCAAAATAATATATTAACTAGCTAAGCATTTCATATTAATGAATCAAACACATTTTTTTTTTGCTATTGAAAAATTAAAGCATCAGTCGATCGTGTAAAACCAACTCGTTGGTTAGACAAGTTTAGTTGTCAGTTGTTAATTATAGTTCGGAAGTTAAGAAGTTTGGTTCAGTTGTGATTAGTCATTATTTATAGTGCAGTTTTGATTATTGGAATATCTTCAAACAATAAAGTATTTTGAAATAAACAAAGTATTTAATTAAGTAAATCAAGTGTGGCTAGATATATTTTTTATGAATCCAACACACAAGACATATAAATAGCGTACCCTTTATCTGCGTACCAAATTCACTTACTGAAAGAAATTTACACTGAAGTGGCCCGGAATCTCATATTCTAACAACGCCCGTTGTAAAAATATCCAATTTCAAAATATTTATTTGGAATTACTGGCGAACACGAAATGACATAATTTCAATATTTTATTAGATGCATCAAATCTCAGACAGCCTGCAGCCACCCGGAGCACCAGAAATGTGCCGCCGCTAATTGAGATAGATATTATTTCCGAATTATTTTTGATGAAATTATTTAAAATGTTAAAACGGAAATGTGCCAAATAATATCTATTTGGAAGATGCAGTTGTGGATAAAAAAATATTTCCCAGATTTTTGACATGAAGTACGTCATAGTTGCTGTGTTTTGGTTTTAACCGCAATATTTAGCATGAGAAAAAACGGGCACTCTAGAAAAAGTATTCAAATCTGTTGTAAGCATGAAATCACGAACGTCATCGTGATATTTATGAAATATATTTGAGTGAACAGTCAAACTATTAAATTGATTAACAAAATGATTTCAAAAAATTCTTTAAAATATTATATATCACCATCACATACACGTTTCTAATGTGATAAACAAAACTTTGGAATAGTGTGTGGATTCTGAAAAATAGATTACCTGTAAACCAGAAAAGTCTGGTAAGACTATGAATGCGACGCAAATTTATAAAAATCGATTGGATTTAATTTTTCTTACGAGAAATATAATTTTTGTGTGTTTCATTGCATCAATGTAATGAAATAACAAATAAAGGTTACTTGCAAAACCTTGCAATTTATAAATTTTAAAAATTGTTTTAAAATGATTTTTCTTGTTGGATATCATTAGCATTGCTCGCCAATCTTGTTCAAATTAAGTTTGCTGTATCCAATCTTTGATATCTTATAAATCACCAACACACTCCATCGCAGTTCCACCATCTCATGAAACTAATCTATTGGAGCATCCATAAGCACTCTTTCTCTATTGTGACATTTTTCAGATTCTAATATGCGTTATGCTTCCATGGCTGAAGATCTAGAACGACGGACTCTAGACCTAACATCAGCCGGTTTGAAACCGTATCACGACATACAGTGGCGGACAAAAGTCTACGGCAGCACCTTATATTGGGGTTCTGGTCAATTGGAAGCTTTAATCAAAAATTCATTGATGCATATATTTTAAGGAACGTAAACATAATTATAAAAAAAAAACACAAAAACTTTTCATAACAAACTTAAAGAGAAATTCATAAAAAGTCTACGGCAGTCTGTGCTGGCTGAGTTATACACAAAAAAAGTTCCAACTAAACGTATCTGAATTTTTAAAATTATTTGTTGGCTTAATACTTGGTTGCAATCCGTTCAGCATAAGTAACTGCTGCTTGCAGTGTTTGGAGCATAAAGGCGACTAAATTACCAGTTTCTGCGGATGCAATTTTTCTCTATGCCGTTTTGAGCGCTTCCTTCAAGAATTTTTTTATTTTTTATGCAACATTTTCGAATTTTCCGCTCTAGAAGCTCCCACACATGTTCCATTAGGTTTAATTCCGGACTTTGGGAAGTGTATTCAGCTGCCTGGTAGCGTAGCATAACAACCAGTTCTTGACGAGTAGTGCTGTGTGCTTCGGATCAATGTCCTGTTGGAAAATTCAGCTCCTTCCAAGGCACAACTTCTCAACTGATGGCCTTAAACGAATTTCGAACAGGTTCTTGTAAACATAGCGGTCCATAGTATTTTGAACAAAAGCCAGTCTAATGACCCCAGATGGAGCTATGGCTCCCTAAACCATGCCATGACCTTCACCGTGCTTGACGGTAGGAATCAAATTTTTGGTCTCTAAAGGTGTTTTCATTTTTCTCCATATTTTGCTGCGACCGTCACACTCGAACATGTATTTTGATTCATTGGTAAAAAGGACTCGGTTTCAAAAATCCTTGTCCTTGAACTAATTTCTTTGCGCGAAAGTTTTTTCGATCGGCGGATTATTCTCAATAGAAACACTGTTTTCAAAATTTTTGATAGAGAACTTCGGTTTAGTTTCAGTAATTTCGCAATTTCCGAGCACGATTCACTGTCTTTTTTATACTGGACGACCAAACTTCGGACATCACTAGAAATTTCTTTTCGCGGTAACATTTTGCTGTCCTTACCGTTTAAAACTAACAATAAACCAATAATAAAGTTGCAGCTGCATATTTAAAGGAAACTTCAGTCAGCCCTGACTGCTGTAGACTTTAGTCCATTCAATTTTTATGTTTTTATGAATTGCTCTTCAAGTTTGTTATAAATTTTTTTTTTACATAAATTTACGTTATTGAAAAATGTGCATCAATGAATTTTTGATTGAAGCTTTCAATTAACCAGAACCTCAATATAAGGTGCTGCCGTAGGCTTTTGTCCGTCACTGTATACATTTAACTTCTGATAATGACTCATTCATAGAACGCCTAAACGTGATATGGTTCAATTTGATTGATCTATGACACCTTTTACTTATTTAATGCTGTAAAACAAATAAATCCAAAGTTTCTTTAGAGAAAACCCTCAAATACCCTTAAAATAAAATTTGTCAAAAGATGAATTTCCGCCGTCCCAAAAATATGAATTAAAATTCAATGAATTTGAAAAAGACAATTTTTCTCTGCTAGAAAAGTTCTTTCTATCGATACCCCAACAGCAAAGTAAAGCTATGACAATTATCACTTCTCCCTGTTTACATTTCACCAAATAACTTTTTGTAATGCTTATTATTTTATCGATTTGGGATCAAAGGTTTACATATTTTGGCTTATCTTCAAGTTATGACATCATTTTGCTTGAAAGATAAAAGACTGTTACATACAACTAAAGAAAATGATCACTAAAATAGAATTCCGTCAGACTATGAAACGAAACCCTAATACTATTAAATTTATTTATTTTCTTTATTTTTTACTCTTCAATCGTTGAAAATATTTGGTATCGGACATTATTGAATCGGGTTTTTTTGTACGTAATTTTTTGTGACGGGATATTTTTGTGTATGATCTTTTTGTGACTGACTATTTTTGTACGAGATGATTTTTGGGGCCAGGTATTTTTGAAAAAGATATTTTATCAGCCTGTTATTTTTGTAGGGATTGTTTTCTTGCGGATATTTTGCCATTGAATTACAAAAATATCAGAAATTACGCACACAAATCTGCAGGAAACAAAGATCAATTTGTAAAAGTCATCAGTATAAATTGGTGCGCAAAAATTTAGCTAAGCAGGAATAAGTGGTCACATCACGATACCAGTTATGCTATGGAGTGATGAAATGTTCGTGTTGAATACGTCGTAAGGCACCAAGTAGAACAAACTACCGCATGCTTCTAACATCAATAATCGCTTATCTTATTTGTACACGTTTATGTTATTTTCAATTGCCTTTCAAGGGATCGAATTTGAAATGAAATAGTATAAATCAAAATAAAATATAAATAGCAGACACATTCGGACATGATTTCGAAAACCAAGGGTTCTTATTTCTATTACTAAATGAAATTTTCATTCCAACAATGGTTAGTTGAGCCGCTACACATTCTAAAAGTTGCTTAATATAAGAGCAATCCAAGCCATCATTATTTTCTGCTGATTTTGTCTGAAAAATTAAGCTTGAAGTTACTTAGGTTTTTTAGAATAATCAAAGATGCATACTATGATTGAATGTTCGTTATAGATTTAGAGCCCAAGGATGAAGCACGATTTTATCTTAGTTATGAAAATAAACTTACTTTGTAGCAGCTCCATAAATTCTGTCTAGAAATTCGAATGACATCTTCAACATAATTTGATGTTAGTGTTTTTGTTATGTTTTCCAGGACTATCAAAGACACATAGCTGTTTTAAAGGAATCACTTTGTGCGAAAGAAGAACATTATAATATGCTACAATCTGATGTGGAAGAGCTTCGAGCACGTTTGGAAGAAAAAAATCACGTTATTGAAAAAAAGACTCAAGGAACATTGCAGGCTGTTCAAGAAAGGAATAGACTTAACAATGAGTTAAATGAAATGAAAGACCACATGGATATTAAAGATCGAAAAATCAGTGTGCTGCAGAGAAAGGTAATTTGTAAATGACAATATTAGTCCATCTATATAAACCACTAGTTTTTTAAATAAATATTGTATTAAATGCCACCGTTGCTTCAGCTTTTCTAAGAAGTTCCAAAAGTGTCCGTGCCAGGAAGCAATCTACTCTCTCTTCTGCTTTGTATTTTTGCTTTGAAGTCGAAAGTTAAAACATAAGGTTTTCACGGGTCTGTTGCTCTTCGTGCATTTTTCCCCGAATATGTCATTTGATTTTTGAAAGTCTCAGAAATTGTACTGCAGAGAAAATATAAAATTTCCCAGATATAGATAGGTTTGTGATATTGCCTCGTTGTGGTGTTTTCTTCTTTTCCTTTGCATTTCTTTTCAATTTAATTTCGTTTCTTATATCCATCCCTTATTATTTTGTCATGTTTTCAAATGCTTTTATATCTGCCCCAATGCACAAGCGTCAACGTTACACATATCAACAGCCCACCCTAAACCAGTTGTCATTTCGCTATATAGTTATGAAATGGCAAATTCTGACCTGTAAGTTTGTAGCCTTTTGTCTCTTTGAAATAGAATAGAAGCACATTGTACTAAAAAGGAGTCAGTTTTTAGCCATTGTTTGGGTCTAAGAAAGTTAGTTAAGAAAATATTCCCTGAAAGACGGTCTCTTACGGATGGAATTCACAATTATTCAAAAATTAATTGGCTTATGACTTTCACTAGTAATAAAAATCAATCAGGACACAAATTTACCCGAAGAACCCGAGCCAGGTGGCTTGCAGTGGCAAGAAGTGACTATTTTTAATAACATCCAACCACTTCACTCAGGCCCATAGAGAAGAAACTTGGTTGATATTACAAAATTGGCATTGATATTACAAAATTTAGAATAAGATAAAATAGGAAGGAAATTGTATAATATTTTTAGGAGATAATATAATTCCAGAGAATATTTACTTGCATGAACTGTGGGGACACCACAGGCTACACAAGAACGTTTAAAGTATGATAGGCATAAACAGCTGAAATTTAATAAGTAATAATATAATAAAAAGGTTCAACAATAATAATAATAATATTGTTTGCAACAATAATAATACCTGCACTCCGAATAATTATCTCATGAATGTATCGATTATAGACTTTATGATAACAGGCATCACGTTCAGCATAGAGCGTAAGCTCCTCATTTTATCAAAATGTTTATTGGTCAAGTGCCGTAAGTAGTAGCTTAGGGACATTTTTGAAGAATTTTGGGCGAGTGAAGCGGCCGCTCATAGGACTATTTTGTAACATGCTTCAGTATAAAAACAGTCTTTAATCAAAATTCACTACAGAACGCCTAAAAACTGGTTGTGATGCATCATCCACGTCAAATGAAGCAAACAGATAGTGAAAAGTACAACGAACTTATTTGTGAGAATGCTGAATATAAAACTAAATGAAAAGGATGTTGCCAAGATACGAAATGTCCTGTGATGCGTGCTTAACACCAACAACAATTAGCAATATCAACTATTAAAATTTTGCGTCAATGTCAAGGAATGAAATATTGTTGAGGCGTATCGAGTCATCAGCTAGCCCATTTCCTACAGTATTCAAAGTTTCCGTTTGTTCTTAGCAAGATATTCTCTAAACGCACTTTATCTAACTGCAAAGTTAAATTAAGTGCTTGGAAGGATTATTTACAAGCTATGATAAGCTTAAAGTTTATACCTTTTAACCAAAGAGACAAAACGTGAACGTCAATAAACAAAAAATTGACGAAATTTGCAGAAACGGAAATTTGGGTTTGCAGGAACAGAACTATTTGTATGTGCCTCATAAAACTTAAAAAACATCATTGAGCAAAAGTAATTTTTACTTTTAACAATTTCTACTTACTATCAGGCGCTGCGTCTTTTTTTCAAATGTTAAATGTTATACTATTGCTTCCAAATGTTTTTCAACATAATATTTTTGTATTATTTGCATAAAAATAAACTTTTTCGCATCGAACGATATGCTCACTTCCAATTTCTCTGAACTATCATTAATTGACATTATTGCAAAAATGTTTCATTATTATCAATGACATTGTTTATGTTTTAAAGAATATTCAATCATTATTACCAATTAATATTCGTTATTGAGGGTATTTAGTTATTATTAAGAATAATCGTTCATTATTTAGACTGTTTGTCACTACTAAATAATTATAATTGATATTGTTTTTACAATATCAAACTAAACCTAACGTTATTTGGGTATTATTAACAATATTAGATTATTTATAACAATATCTAATTATTTACTGCACTAGCATCATTTTTGCGATTCTCCTATTCCTGATTATGTAAGTTTGGAATTCCATAAATTGGTGTTTTTGTTTACAACTATTTTTAACTTCCCAGTATATGGGAAGTTCTTGTAATCGCCTCGAAAATCGAAATTGAAATTTTCAACATTTCTTTACGTTTTGAGGTCTATAGAGTATATATAAAGTGTTTTTAGAAAGGGAGATGTATGTGTGTGTGTGTGTGTGTGTGTGTGTGTGTAAAAATTTATTGTTTACAACAAAACCCTAATTGTTTGCATTTTTTTTTTCTTAAATTAAAAAACGGCTCCAACGATTTTTTTCAAAATTCGAAAGATTCACAAAAATGCTAATACGCGTCGATTTACACCTTAACCATGCAAATCGTATGTTTGGTTCGCGAGATATGTATAACGCACGACAGAAATGACCTTGAAAATCATGATGCCTTTAATGATTTTTTATTTTTAACTTCCCAGTATATGGGAAGTTCTTGTAATCGCCTCGAAAATCGAAATTGAAATTTTCAACATTTCTTTACGTTTTGAGGTCTATAGAGTATATATAAAGTGTTTTTAGAAAGAAGTATGTATGTGGGTGTGTGTGTATGTACGTACGTACGTGCGTTCGTGGACACTTTTGCTACGAGCATAACTCACGTAAACAAAGTCGTATCGACTTCGTTGAGAAGTCAATCGAAGCGTTTTTGCAATCTTAGGAGCTGATTAGTTTTTGAAAAACTTCGGTCGAGGGGGTTTGCTGCTTTGCCCGTTTGAAGGTCATTTCTGTCTGGCGTTATATCTCGCGAAGCAAACGTACGATTTTCTCGAACAAGGTGTCAATCGACGTGTATTAACATTTTTGTGATTGTATAAAATTTTTAGAAAAAATCTTGTAGCCGTTTTTTAATTTTTTAAAATAAAGTGCAAAAAATTAGGTTTTTTCAAAAACACAAAATTTTTAACCTGATTTTCCAACCTAAGTAATCAATGTTTATATAATTTACATACTGCAAATAGTTCTTGTGAAAAAAATAGCAAATTTTTTTTTCATGAAAACAAAAAACAAATTAAATAAAAAATAAAAAAATCATTAAACGTTCAAGGTCATTTACGTCATTCATTATATCTCGAGAATTAAATAAAATCTTCGCATCATTGAGGTGTCAATCGACGCGTATTATCATTTTTATGTTGTTTTTATATTAAAAAAATCGTTAAAATGTTTCTTTTTAATTTATTATTTTTTTTTTGGAAAAGTAGTGTTTTTTTTCATAAAAACAATCACCTGATTTGCACATGGTTATAATAAATGTTTGTAGAATTTATAAAATTTTATCAATTTTTGTAGAGAAACAAGCAAAAACTTTTCTCATGATTACAAAAAAATTAATTTCAAAATAAAAAATTATTCAAAGTCACCATGTAAAATGGGTTCATTCGAATCATAATACCTTAAATCTCTTATTTTAAAGACATTGTCGTAAAGTCAATCAAACTTTATTAATATTTGGAAAATTTGAGCAGATTTTCAATAGTCTTCACAGCCCCATGTTTTAACTTTAATGAAAAAAATGCTTTGTAACCCGTCCTCCCTCCGATTGATCCGCGTGAATAATCAATCAAACCAATGCACCAAAATCCTTACGTAATCAATTGAAGCTCGCGTAGATGTTATGATTAATATCAAGTCATTCCAATAACTTTTATGAGGTACATTTTTATTATTTGAAGTAGTATGATTTCCATAACTATTATTGTGTTTAATATCTTTAATATCTATGTAGATGTTACTGGGAAGTTGACCATGTGGACCTCATGGCTCGCACCTCCCATATACTGGGAAGTTAAAAAAAATGTGCAAAATTTGGGTTTGTTCATATAAAATAAATACATATAAGTAAATCTGCTATGCACATCGTGATAATAAATATTTATACAATTTATAAACTTTTATCGATTTTTATGGAGAAACCATCAAATTTTTTTCTCATGATTACAATCAAAGCCACCTTGAGATCCACACGGTCAACTTCCCAGTAATACAAAATGTACATAAATATTAAACACAAAAATATTTATGAAAACAAGCCGCGAGGTGCAACCCTTGATGTCCACACGGTCAACTTCCCAGTAATATCTACATAAACATCAAAAACATTAAACACAATAATAATTTTCAAAATAATGCTACTTTAAATAATAATACTAAGAGGTATTCAACAGGAATGAGTTAATATTAATCATATCATCTACGGGAGTATCTATTGATTACGTAAAGCTTTTGGTAGATGCGGGTAGATTGATTTGATCAATCAATCGGTGAGGACCTTTTCTACGTTATTTGTTATTTTCATATCGATGCTTGAAGGACAAAAGAGCGCTAGCAAAAATTAATGCAGTTTTTGTTATTACTCTCATTGAAGAGATTTTGTCGCGTGATGACCATTTTGAATAGTTGCGTTCAAAATTGCCATGACGCCAGCATAATCACTGAATTTATATTTTTTCACGATTTTACATTAAAGAGATTAATAATTAATTTTGAATTTCTGTTGGTAAATTTTGAATATGCAGTCAAAAATAGGTTCAATTGCATGTAAAAAGTGAAATGTTTTACAAATGATGATGGAGGAAGTAATTGAAATCCTACGATTAATAAAGAACGAATAAATTAAAAACTACAATTTTTTATGTGATGAAAGCTTTTTAAAGCATATGATCTTGCAAAGTATTGACTACAAAACATTTTACCATTCAAAGCGTTGATTCGTTCGTACGTACACACACACATACATCTCCCTTTGTAAAAACACTTTCTATATACTCTATAGACCTAAAAACGTGAAGAAATTTGAAAATTTCAATTTCGTGTTTCGAGGCGATTACAAGAACTTCTCATATACTAAGAAGTTAATAATAATACTTTAAATAATAATAATAAGAGGTACTCATAAAAGTAATTGAAGTGAATTAATATCAATCATATCATCTACTGTAGCGTCCGTTGATTACGTAAGGCTTTTGGTGGATGGGGGGTAGATTGGTTTGATTGACTATTCACGCGGATAAATCGGAGGGGGCTTTAAAGCCTTTTTTACGTTATTTGTTATTTTAATATCGATGCGTGAAGGACAAAAGAGCGCTTGCAAAAATGAATGCCAAAACTACTAAAACTGCAATTTTTTATTTGAAGAAAGCCGTTTAAAGCATGTGATCTTGCAAAGTATTGACTACAAAATATTTCATCATTCAAGGCGTGCATTACCACAAATGCAAATTTGATTGAAATTTGGTTGGTTTTCAAAGTTTAAGCAGTTTTTTTATTAAAATTAAAACACTGAAAACTATTCAAAATCGGCTCAAATTATGCAAATATTATAAAATCCTGATTCACTTTACAATAAAGTTTTTAGAATAAAAGATTTAAGGAAATATCATTCGTATGAGCCGTTTTTACATCATAACTTTGAATGATTTTTTTTTATTTATTTTTTCAGAATCATGCAAAAAAATTTGGCCAGTTTCTCTTGAAAAACTAAACAAAATGTATAAATTATATAAATATTTATTACTGAGCTGTGCAAATTAGGTTAAAATTTTTTTTTATAAAAAAAAATTTATTTTTCACATTTTCATGTATTAAATTAAAAAACGGCTGAAAGGATTTTTTTATGAATTAAAGACATCACAAAAATGTTAATATACGTCGATTGATGCAAATGTCATATATGGGTCGTGAGATATAGTGAATGATAAAAATGGCCTTGAAGATCATGATAACTTTAATGCATTTTTATTTTTAATTTTATTTTTTACGTATTCATTAGAAAAATGTTTGCTGGTTTTTGTACTAAAAGTATTTGGAGTACACAAATCTTATAAACATTGATTACTGTAAGTTGTAAATCAGGTCAAAAATTGATTGTTTATGGAAAAAACCCAATTTTTGCACTTTTTATTAATAAATTAAAAAACGGCTAAAACAATTTTTTTAAAAATTTGATAGAATCATACAAATGTCACTACCCGTCGATTGACAACTTAACCATGCGAATCTTATGTTCGTTTCGCAAGATATAACGCATGACAGAAATGACCCTCAAAGGGTCAAAACAGCAAACCCTCGCGGCCGAAATATCCCAAAAACCAATCAGCTCTTAAAATTCCAGAGACGCTTCGGTTGACTTTTTAACAAAGTCGATGCGACTTTGTTTACGTGAGTTATGCTCGTAGAAAAAACTGTCCACGAACGCACGTACGTACACATCCACACATACATACTTATTTCTAAACACACTTTATATATACTATATAGACCTTAAAAAGTAAAGAAATGTAGAAAATTTCAATTTCGATTTTCGAGGCGATTACAAGAACTTTCCATATACTGGGAATTAAAAAATACAAAAATTTTCAAAGTCATCATGTAAAAAGGGTTCATACGAATGATTATACTTTATATCTCTTATTCTGAAGGCATTGTTGTTAGGTCGATCGAAGTTTATTAATATTTGCATAATTTGAGCAGATTTTCAATAGTCTTCACAGCACCGTGTTTTAACTTTAATGAAAAAACTGCTTAAATTTTCATAACCAATAAAAATCAAATCAAATGTGCATTTGTTGTAATTCGCGTTTTTAATGGTGAAATGTTTTGTAGTCGGCAATTTCCAGGATTCAAATGCCTTGAAAAGCTTTTCTCAGATAAAAACTGTACATTTTAGTAGTTTTGTTCTTTAGTGCTCATAAGATTTCCATTACTTCCTCCATTATCATTTGTAAAACTTTTTAAAAATATATTATATATAATATTGACTGCATATTCAATGTTCCTCAAGACCAAAATAAAATAAAATTATTAGTCTCATTGATGTAAAATCGTGAAAATAGACAAGTTCAGTGATTAGGCCGAACTGATGGCAATTTGGAACCCAAATATTCAAAATGGCCACAACATGACAAACTCTCTTCAGTGGGAGTAATAACAAAAAATTTCAATTTTTTCGCGATAGGTGAACGGCGGAGCCTTTTAATTATATTATGTCCATCTTCATTTTCAGAAAATGTAGAATGTTTAGAGGTACTATTCTTATGATACCGTTTTGGCAACATGATTTCTGTTATTCTGACTTTCCAACCATCACCTAGCTTGCAAAAGTTCCACAATATGTTCTCAAAAGACGATGAAGTGTTTTTCGGGTAAGTACTCAATGAACTTGTAATTCAAGAGACACACGTAGAACTCATCTTCTATTATGTTTTTAGGCATTTTTAAAGCCTATCCCAATTCAAGTTTGGCACGCTGCAACTAGGTTCGATTCTCAACTTTAACTGTTCACTTTGTCGTGTGGGTTTTTTTGGGAAAGTCAGCTTCATATTGAGAAGGATCTACATGAAAGGTTTTGATGTAGATTGTTTCTCAGGTTTTTTCCAACTTCATGGTGAAACTCGAAATCCGACGCCACAGCACCTTTATTATCTGCTTCATCGAAGTCATTGAAGACATCATCCAGTTCATTAATACTAATATCTGTTGGATTTGTATGCTATGTTATCTTATCATCAGTGGCTATTATACTATAGTCCTTGCCAGACTCATTATATGAATCGGCTATACTTTTTCTTATTTTGGATGCTGGTTTAAGCTTTTCGCTATCAAACTTGCTTATTTAAACGCTACTTTGAATTATGAGTTAATTCCTGCTTGAGTGGGTCTGTTTCTTTTACTGATTTAAATATCGCTTTCACCCTTATAGGTGAAGTTTTTGTGGGTGATGTTATCGCGCAGTTTTTTATTATTTTTGACCTGTCATATGGCCTTTTAAAGAAATATTTTCAGTTTTTATTTCATAGCTGAATTTTTTGTCCGTCTTTCGTTTAAAAATTTGTTAAGCACAATCCTATCCTGATGCCATTCCGCCTTCTCATTGAGATTTCTGCTATTCAGTATCATCATGTTTTTATCAAGCAAACTCTGTGTAATTGAACTCACAATTGAATCCTTTAAGCACTCATATAAATACGGAGATAACAGAAGCAGTTTATGAAGACTGGTGTACTTATGCATATTTCTCAATGAAAGAATATATCACACCTGAAAGTACACTAATTAGCAATACAGGTAAAAATCGACCTTGTTGAACTAATTTTTTACGCTGTGGCGGAACAAATTTTCTTGCATCAGCAAGTTTTCGCATTAACTTCCCACTATATGGGAGGTTCTTGTAATCGCCTCGAAAATCGAAATTGAAATTTTCAACATATCCTTACGGTTTGAGGTCCTTAGAGTATATTTTACTTGTTTTTAGAAAGAAGTATGGATCTGTTTGTTTGTGTGTGTGTATACACGTAAATAAGTACGTAAGTGCGTTCGCGGACAGTTTTCCTATGAGCATAACTCACGTAAACAAAACCGTATCGACTTTGTTAAGCTGTCAATCGAAGCGCCTTTGTAATTTTAAGAGCTGATTAGTTTTTGCGAAAATACGGTCGGGGGGTTTTCTGTTTGGACCCCTTGAAGGTCATTGCTGTCGTGTGCTATATCTCACAAACTAAACATGAAGTTTTCATCATGAAGGTGTCAATCGAAGCGCATTAACATTAGTGTAATTCTGTCAAATTTTTAAAAAAATTGTTAAAGCCTTTATTTAATTTATTAAAAAAAAAATGCAAAAAATTAAGGTTTCTTTCATAAACTATAAATTGTCAGCCAGATTTGCAAAACGCAGTGTTCAATATTTGTACAATTTAAGCACTCTAAATAGTTCTTGAAAAGAACTAGCAAAAGTTTTCCTAATGATTATGAAAAAATTAAATTAAAAATAAAACGTCATTACGTCATCATGATTTTCAAGGTGATTCATGTCATTCACTATATCTCGCGAACGAAATATAGTATTTGCATCACTGAATTGTAAATCGACGCGTCCTAGCATTATCATGATGTTTTTTTGTTTTTAAAAAAATTGTTGGACCATTTTGTTTTTAATTTAAAAAAAATTGTAAAAAATTAGGGTTTTTTCAAAATAAATAAGGTTTTAACCTGATTTGCACAGCACAGTTATAAATGTTTAGAAAATTTGTAAATTATCATCAGTTTGTGAAGAGAAATAGCGAAATATTTTTCCAAGATTACAAAAAAAAAATTAATCAGAAATAAAACACAGCTCAAAGTCATCATGTAAAAAGTGTTCATACGAATAATATTACCAGATTACTCTTATTCTAAAGAATCAATGAAAGCTCATCGATATTTGCATAATTTAAGCAGATTTTTAGGACTTTGTACCGTATCGTGTTTTAATTTTAATAAAAAAACTGCTTACACTTTGAAAACCAAAAAAAAAATCAAATTTGCATTTGTCGTAATGAACGCTTCGAATGGTAAAGTGTTTTGTAGTCAATTCCTTGCAAGTTCATATGCCTTCAATTAAAAAAATGTAGTTTTAAGTAGTTTTGTTCTTTAGTGTTCGTAAGATTTCAATTACTTCCTCCATCATCATTCGTAGTGCTTTTTAGTTTTTACATGCAATTATTGCGATTATTGACTGCACATTCAATGGTTTTCACGACCAACTGAAAATAATTAATAAATATTAGCCTGATTGTTGTAAAATCAAGAAACAAATACAAACTTAATGATTATCCCGAAGTCATGTCGATTTTGAACACAACTGTTCAAAATGACCACCACGCGACAAAATCTCTTCAGTGAGCGTAATAACAAAAACTCCATTTTTGCTAGCGCTCTTTTGTCCTTCAAGCGTTGATATGAAAATAAAAAAATAACATAGAAAAGGCTTTTTGACCTACCTCCACCAACCACCAATTTATCCGCGTGAATATTCAATCAAACCCCCCAACCACCAAAAGCACTAAGTATTCAATGGACGCACCCGTAAATGATACGATTAATATAAACTCCTTCCAATTATTGTTATGAGTAACTCTAATTATTATTTTTTAAAGTAGTATTATTTTCATAATTATCATTGTGTTGTTGTTGTGCATTTTTAATATAAATGTGGATTAACTGCAAAATTGACCGTGTGAACCTCAACGGTCGCACCTCGCGGCTTGTTATTTCCACAGCCGCGTGAAAGTTGTTCTAGACAGTGTATGGTTACCCTTCAATGTGTTGTATGTGATTCAAGCTCGGCTTTTTTAGTAAAGTCTTTCTTAAACATGGGCTTGCATTCCCAAGAACATACAGCATTTGTTTGTTGTCCTTCAATCGTTTCATTTGTGACACCATTGTCTTCCTTCAAACTATCTGGAGAGCAATAAAACGTTAAAAACTTTGTATTAAATATGACGGTGGGTAAACGGAAGGTGTCATATATATTATGTGTAAGGTCTATGAAGGAATAGCTATGAGGTTGTTTAGTTATTTCTTCATATATTTTCATGAGCTTCGGATTGTTTTCAGGGTATATCTGTTTAGCGACATGATGAAATTAACCCTTGTCGCGTGAGTTCTTGAAGCATACTGGATACTTACAGTTTAGGGAGATATTTGTGCAAAGTTGTCCTTGTTGGAAAACGTTCTGAGTCCCCAGAATGAGAAAAAGGTATTGATAATGCGAACTTTTTGGAAACCTCTCACATCTGTCTTGAAAATGCATTTAACGTGATGTCGTCCTGTTTAATATGCGTTTGCTGTGTCCTACTGTTTGAAAGTTTCTCAGGAATGAAGCTCATATATTCTTTATATAATAAGGCATATGTGTTGGTATTGCATGCTTTTGAGCATTGCAACAAACTATTTTCTACACTGTCATTGTACCGTTCCGTTTCTTAGAAGATTTTTTATAAATGTCGTCTTCCCACAACCAGATGGCCCAGTTAACATCATTGTGAAAGAGTGTTTAAAGTGCAGCATTTTTATGTGTTTGGAAAAGAAGAACTTCTCATAGAAGCTAGTATAGAAATCTTATTTCTTCACTTTTCAAGATAAGTGGAAGACAAATTGTAAATGAACTAGAACATAGACCCACAAGAAAAACTTCGAACGTCAACGTGTTGTTATTGACCTAGGCTGAGTGCGTTTACATCTGGAAATCAAGGCTATAATTTTTTTTGACAATAATTGATACATTTTTCATTGTCCGCCAAAAGTATAACTTCCAAAGATGTGACTAAGGCTATGGAATCAGTTCTTAAACGAAGACGTATATCCAGAAATCTGCAAACCGACGATGGAAAAGAATTTTTTAATGAAATATTTCGTCAGGTGATACAATAATATCAAATAAATCATTATTCTACACTCAGTGGATTAAAAGCATCAATTGTCGAAAGATTTAATCGCATATGAACAGAAATTACCATTGGATCAGTCTTCTCAGTAAATTAGTGATTAAATACCATACAACATGGCATCACGCCATCAATATGCAGCCTGTCCGTGTTTATTCATCAAAGGAGATTTATCCAATGTCAAAAGTATATAGGAAGCTAAAAGTCACTTATAAACCTTAACATAAAATCGGTAATCATGTTCGCGTAAGCATGTACGAACATGTCTTTCAAAAAAGCTACACCCCGAACTGGTGGACAGATATATTAAAGGAGAAGGAAGTAAGGAAAACAGAATCATGTAAATACTTGCTTAAAGAATATCAAGGGAACACCATCCGAAGATGTTTTTATGAGACAAAATTGCCAAAGGCCAAACACCCCGATGTTTATCTTGTGGAGGGATTTTGAAATGTAAGGAAGATCGCGTGTTTGTAAAATGGCTCGGATTTCCATCGTCCCATAATTCGTGGATTAATATAAAAGTTGTTGTGTAACACTCGGATTTTCAGTCAATATGTTGAACTTGAGGCACAAATGCGAATGTCTCAAGACATTCAAGAATCTGGATCTGGAGGAGAGGAAGGTACTTAAACTTGTGAAAAATCATTTCTTTCACACTAACTTAAAGGACTACGTCAACGGTATCTTCTGTTCACTGACAATGAGGGTTTTTACTTCACAATCTGATGTTAAAGAAGAGCATTTGTGCCTTTCTCTAGATTGTGTGTTTGGTAGCGATAAAGACGTTTGCGGACCATATGATAAACCACTTAAAAATCATACAAATCTCACATACCTCACATACTTTTCCTACTTTACTGAAAATCGGCATGCTGCCATTTCTGATATTGTTTTTGGTGATTGCAGTTGTCAACTTCTACGATGTCATCTGCATATGATAAACGTTTTTTTTTTGAATCTGGGAATATGTTCATAGAACTAGTAAAAATAGTAATTTACAATTCTATGCACATGGTAGCCTTAGGCTCCGATCATGTATTTACTGTAAAGTTAATTTTACAGGAAAGCAATAGAAACAGGTGAATGCAATAATCAATAATAAAGAGCAAATTATTTCCACGAATCGCGATCTTTTAATAATCATTATTAGCATCAGTAAACAAAGTTGATCTTCAAGCAGGTATTGAATTTTACAGACCAAACTCTCCATCAATCTGTCTTTTCAACTCATTCGCCTTAGCATTCACAAACACATAGTTATCAAACATTTTTCCATGATTGTATCATTCAACAAAAAAACAACAACAGGAGACATATTTCAATACGATCGTAAATTACATACAAAACATCAATTTCGTCCAATATGTCCCGGTGCACACCCATTCGCCTCCGCGCACAAGCACCACGCCGTCCGCTAAAAACCATCCAAAACATCTCAAGTAAAAGCAATGATATGATTTTTCCACACCACTTACATGCAAAACAAGTGATTTTTGAACTTGGTAATACTATATTCCTCTCTATTCAAACACAACATTTGGACTCCTCACTTCCTTCACAATATCTCATGTCCAAACCACTTACCCCGTATTAAAACCAATTCGCAGCCAATCAGCGCTCTAAAATTCCCAGCTAACGATCCATCACATAGTACACACGTAAACAGCCAGTTGACCATAGTCAAAACCAGCTCCCCATACAAACTTGTCGATTTAGTGATACACTTTATTTATGTTCTACCACCATCCCCAGGGCACTTTGTTAATCTTGTAGCTTTCGGAACTACCACACTTTGAGTACACCTTGTCCCTATGGAACGCAGTGCATAACTCACTATAAATGCCTGTCTTACTACTCACAATGTACAAACATAAACCAATATATTTTTATACTTAAAAATTTGCGCATCTTATGGTCAAAATGTGTTATAAAATTTCACTTGGTATATTTGTTGCTAGCTCTGCGATTGAATTTTTATTAACTTTTACCCGAATTCAACATTATGATAAGAATTTCAAACTTAGATTAATAACGTAGATATAAGAAGAGAAGCTTTTATTTCAACTTTGCAACTGATTTCTGTACACTTTCTACTGAATAGATTCATATGAATATTTGCATTGGTACTCTTTATCATAGCGAACATGTTATTACGATGATAATTGGATAATTGTTACAATATTAAAGACACAAAAAGGTTGAATTAAACCTCGTTTACTTCTAGTCTAGAGATCGAAATTGGTACTGCATATACTCAATTAATTCTTATGAAATGAATATTATCATCATAATTTAATAGGTATTATGATAATAACGTTATTTGGAGCTTTTCTTCAAATTGACTTCATATCCATACGACTGATGTTTGAACTACTTTTACTGAAGTGATTCTAATAAAAGTTTGAATTATACAAATAAATAAAATAACAATAAAGATATTAAAATGCGTTATTTTGCTTCACTCGTTTGCTCGATCAAATGCTATGGAGCCTTTGATCAAATTTCGAACTACTTTTTTCAGCCAATTCTTACCAAAATTTGCACACGTACTCATTCTTAGTGGCAATGAAATATTATGAAATGAAAATAATATGAAAATAATAAACAACTTATCATCTTATTTCCCTTCGCAATCTTTTGGTCGATTGTTTCATTAATCAATTTTAATTTAATCACATTATTTAACGTTACAAAAGCATATTGTCAAAAAATCTGCAGACTCTCAACAGATTAAACAACTGTTCCATGAGTGAGAAGCGTTTCGAAACTTCCAGAAAGTTTTAAAGCCTTGACCTTAAAAGCACTTTTTTATTAGAGCAGCCAGATTTTTCTAGAAGTGTCCGTTACCGAACGAAATCAATATTCATTCATCGAATGTTTCAAAGATGCTGAGAATCGTATTTAGCTTATATGTTATATAGGTTGTCTTTTAGAGACACTGAAATTTTTGAATAAATCAAATACAGATACATTATTGAAATTGCTATTTATTTGGCCTCATTTGCTTGCAAATTCTATAAAATTTTACGTTTTAATAGAATTTATGGTATATGACCACCACGTTTTAAGGTCTCAAGAGTATGGATCCATCATTTTTTAAAAACTTGAAAAAGACAAAAATAACTTAATATTGAAACAGATGAAATGCACTATTCATTCTTGCGGATGAAAATACCTTTAATTTGATATTTTTAACTTCCCAATGTCATTATTTGGTATTTTTGCATAATTTTGACTAATATAGTAAAAAATTGTATTTAAAAATTGGTATAAATGAAAACAAGATTAGTTTAAAGATTTTCAAACTCATATTCTCCACTTTGGAAAAATAACGGTAGTGATGCTAGTGCAGTTAAAAAATTCATATTGTTATGAAAAATTCAATATCGTTAATAATAATCAATAATAATCAAATATTGTTAGTTATAAGTTGATATTGTAAATAGCAATTATAATCATTTAGTAATGATACTTAAAAATATTTGGATATCCTCAATAGCGAATAATAATTGCTAAATATGATTGGATATCCTTTATAGCAAAAACATGTCATCGATATTAATAAAACATGCTTGCAATAATGTAAAAAAGTTTTGATAGTTCGAAGAAATTGAATTTTTTTCAATATAAGGTTGGTTCATTATTACTCAATTAATACAAGATATTATATTTTAAAAAAAATCATTCAAAAGTTAAACTTAATGTACATTTAACATTTGGAAAATAAAACAATGACTTAGAGCCTGGTTTTAAGTAAAAGTTAAGAGTAAAAATTACTTTTGATCAAGCAATGCTTTTTTAATTTTATAGGCACGTATAATAAGTATTTATGAAAAAAAAATTGTGCATTTATATTCTGAAACGTTTTATGTTATGTTGAGGATTTACAAAATGTTAAATCCTATTCAATTGTCGCTGCTGTGGATAGGATGATTGATGTTATGAGAGCTTCATAGACTTTTTCTATTTATTAATTTCCCAGTTCTCAGTGGGAAATTATTGTAATGGGGCCGATATTGCGAATCTCAGATTTTGATATATCTCCACGTTTTAAGGAAACTAGAATCTAAATCTATCGCTTAGAGAGATGTCTGTGTGTGTGTGTGTGCGATGCTAAAGAATAAATTCAGTAAGATTAACCTAGTACTAAAGCAAAAAGTTCTGTGTAAAAACAGTGAAAAACAAGCCAGAAGTTGCAAATTTTGATGTCCTCACAAACAATCTCCCAGTAAAATACAAAAATTAATGAAAACAATAGAATATTGCAATGTGCGACACTTGAGGCTCACAGAAAAAGCTCTACAGTAATTAATTTAATAAAAAAAAATCAATATCTATATTACTAAACGGCAAACATGAATTTTGTCGTACCATTTCAGCTGTTGTTTCTAGACCGATTTTCATAAAAAATACATTAATGGGAAGAGTATATCTTGTGGATGTGCAGAATTGTATTTTTGGTGAAAATCTGTTTGGAAAATATAGAAAAAAATAGAAAATAGATTTTCTTATCAATACATACACAACGTTGAACGTTCACACAGCGATAAATACGAATATACCATTCGTATTTATCGCTGTGCTAGCCTTGACCAGTAGCGGAAGCAGGATTTTGATAAGGGGGGGGGGTTCTATTTTTCAAGTCTTCTGTAGATGAAGTAAAATGCTGGTGGAATTTCGCAAGTATATTTTTAGTCGTCGTAATGTTGAAAATGATCGTTCGTTTGTACACGTAGATTCTGGAAGAACAGTCAAAATCTCTAGCAATTTCAATATATTCGGCATAATGTTTGAATTACACATGCTTAACCAATCTATGACCGTTTTTTGGCCGGTTTACTATTTCAAGATGCCCTATCTTTCTGAACCACAGAGTCAGCTCAGCATTCAATTCTTCTTCAAGGGGGGGGGTTGAACCCGTAAACCCCCCTGGGCACGCCACTGGCCTTGACTACCAAGATAGAAACCCTAATTTTCTTTGGGCTGTATAGTGCGTGCGGCGGCAATTTGTCCTTGCATGCGGGAGTCCCAGGTTCGTATCTAGGACTGTTTGAAGTGTTTTAGTTTCTTTTTTGGAAGCTAATTCTCACTTTACAACGTTCATGTGTATTGTATTTGACCGGTCACTGGTTCGGTGTTGCGTGATAGCTTTCTCTCTGTGGATTATTCGTGTGTATTGTATTTAGCGTCCCCGTTCATTATGCAAATGAATATGCATATTTCATCACTATTTGGTCATATTTTTAACTTTCCAGTATATATATCGAAATTGAAATTTTCAACATTTCTGTACGTTTTGAGGTCTATGGAGTATATATAAAGTGTTTTTGGAAAGGGTGTGTGTGTGTGTACGTACGTACGTACGTTCGTGGAAACTTTTTTCTACGAGCATAACTCACGTGAAAAAAGTCGTATCGACTTTGTTGAGGAGTCAATCGAAGCGTCTTTGCAATCTTAAGAGCAGATTAGTTTTTGGGATACTTCGGTCGGGGTTTGTTTTTGCCCCTTTGAAAATCATTTCCTTTATGCGTTATATCCCACGAACTAAACATACAATTTGAATGGTTAAGGTGTCAATCGACGCGTACTAACATTTTTGTGAACCTTTCAAATTTTGAAAAAATCTTTGGGGCCGTTTTTTAAATTAAGAAAAAAAAGTGCAAAAAAATTTTTTTTTTATGAACAATAAATTTTTAACCTGATTTACGTACGACAGTATTAAATTTTGATAAAATTTATATATTTCAAGCAGTGCTTGTACAAACAACATCAAATTTTTTTCTCATGATTACGCAAAAAACTAAATAAAAACTAAAAAATCATTAACAGTCATCATGATCTTCAAGGTCATTTCTTTCATGCGGTATATCTCGCGAACCAAACAAACGATTTACATTAGGTGTCAATGGACGCGTATTAAAATTTTCTGAAATCTGTCGAATTTTGAGAAAAATCGTTGGAGCTGTTTTTTTATTTAAGAAAAAAGTGCAAAAAAAAGGTTTTTCTCATGAACAATAAATTTTTAACCTGATTTCACAGTATTCAATTTTTATAAAATCCATATACTTCAAGCAATACTTGGAAAAACATCTACTCGTGATAACAAGAAACATTAAATTAAAAATTGAAAATCATCAACAGTCATCATGACCTTCAAGGTCATTTCTTCCATTCACTTTATCTCACGAACCAGATATAATATTTGCATCATTAAGGTGTCAATCGACGTGTTTTAAAATCTTTTTGAGTATTTTAACATTATGAAAATCCGTTTCACCGGTTTTTTTAATTTAATAGAAGAAAATGTGAGAACTTAAGGTTTTTTTCATAAAAAATATTTTTTTAACCTGATTTGCACAACACAGTAATAAATGCACATAAAAAAATCATACATTCCGATCAGTTTTTGAAAAGAAAAGAGCAAAACTTTTTTCATGATTCTGAAAAAATTCAATTAAAAATAAAAAATCATTCAAAGTTACCAGATGAAAAGGGTTCTTCCGAATGATATTACCTTATATCTTTTATTCTAAAGACTTTGTTGTAAAGTCTATCAAAGTTTTAAAATGTTTGGATAATTTGAGCAGATTTTGAATTGTTTTTGCAGTCTTTTAATTAAAAAAAGCGGCTTAAGTTTTGAAAACCATCAAAATTTCAATCAAATTTACATTTGTGGTAATCAATTATCATCACCCATCCACTGAAAGCCATACGTAATCAGTGGATGTTCTCGTAGATGATATGATTAATATTAACTCATTGCTGTTACTGCTATGAATACCTTTCATTATTATTATTTAAAGTAGTAGTATTTTAAAAATTATTATTGTGTTTAATGTTTTTAATGTTTATCTAGATATTACTGGAAAGTTGACCGTGTGGACCTCAAGGGTCACACTTCGCGGCTTGTTTTAGTTTGTTTTGCTGAAGGTCGTCTAACATTCCACAAAAAATCGTTTTCAGTTGAAGGAAACTTTCAAGATTTTAAAACATTATTTACACCAATCGGTTTGGTAGAATGATGACATGTGCAAAACGCTTAGCATTGTTATACATTCGAGACGCATTGAAGCGTCAATAATTGAATAATGACTTTTAAATATTATTAAAATTCATAAACATTATTCCATCACAGTAGAAAAACAAACTTAGCTTGCTGTTTTATTATATTGATTGATGATTATTCGTTCGAATTTCTAGAGTCAGTTGTATTGAAATCATTATTGCCCTCGAATTTGGAGTGCTGGGTTCTGCTAGTAATATTTAAAATGATAATGATGAAAACCTTTACACTCAAAATGACAAGAACTTATTACAGTTAGCTAGTAGACTAACAATAACCCTTTACCCTTTGGAGGCTGCCATTGACTACGTTAAGCTTATGGTGTGAAGCGGGTCGGATTGGAAGGACAGGTTATGAAGCTTTTTGTATGTAAATGCCTATTTTATATCGATGCTTGAAAAACAGAAGGAAGTAACCGAACATTTGATAAAGTTTAAGTTGAAGGGTTAACGAATGCAATTTTTATTTCTCAGCGGGTTGAAGTGCATTTTGTCGCGTGGTGACCATGTTTGGTAGTTGTGTCCAGAATTTTCGATAATTCTACACTAAAAATATACGTATATGTTTTTTCTTCACTTTCTTACATTAGTAAGATTATTGATCATTTCTCATGTTGAAAGAGATATTTAACAACAACAAACAACGCCAATTTTTATTTGATGAAAAATCTTTGAAGAACCTGATTTTATAAAAAATCGATTGACAGAAATCAAAACCAGATTGATGTTTAGAAAAACTATTTAATTTGTTTATGTATGAATATATGCTACTAATTTAAAAACGCTTATTCTTTGTCTCGCAATAAATTTTTAGAGCATCCCGCCCGTCGAAGTATTGATAGCCACAGGTACAAATTTGATTTTTAAAACATTTATTTCTTTCAAAATTTGAACTTTTGAAACAAAAAATTACTGTACTGGTATTATTGAAAATCAGTCTAATTTATTCAGTTGTTGAAATTCTTAGATTGCCATTACTACAACGTTTAAAGACAAATTAAGACATATTTTTGGTATCAAACCTTTTTCATAGTGACTATTTTAATTTTCGATAAATACTGGCTACGGATAATTGTTTTATAAATAAAGTAGAAATCTAACATAGAAAAACACTTTTTAAATTTAAAAAGACTTCACAAAATTTATTCAAATTTTGTTGGAATGATGAAATATCATTGCACTTCAATCACATCGGCAGGGCATAAATTCAACTTTTAGATATGTAAAAACAAAAAAACACCTGACCGAACTTCATCGAAGTCGATATGACTTTTTTGTCGTGAGTTTCATCGTAGAAAAAAATAACTTCAAACGTACGTACATGCTCACACACAATTTTTTTTTCCTTAAAACACTTTTAATATAATCCAAGGACCTTAAAACGAAAAGATATGTTTAAAATTTTAATTTAGATTTTACAGACAGATTACAAGAATTTCCTTTTCAGATACCATATTCATTTTTTAACTTAGATGTTTGATAAAAACTTAGAGTCTATTAAAAGTTACCTCACTGTTTGTAAGACGATAAAACGTTTCTTAGTCTCCTTCATGTATGCAAGTGGTTGCAGTACATCGGAATATCAGTTAACAAGTGACAGCATATTTGGAAATCATCGGCTTTATTATATGGTCTGAGTGCAAAATACTAACTTCCGTAGTTTTGATAGTTTTCAACAGCTGGAATTAATCTCGATGCCTTATAAATGTTGAAATTATACATGAGTAAATGTTAACATGATGTGTAAATACGTAAATGCAGTTAGAAAAAAAACAATCATGCGAAATATTGATAAAATTCGATATTACACACATAGTTCGTTTTACGTTTTTAAAACATCGTGATGTTTGATTGAAAAAAAGGCTTGTGCCTATATTTCGTTCCATTGCAACAAGTTTTCCCGTTTCATGGTGAAAAATATAATAAAAATGTGTTAAAATGGAATAACTACGTATTAAAATACGATTTTTTTCACATTCTTCTAGTTTCATTTTGTGTTTCAAATTTGAACTTTTTATTTAAAATCAGAATAAAAATAAAATTAGGCAACGCAATCTTTTCTATAATTGATATTTTGACGTTAAAGTATAACATTTATGTGTGAAACGCTTGCAGATTGACAACTTGGAGGACCTTTTAAAAGAAAAGGATAATCAAGTGGATATGGCTCGAGCTCGTTTATCTGCTATGCACGCTCATAACAGTAGCTCCGAGGGTGCTTTAACTAGTCTTGAAGAGGCCATAGGTGACAAAGAAAAGCAAATGAACCAACTTCGAGAACAACGAGATCGTGCCGAACAGGAAAAAGTGGAAGAGAGAGATTTACATGAGCGGGAGCTAGCTGACTATAAAATCAAACTTCGCTCATTAGAAAGTGAAGTTGAGAAATTGAATACAAGATTAGATCGATCCGTAGCTGAAAAAGATCGAATCGAAATGAAACTAGAACTATCCCAGAGTGAACTAGGAAAATCGAAAGCCGAATTGGAGAAAGCTACAAGCGAAGTTGGTCGCAGTAGTGCTGATTGGGAATCGACAAAGCAAAGGACAGCACGCCTAGAAATGGAAAATGAACGGCTTCGTCATGATTTGGAAAAGTCTCAGGTTTGATATCCTATAAAAATAACCTTTGTATTATAGGTTTTTAACTCTTTTTTGGATGGTCAATGCTATAATTATTTGGGAAACAATTGAGAAAACGTACATTTATTTATTTCAATATTTATCCAAATCTCCTTTTTTTCGTATATTGGAATGCATTATTATAGAACATAATATTTCTTTTAATTGATTGTAAAATTCGTTGTATAAGTTGTTTTAAAGTATTTGAAACAATATTTGCCAAAATTTTATTCCGCATATCGTACTCACTATGGTAAGTTTGACTCAACCTTTTTCAGTCCATTATAACCCCCTAGTATTTGAAAAGTTCTTTTAGTCGCTCCAAAAATTATAACTAAGATTTTTAAAAAAATTACGTTTTAAGGGTCTTATCAGTATATTTAAAGTATTTAAGATTAAACTGCATTATCATTTGATTGTATTGCAGCCTGATTTTTAAAAGCTGTATTACATCCGTTTTATTTAACAAGCAGTAACTGCTTGAAACTACAAAAAAAATTCACAGTCATATTTCCACTAGTTGCAATCAAGACTTTCGAAGGTGAGATGTGTAAAAAAAATTTCACGAAAGAAAAACCATAGTAAGTTTTTTATGATCGCACACAACACACATTTATACAAAAATAATGATGAATTACTATTTTTAAGGTATATATATGGTTGGTACGATCAATACGGAGTTATTATTGCGCAAAGCTTTTTATGATTGCAACACACATTCATATAAAGTTAATAGTCAATTAATATGTTTAATGCATCAGTGATTGATGTTAATAATGTGGAATTATTTTCGCCACATAAACTCTCCTCATGTGTTTCTCTGCATTTCTCTCTCTTCTTTTTCCCTTTTATCTGTTATCGGATGAATACTTAGAAGGATAAACGCTAATTTTCGTGTTACTTTTGTTGGGTGTGTTCATACACCTTGTAATTCTCTTGTTTTTATATTCGATGAGTGATTTGATGGCCTCTCTGCATCTATTTATTCATGTTCTCCTTCTTCCTACTTCATTTTTCTTGGGGACTTACCCCCTCCTTCTTTTCCCTTGGATTCTCACTCACTTTCTACTGCTACTCCTTTAGCTAGCCTTTATTCTTCGAATATGTCTTTTTTAAGCTTCAGTATCTCTCTTTCAACAAATTACCGTCACCTATATTGAAAATAAAATATTATCCTTGTTATCTGCCCTCCCAACTATGTTAACAGCACGACCTACTTTGGCCACGCGTTACAATGAGCTTGCACTAAAGCCTTCATAAACGTACTTGCCAGTTGTCAATAACAAGTATGGGTATTGTGTTTGCGAGTATGAGTGCCAGATTCATCCAGAACTTGCATGGAATCCTTCATATCCTTGGTGCAGAATTGGACCTATCAGCATCTTTATATATCTTTGGAAAGCCGCTCGCCTGATGATAACGCAACAGCATGCCAATGCATTACAATACAGATGGATGGCCAAAAAGCTACCGGTTCCAAGCTGTATTCAAAATGATTGTACCTGCATTGGGTGTTAATCACAGCCACCAAGCTGCAACCAACTACGCTGGCAAGGACAAGTCCCTGCGACTTCGTTATCCTTGGGAGCAGTAGGGGTACCTAGTAAGAGATTTTGGGTGAATTTAGGGTTATCATAATTTAAAAATAGTGGAATATGCGATAGGCCTTAGTAATCAGCATCCGGTTGAAAAGCTGTAACTGTTAGAATTAGTCAGAACTCCTCCTTCTTTACACTGACTTGGGATATTTCTTCTAGCTGCTTAGGCCAAGGACTAAGCATCTTTTGGTTGACACCCCTGGATACTCTTTCTTCAAGATACCAGGTCGTCTATGCGACTTTTCCCAGGCATACTTAAGGCCGGTTGTACCTTGTCCATCCTTTCTGCGACACAGCGTTGAAAAGCAGAGTTCCTAACTGACATTTTGATCATCGTTAAATGTTTTAATTCTTCCACTGTAGTTGATCCCTATCACCTTCCCTTCTTTTTGGATGTGTTCTTTGAATTCGCTGAGCTCAAGAAAGTCCAATCTATCCAAAGGCAAATTTTATAAAAACCGACAACCTTGCCATCGAATCCGCTCTCAATTGTCTAGATTGTGAAACTACCTTAAATTTCTTTTATTCTGTGCTTTTTGACCTTATCGACTACTACATTACTGTTACACGTAAAGTTAAATCGCCTTGGTTTTCTCATGTCATTGAGTCCATTTTGCGTACAGAAGACATCTTTTGGTAGAAGTAGTAGAAAACCCAGCCTATTTCAGCCCAGATTAAATAACCACAAAGCAGATCTGATACAAAACACTTTATATGCTCTTCGTCGAGTGATTACATTCAACGCTTCGAAAACACTGTGATCAGTGATTAAACTAACATGTTCTATTCCTACATCCACTCTCTTCGTTGGCCGGTCCCTATTGAGCTGAATATGATTAGCAGCTGCCCTTGCTGTAGAGGTTAGTGTGACTAAGGATCCAAATCCATTGATTCGGCGCCGTTCTCAACAACTTGGACTTTATCCGCCCACTTCATGGAAGATTTTGAGGATAAATATTGGACTAAATAAAATTGGACCTTGGATTGCATCGTACATACAGTAAATAGGCTAAGAAAAGTGGAACCGCACTTATACCGTCCAATCATTTTCAGCGATGAGGCTCATCATTTTTGCCTTGATTAATATGTAAATAAGCAAAATTGGCGTTGTCCGTGTTAAAATAGTTTTCAAGAGACTTTGAAATTCTCAATACATTCTGAAGCTATTACTGTATTATTGCTGGCGGCATTTGTCGGAGGGTGCCTTAAACCTAATAGTGATAATTGTTGCAATATTTAAATTACGCGCCTTTTGCTCAATTGACTTGCGCTGTCTTGTGTGTCAAGTTTATCTTTTTTCGCTTTATCTTGTCTCTCTACTCCGTGAACATTACTACCCGGTATATTGTAAAGTGAACTTAATGAACTTTTTGCTATTTTCTTTATATAAAACTACTTGTTTTCATTAAATAGCACCAGGTTATGGGCCCAGTGTGTCCGATTAATTAAAATCAGTGAACAAAAGTTACTAAACTCAGTGTTATATACATCTGCACGTCCACACTTAACCTCAACCGCAACGTGCTCAGTTTCAAGAAGAAGTTTAAGTTGTTCTCCGATATACAACTAACGTGTCATCGTCAAATTACTCATTGGCACTAGTAAAAAAATTAACAGGCCGTGATAATTACGCAACGTGACGGTTTGCAGTCAAAACGTACCTGGAACACGAAGAACTATGGGACTGTGTCGAACCTACTAATCTGACCAAAGAAACTGACAAAAAGCGTGACACCAAGGCTAGATCAAAATTAATTCTTCTTGTGGGTCCTGTGAATTATATTCATATTCAAGAATCAAGCACTGCAAAGGAGGTTTGGAAGAAGTTATCTCGTACTTTTGATGACTCAGGACTATTACGCCGGGTTGGTCTACTGCGAGACTTATGCGACACTACACTAGCAGGATGTTCAAATGTGGAGGAATACGTTAGTAAAATTATGACAACAGCACATAAATTGAGAAACATTGGCTTTCATGTAGACGACGAATGGCTTGGTACACTTCTTTTGTCCGGCCTTCCAGAGAGTTACCAGCCAATGATAATAGCAATTGAAAGTTCAGGAATGAACATAAGCTCCGACTCAATAAAATCTAAAATTCTACAAGATTTCAAACAAACTGAAAGCAACTCAACTGCTTTCCCTTCAAGTCAGAAGCTTCATAATAAAAACAAAAGTTTTTCAAAAGGCCCCCGTTGTTATACTTGCAACAAATATGGTCATAAAAGTCCTGACTATAAATCAAAACCCAACAAGAATCAGAAGAATAAAGAAAGCAAACAAAACCAATCATCGTATGCAGCTGTATTTATTGCTTCTTCTGGTTACTCTGATGACTGGTATGTTGATTCCGGTGCATCAGTACACATGGACAAACATAAGAATTTGTTTATAGAAGAAACGAAAACTATTAAAGTTGCAAATAACAAATCATTACCCGTTCAAAGCTCCGGAAAAATAAGCTGATGTGTTCATAATGAGAGAGGTCAACATAACGAAATATTGTTTACAAATGTGCTCTATGTGCCTGAACTAGCTACAAACCTGCTGTCAGTTAGTCAAATAATTAAGAATGGTGCCCAAGTGAAGTTTAGTAAGAATGGCTGTATTATGCTAAACCAAAACAATGTCATAGTAGCAGTAGCAAGCTTGATAAATAATATGTATTGCTTGAACTTGCCTGCAGCACATGCATGCATATCAGATGTTATCGAGCAAGATATCTACCTGTGGCACCAAAGGATGGGTCATTCAAATTTTCAAAGCTTGAGCAAATTGACTGAGAATACTGCTGACTTAAAGCTTGGTATACAAGTAAGTAATGTGAAATGTATAACGTGTTAGGAAGGAAAACAAACACGTTTACCATTCAAAAGTCAAGGATCTCAGAGTAAAGACCTGCTTGAAATAATTCACTCCGACATTTGTGGACCAATGGAAACTCAGTCATTCAGCAAAGCTAGATATTTTGTAATATTTCTAGATGATTACTCAAAGAAGATATTTGTATATGTAATGCACAGCAAATCAAAAGTCCTAGAAAAATTTATTGAATTTAAAAGGTTAGTTGAGAATCAGTTAAACCATACAATTAAAACTCTCAGAACTGACAATGGACTTGAATATGTAAACAGACATTTTTCAAACTTTCTCAAAGATGCTGGATCCACACATCAGACGACCACACCTTACACTCCAGAAAAAATTGGCACAGCCGAACGAATGAATAGAACCTTGATAGATAGAGCAAAATGCATAATGTTGAATGCCAACCTACCTAAAACTTATTGTGCTGAAGCAATCCACACGGCTGCTTACATTATAAACCGCACTCTGACTAAATTTCTGTGCTATAAAACACCAGAAGAGATGTGGACTGGACAAAAACTCAATGTCAGCCATATGAGAACATTTGGATGTGAGGCAATGGTCCACTTACCAAAAGAGAAAAGAAACAAGCCGCGAGGTGCGACCCTTGAGGACCACACGGTCAACTTCCCAGTAATATTTACATAAATATTAAAAATACTAAACAAAATAATAATTATGAAAATAATACTACTTTAAATAATAATAATGTACCTCTCATAACAGTAACTGGAATGACTTAATATTAATCGTATCATCTACGGGAGCGTCAATTGATAACGTAAGGTTTTTGGTCGATGGGGACAGATTGATTTAATTGAATATTCACGCGGATTAATTGAGGGAGGGGGGGGGGGGTTTCTACGTTATTTGTTATTTTCATATTGATGACAGCTTTTTTTATAGCATATGATCTAGCAAAGTATTGACTACGAAACATTTTACCATTCAAAGCGTTCATTGCCACAAATACAAATTTGATTAATTTTTTTTGATTTTCAAAATTTAAGCAGTTACAACACGGTGCTATGAAGACTATTAAAAATCTGCTTAAATTATGCAAATATTAATAAACTGTGATTGGCTTAACAACAATGTCTTCAAAATAAGAGTAGTCGGGTAAAATCATTCATATGAACACTTTTTACACGGCGACTTTGAATGATTTTTTATTTTTAATTTAATTTTTTTAAACATCATGGAAAAGCGTTTTGCTGGTTTGTCTCAAAAAATTGATAAGGATTTATAAATTTTATAAACATTTATTACCGTGTTGTGCAAATCTAGTGGACAAATTTATTTTTTATGAAAAAATCCTAAATTTTTGCATTTTTTTTTTGTTAAATCAAAAAACGCCTCCAACGATTTTTTTAAATGAAAAAACATTACAAAAATGTTAATACACGTCGATTGACACCTAAGTGATGTAAATATTATATTTGGTTCGTGAGATATAGTGAATGGCAGAAATGACCTTGAAATCATGATGACTTTTAATGATTTTTGATTTTTAATTTAATTTTTTTTGTTATGATGAGAGAAAATTTTGTTGGTTTTTGCACAAAAAATGTTTGGAGTATATGAATTTTATAAATATTGATTACTGTGTTTCGAAAATCAGGTTACAAATTTACTGTTTATGAAAAAAAACCTAATTTTTTGCACTTTTTTCAAAAAAAATAAAAAACGCCTCTATGAAATTTCTTAAAAACTTGACAGAATCACATAAATGTTAATACGCGTCGATTGACATCTTAATAATGAAAATCGAGTATTTGGTTCGGGAGATATAACGCATGACAGAAATGACCTTCAAATGAGCAAAACAGCAAACCCCCCCCAACCGAAGTTTTCCAAAAATCAGCTCTTAAGATTGCAAAGACGCTTCGATTGACACCTCAACAAAAACGATAGGACTTTGTTGGATATTGTGAAAACACAAAAGGGTATCGATTTTTATTACCTAGCTCAACAAAAGCAATAAAATGTATACATGCAATATTTCTAGAGTCAACTGTCAAGAGAGATTATATGCCCATTGAATTAACTAACAAGCCGCGAGGTGCGACCCTTGAGGTCCAGACGGTCAACTTCCCAGTAATATCTACATAAACATCATCAACGTTACAATAATAAGAGATAATAGTAACAGGAATGAGTTAATATGAATCATATCGTCTACGGGAGGGTCCATTGATTATATTTTGGTCGATGAGGACAGATTGAATATTCACGCTGATCAATCGGTTTTTGGTGTTGAAAATTTTTGTTGGTTTTCAAAATTTAAGCAATTTTTTTTAATTAAAAGACTATAAAAACTATTAAAAATCTGCTCAATTATGCAAATATCTTAAAACTTTGATTGAATTTACAACAATTTTTTTAGAATAAAAGATATAAAGTAATAGCACTCGTATGAACCCTCGTTACATGGTAACTTTGAATGATTTTTTTATTTTTAATTTAGCTTTTTCATAATTATGGAATAACATTTTGCCGGTTTCTCTCCAAAAACTGATAATAATGTATAAATTTTATAAACTGGATCACTGTGCTGTGCAAATCAAGTAAAAATATATTTTTTTTGAAAAAAACCATAATTTTCCAAATTTTCTTCTATTAAATTAAAAAAAACGCCTGAAACGAATTTTTATAATGTTAAAAACTTCACAAAGATGTTAATACACGTCAACTGACATTTTAATGATGCAAATATTATATCTGGTTCGTGAGATATAGTGAATGATGAAAATGACCTTGAAAATCATGATGACTTTTAATAATTTTTTATTTTTTATTTTTTTTTACGTAATCATGAGAAAAAGTTTTGATGTAGTTTTTGCAAACATTGTTTGGAGTACATAAATTTTATAAGCATTGATTACTAAGACTTGACAATAAGGTTAAAAATTTATTGTTTTTGAAAAAAACCCTAATTTTTTTGCACTTTTTTCTAAAAAATTTGAAAACCGCTCCAAATCTTTTTTTAAAAATTTGATAGAATAACACAAACGTCAATACGCGTCGATTGACACCTTGCTTAAAAAAAGCGTATTTTTGGTTCGCGAGATATAGCGCCTGACAGAAATGACCTTCAAACGGGCAAAACAGCCAACCCCCTCGACCGAAGTATCCCAAAAACTAATCAGCTCTTAAAATTGCAAAGACGCTTCGATTGACACCTCAACAAAGTCAATAGGACTTTGTTTACGTGAGTTATGCTCGTAGAAAAAAGTGTCCACGAACGTACGTACGTACACACACACACACACACACACATACATCTCCCTTTCTAAAAACGTTTTATATATACTCTATAAACCTCAAAACGTAAAGAAAAGTTGAAAATTTCAATTTCGATTTTCGAGGCGATTACAAGAACTTCCCATATACTGGGAAGTTAAAAATGAATGCAGTATTCAAAGTAAGAACTGTGAAGAAATTTCAAGCGACGACTCATATAATACTGTAACTGAAAGTAAATCACAGTCAGACAGTGAGTACTTCTCCGATGAAAACATAGAATCTTCAGCAGAAAGGAATATTCCAGTCAGAACACGAAGACAAGTTCTTAATTCTCAGAAACAAGAAGAAAAATCTTACCTGTGTTTTGATGAACAATTATTAAATTATGAAGTTCCTGATAACTATGAAAAAGCAATGAAGTCTTTTGATGCTTCAAAATGGATAAAATCAATAAAAGAAGAACTTGATGCTCATCAAGAAAATGAAACATGGACATTAGTTGCTAAAACTCCTGATATGCGAGTAATTGAATGTAAATGGATATTTCGTATCAAAGAAGAATCTTCAGGACCACGATAAAAGTCTCGGCTTTGTGCGAAAGGATACTCCCAAACCAAAGGCATTGACTATCAAGAAACATTTGCACCCACTGTCAGGTATGATTCTATCCGCCTATTACTTTCAGAAGCTGCTCAACATAACCTTCAGATAATACAATTAGATATAAAACCAGCTTTTCTGTATGGTGAGCTTGTAGAGAACATATACATGACTATACCTGAAGGCTTAACCGCCAAGACTAATAAGGTATGTAAGCTCAATAAATAATTATATGGCTTAAAACAATCTCCCAGAAACTGGAACTCTAAATTTGATTCAGTTTTAAAGAAGTTCAGGCTAGTTAATAATAAAGCTGCACAGTGAGTGTATGTAGGCACTATTAATGGAGAAAAATGTTATTTATGTTTATATGTCGACGATGCACTGATATTCTCAAAAGATAGGTCCACCATAAAGGAGCTAATTAACGACTTACAGTCAATATTTGAAGTAAAAACTTTTCCACTCAGAAATTGTGTTGGAATGGAAATAATAAAATTTGACAATTATATCTTCATACATCAATCAAGATATATTGAAAACCTATTAAATAAATTTAATTTGAATAATTCTAAACCAAACAGCATTCCAGTTGATCCACATACAATATTGGAAAAAGGAGAAGGTGGAATCGAAAAAAACATTGCATATCGGGAAGCCGTTGGATCATTGATGCACCTTGCTACAGTAAGCCGACCTGATATTTCTTTTGCTGTAAGCCTGGTTAGTCGATTTTTAAATTCCTACGATGAAATTCATTGGGATTCTGTGAAGAAAATTTTCAAGTATCTAAAGGAAACAAAAGAATATGGCCTGTACTACATACAATGATGCAGACTTTGCTAATGATCCTAACACAAGACGTTCAGTCACTGGATAAGTTTTTATTCAAAATGGAGGAACAGTAACATGGCCCTCTCAGAGACAACAGACAGGCCCTATTAACCACTGAAGCAGAATTTATGGTAGCCTGTGCTGCTACAAAAAAAAAGTAATGTGGATTAAACAGTTACTATCTGATATTGGTGAATTTAATAAAAAGTATGTGTGTTTAAATTTAGATAATCAAAGTGCTATCAGTGTAATCAAAAACACTAGCTTTCACAAACGATGCAAACAAATAGACATTAAGTTTCATTTCATGAAAGAAAAATACCATGATGAAATTAATGAAATAAACTATGTGTGCAGTGATGAACAATATGTTGATATTTTTACCAAACCTCTGTGTAAAATTAAGTTTTGTTATTCAAGAGTCAAAATTGGAATAAAATCTAGCGATGTAATTACTAGCAGTTAGTTATTGCTTCAGGGTTTTGTTTTGTCAATGTTTAAAATTAAACATTCTTTTATGAATGCTTAAATTTAGGAGGAGTGTTGTAATATTTAAACTACGCGCCTTTTGCTCAATTGACTTGCGCTGTCTTATGTGTAAAGTTTATATTCTTTCACTCCATCTTGTCTCTCTACTCCGTGAACATTACTAGCCGGTATATTGTAAAGTGAACTTAATAAATTTTTTTTCTTTTTTCTTTATATAAAACTACTTGTTCTCATTAAATATCAACAATAATAGAATGAAAAACGCCGCGCAGCAAAATAATGATTTGTATAAGTTTCGGGCCAATTTGGCACGATGGGTAACCTGGCGTCACGCAGCGGCAGAGGCGACCTTGGCGAGCGCGACGGTCAGCTTGTCCGTTTGACCGCCCACCAGCCAGATGACGAACAGCCACAAAAGCGCAGCCTACTCGGCGTAAGCGTAGCGCAGCCAGTGCGCTATGCGCTTCAAACTTGCCCACCCCTGATAAAGACGAACTTGTATTGCCTAAAAGTAGTCTATACCTTCATTTCATTTCTTGCAGTGCCCAGTGCCATAAAAAGTGAATATATAATATGTGGCAGCACCATTGAACGATCAACCAATTCTATTGTCTATTGTGAATATGTATTTTTGATATTCTTGAAAATAAAGATCACTTCTGTCTTAGACACCAACTCGTGCAGTTGTCACTCGATAGAAAAGCTAAATTAGTATATGTGCTCCCCGGCACAGCCGGAGCAGCCATATTGGTGACCCCGACTTCTCAACCAAAAAGCAATTTGAGAACCCCGAACTCACAGAAAAGCACGACTTCAGACCCGCTTCTTGAATTGCTGCGATCCAGGCATTCACAGGAGCCATTTTGCGGATTCAACGTTGCCGAGGCCAACGTGGTTTTCTGAATTTCGGACGTATCAAATTTCAAGTAAGTTTTCTTCGTATTCAAAATGTCTGACAGCGAGGATCACGGCATTGGCGCAAGCACGGCACAGCCTACGAATAGCTCGCCATCAGCCGAAACTCCATACATTGCTGGTATAAACGACATCGCACAAATAAAATTACCGCCATTTTGGCGTACGCGACCATCGTTATGGTTCGCACGCATCGAGGCGCAAATACGTCTGTGTAGAACTCGGACGAACGCTGCAAAATTCGACAAAGTAGTTGCTGAGCTTGACTGCGCTACACTCGAGGCAGTCGCCGACATAGTCGAAGCCCCTCCACTGGAGGGTAAATACGACGCTTTAAAAGCCCGAATATTGAGCGTTTTTTCCCTGTCGGACGACGCACAAATCCGAAACCTTCTGACTGGTTTGGAGCTGGGTGACAGCAAACCATCGCAGTTCCTGCGGAGCATGACCCAAGCCGCCGGCACCAGAGTTAGCGATAGGTTTTTAAAATATTTGTGGATACAGCGACTTCCTACTCGGATACAGTCCATCATCGCTGTCTCAGAGACAACGAATCTCACTAAGCTGGCAGAGATGGCAGATAGAATCGCGGAAGTAAGGGATCTACACGAAATTCGTGAGGTTTCCCAAGTCAGTCGCGAACAAACTGCGGATACTACAGCCAGCTTAGAAACACAGGTTAACGAGATTAGAAGGGTGCTTAGTCGCCTAGAACGCAACGTGGCGGAAAGGACTCAGCCCAATCACACGACAGACCACGCCCGACGTATCTGTTTCTACCACAAAAAATTCGGCCACGCCGCACGCACATGTAAACCTCCATGTGATTTCATTCAACAACAGGTACAGGGAAACAAATAAGGTCGCTGTCTTACCAGACGCCAAACAGCGACATGAGCCTTAGCCGTCTATTTGTTTACGATAAGCTAACGAGCACACGATTCCTTGTGGACACAGGTGCCGATATTTCGGTCATTCCTCGCCCACCTCTCGCGAACTTCAAACCGTCTAGCCTGAAACTTTTCGCGGCAAACAAAACGCGCATCAACACTTACGGCGACAAACTCCTTACCATCAACCTTGGTCTACGCCGTTCATTCACATGGCGTTTTCGCATCGCGGATGTCAATCAAGCAATCCTAGGAGCTGACTTCCTCAGACAGTTTAAACTACTTGTCGATCTGAACAGCAGACGACTCATCGACACCAATACCAAAGCGTCAACTCGTGGACATATCTCTACTCATCCTATACCGTCCATAAACACAGTGAGCGATGACTCCCCGTACCACACTCTACTCAAAAAGTTCCCGCAAGTAACAAATCCTTCTGTAGCAAAGAGTGCACCGCACGGAATCAAGCACCACATACAGACCGAGGGACCCGCGGTTTTTGAGCGTCCTAGGAGGCTCTCCCCGGAAAAACTTGACATAGCCAAGAAAGAGTTTCAATACCTGATTGATAAAGGGTATTGTCGGCAGTCAGCGAGCTCATGGGCAAGTCCCCTGCACCTTACACGGAAGAAAGATAATTCTTGGCGTCCATTTACTGTTTATGAAAAAAAAACTAATTTTTTGCACTTTTTTCAAAAAAAATAAAAAACGCCTCTATGAAATTTCTTAAAAACTTGACAGAATCACATAAATGTTAATACGCGTCGATTGACATCTTAATAATGAAAATCGAGTATTTGGTTCGGGAGATATAACGCATGACAGAAATGACCTTCAAATGAGCAAAACAGCAAACCCCCCCAACCGAAGTTTTCCAAAAATCAGCTCTTAAGATTGCAAAGACGCTTCGATTGACACCTCAACAAAAACGATAGGACTTTGTTGGATATTTTGAAAACACAAAAGGGTATCGATTTTTATTACCTAGCTCAACAAAAGCAATAAAATGTATACATGCAATATTTCTAGAGTCAACTGTCAAGAGAGATTATATGCCCATTGAATTAACTAACAAGCCGCGAGGTGCGACCCTTGAGGTCCAGACGGTCAACTTCCCAGTAATATCTACATAAACATCATCAACGTTACAATAATAAGAGATAATAGTAACAGGAATGAGTTAATATGAATCATATCGTCTACGGGAGGGTCCATTGATTATATTTTGGTCGATGAGGACAGATTGAATATTCACGCTGATCAATCGGTTTTTGGTGTTGAAAATTTTTGTTGGTTTTCAAAATTTAAGCAATTTTTTTTAATTAAAAGACTATAAAAACTATTAAAAATCTGCTCAATTATGCAAATATCTTAAAACTTTGATTGAATTTACAACAATTTTTTTAGAATAAAAGATATAAAGTAATAGCACTCGTATGAACCCTCGTTACATGGTAACTTTGAATGATTTTTTTATTTTTAATTTAGCTTTTTCATAATTATGGAATAACATTTTGCCGGTTTCTCTCCAAAAACTGATAATAATGTATAAATTTTATAAACTGGATCACTGTGCTGTGCAAATCAAGTAAAAATATATTTTTTTTGAAAAAAACCATAATTTTCCAAATTTTCTTCTATTAAATTAAAAAAAACGCCTGAAACGAATTTTTATAATGTTAAAAACTTCACAAAGATGTTAATACACGTCAACTGACATTTTAATGATGCAAATATTATATCTGGTTCGTGAGATATAGTGAATGATGAAAATGACCTTGAAAATCATGATGACTTTTAATAATTTTTTATTTTTAATTTTTTTTTTTACGTAATCATGAGAAAAAGTTTTGATGTAGTTTTTGCAAACATTGTTTGGAGTACATAAATTTTATAAGCATTGATTACTAAGACTTGACAATAAGGTTAAAAATTTATTGTTTTTGAAAAAAACCCTAATTTTTTTGCACTTTTTTCTAAAAAATTTGAAAACCGCTCAAAATCTTTTTTTAAAAATTTGATAGAATAACACAAACGTCAATACGCGTCGATTGACACCTTGCTTAAAAAAATCGTATTTTTGGTTCACGAGATATAGCGCCTGACAGAAATGACCTTCAAACGGGCAAAACAGCCAACCCCCTCGACCGAAGTATCCCAAAAACTAATCAGCTCTTAAAATTGCAAAGACGCTTCGATTGACACCTCAACAAAGTCAATAGGACTTTGTTTACGTGAGTTATGCTCGTAGAAAAAAGTGTCCACGAACGTACGTACGTACGTACGTACACACACACACACACACACACACACACATACATCTCCCTTTCTAAAAACGTTTTATATATACTCTATAAATCTCAAAACGTAAAGAAAAGTTGAAAATTTCAATTTCGATTTTCGAGGCGATTACAAGAACTTCCCATATACTGGGAAGTTAAAAATGAATGCAGTATTCAAAGTAAGAACTGTGAAGAAATTTCAAGCGACGACTCATATAATACTGTAACTGAAAGTAAATCACAGTCAGACAGTGAGTACTTCTCCGATGAAAACATAGAATCTTCAGCAGAAAGGAATATTCTAGTCAGAACACGAAGACAAGTTCTTAATTCTCAGAAACAAGAAGAAAAATCTTACCTGTGTTTTGATGAACAATTATTAAATTATGAAGTTCCTGATAACTATGAAAAAGCAATGAAGTCTTTTGATGCTTCAAAATGGATAAAATCAATAAAAGAAGAACTTGATGCTCATCAAGAAAATGAAACATGGACATTAGTTGCTAAAACTCCTGATATGCGAGTAATTGAATGTAAATGGATATTTCGTATCAAAGAAGAATCTTCAGGACCACGATAAAAGTCTCGGCTTTGTGCGAAAGGATACTCCCAAACCAAAGGCATTGACTATCAAGAAACATTTGCACCCACTGTCAGGTATGATTCTATCCGCCTATTACTTTCAGAAGCTGCTCAACATAACCTTCAGATAATACAATTAGATATAAAAACAGCTTTTCTGTATGGTGAGCTTGTAGAGAACATATACATGACTATACCTGAAGGCTTAACCGCCAAGACTAATAAGGTATGTAAGCTCAATAAATAATTATATGGCTTAAAACAATCTCCCAGAAGCTGGAACTCTAAATTTGATTCAGTTTTAAAGAAGTTCAGGCTAGTTAATAATCAAGCTGCACAGTGAGTGTATGTAGGCACTATTAATGGAGAAAAATGTTATTTATGTTTATATGTCGACGATGCACTGATATTCTCAAAAGATAGGTCCACCATAAAGGAGCTAATTAACGACTTACAGTCAATATTTGAAGTAAAAACTTTTCCACTCAGAAATTGTGTTGGAATGGAAAAAATAAAATTTGACAATTATATCTTCATACATCAATCAAGATATATTGAAAACCTATTAAATAAATTTAATTTGAATAATTCTAAACCAAACAGCATTCCAGTTGATCCACATACAATATTGGAAAAAGGAGAAGGTGAAATCGAAAAAAACATTGCATATCGGGAAGCCGTTGGATCATTGATGCACCTTGCTACAGTAAGCCGACCTGATATTTCTTTTGCTGTAAGCCTGGTTAGTCGATTTTTAAATTCCTACGATGAAATTCATTGGGATTCTGTGAAGAAAATTTTCAAGTATCTAAAGGAAACAAAAGAATATGGCCTGTACTACATACAATGATGCAGACTTTGCTAATGATCCTAACACAAGACGTTCAGTCACTGGATAAGTTTTTATTCAAAATGAAGGAACAGTAACATGGCCCTCTCAGAGACAACAGACAGGCCCTATTAACCACTGAAGCAGAATTTATGGTAGCCTGTGCTGCTACAAAAAAAAGTAATGTGGATTGACCAGTTACTATCTGATATTGGTGAATTTAATCAAAAGTCTGTGTGTTTAAATTTAGATAATCAAAGTGCTATCAGTGTAATCAAAAACACTAGCTTTCACAAACGATGCAAACAAATAGACATTAAGTTTCATTTCATGAAAGAAAAATACCATGATGAAATTAATGAAATAAACTATGTGTGCAGTGATGAACAATATGTTGATATTTTTACCAAACCTCTGTGTAAAATTAAGTTTTGTTATTCAAGAGTCAAAATTGGAATAAAATCTAGCGATGTAATTACTAGCAGTTAGTTATTGCTTCAGGGTTTTGTTTTGTCAATGTTTAAAATTAAACATTCTTTTATGAATGCTTAAATTTAGGAGGAGTGTTGTAATATTTAAACTACGCGCCTTTTGCTCAATTGACTTGCGCTGTCTTATGTGTAAAGTTTATATTCTTTCACTCCATCTTGTCTCTCTACTCCGTGAACATTACTAGCCGGTATATTGTAAAGTGAACTTAATAAATTTTTTTTCTTTTTTCTTTATATAAAACTACTTGTTCTCATTAAATATCAACAATAATAGAATGAAAAACGCCGCGCAGCAAAATAATGATTTGTATAAGTTTCGGGCCAATTTGGCACGATGGGAAACCTGGCGTCACGCAGCGGCAGAGGCGACCTTGGCGAGCGCGACGGTCAGCTTGTCCGTTTGACCGCCCACCAGCCAGACGACGAACAGCCACAAAAGCGCAGCCTACTCGGCGTAAGCGTAGCGCAGCCAGTGCGCTATGCGCTTCAAACTTGCCCACCCCTGATAAAGACGAACTTGTATTGCCTAAAAGTAGTCTATACCTTCATTTCATTTCTTGCAGTGCCCAGTGCCATAAAAAGTGAATATATAATATGTGGCAGCACCATTGAACGATCAACCAATTCTATTGTCTATTGTGAATATATATTTTTGACATTCTTGAAAATAAAGATCACTTCTGTCTTAGACACCAACTCGTGCAGTTGTCACTCGATAGAAAAGCTAAATTAGTATATGTGCTCCCCGGCACAGCCGGAGCAGCCATATTGGTGACCCCGACTTCTCAACCAAAAAGCAATTTGAGAACCCCGAACTCGCAGAAAAGCACGACTTCAGACCCGCTTCTTGAATTGCTGCGATCCAGGCATTCACAGGAGCCATTTTGCGGATTCAACGTTGCCGAGGCCAACGTGGTTTTCTGAATTTCGGACGTATCAAATTTCAAGTAAGTTTTCTTCGTATTCAAAATGTCTGACAGCGAGGATCACGGCATTGGCGCAAGCACGGCACAGCCTACGAATAGCTCGCCATCAGCCGAAACTCCATACATTGCTGGTATAAACGACATCGCACAAATAAAATTACCGCCATTTTGGCGTACGCGACCATCGTTATGGTTCGCACGCATCGAGGCGCAAATACGTCTGTGTAGAACTCGGACGAACGCTGCAAAATTCGACAAAGTAGTTGCTGAGCTAGACTGCGCTACACTCGAGGCAGTCGCCGACATAGTCGAAGCCCCTCCACTGGAGGGTAAATACGACGCTTTAAAATCCCGAATATTGAGCGTTTTTTCCCTGTCGGACGACGCACAAATCCGAAACCTTCTGACTGGTTTGGAGCTGGGTGACAGCAAACCATCGCAGCTCCTGCGGAGCATGACCCAAGCCGCCGGCACCAGAGTTAGCGATAGGTTTTTAAAATATTTGTGGATACAGCGACTTCCTACTCGGATACAGTCCATCATCGCTGTCTCAGTGACAACGAATCTCACTAAGCTGGCAGAGATGGCAGATAGAATCGCGGAAGTAAGGGATCTACACGAAATTCGTGAGGTTTCCCAAGTCAGTCGCGAACAAACTGCGGATACTACAGCCAGCTTAGAAACACAGGTTAACGAGATTAGAAGGGTGCTTAGTCGCCTGGAACGCAACGTTGCGGAAAGGACTCAGCCCAATCACACGACAGACCACGCCCGACGTATCTGTTTCTACCACAAAAAATTCGGCCACGCCGCACGCACATGTAAACCTCCATGTGATTTCATTCAACAACAGGTACAGGGAAACAAATAAGGTCGCTGTCTTACCAGACGCCAAACAGCGACATGATCCTTAGCCGTCTATTTGTTTACGATAAGCTAACGAGCACACGATTCCTTGTGGACACAGGTGCCGATATTTCGGTCATTCCTCGCCCACCTCTCGCGAACTTCAAACCGTCTAGCCTGAAACTTTTCGCGGCAAACAAAACGCGCATCAACACTTACGGCGACAAACTCCTTACCATCAACCTTGGTCTACGCCGTTCAATCACATGGCGTTTTCGCATCGCGGATGTCAATCAAGCAATCCTAGGAGCTGACTTCCTCAGACAGTTTAAACTACTTGTCGATCTGAACAGCAGACGACTCATCGACACCAATACCAAAGCGTCAACTCGTGGACATATCTCTACTCATCCTATACCGTCCATAAACACAGTGAGCGATGACTCCCCGTACCACACTCTACTCAAAAAAGTTCCCGCAAGTAACAAATCCTTCTGTAGCAAAGAGTGCACCGCACGGAATCAAGCACCACATACAGACCGAGGGACCCGCGGTTTTTGAGCGTCCTAGGAGGCTCTCCCCGGAAAAACTTGACATAGCCAAGAAAGAGTTTCAATACCTGATTGATAAAGTGTATTGTCGGCAGTCAGCGAGCTCATGGGCAAGTCCCCTGCACCTTACACGGAAAAAAGATAATTCTTGGCGTCCATGTGGGGACTACCGTAAGCTAAACAAAATAACGAGACCGGATAGGTATTCAATTAGACACATGCAGGACATCACTGCAGGCCTACAAGGAAAGCAAATCTTTTCAAAAATTGATCTGGTACGAGCTTTCCACCAGATACCAATAGCGAAAGAGGACGTACCCAAAACGGCCATAACCACGCCGTTTGGGCTATTTGAATTTACATTGATGACATTCGGGCTGAGGAACGCTGCCCAATCGTTCCAGAGACTCATGGACCAAGTTCTGAGAGGGCTCGATTGTGCGTATTATATAGATGACATACTCGTCATGTCGCAAACACCAGAGCAGCATATGGATCACTTACGAACCGTATTCAATCGCCTTAGCAAATATGGGGTCGTAATCAACGTGGACAAGTGTGAATTCGGAGTCACGGAAACCGAATACCTAGGACACAAAATTACAGCGAAGGGTGTTCAATCACCAGAATCTCGTGTGCAGGCTATACGCAACTTTAAACAACCTGAACGCATCAAAGACCTGCAGAGATTCCTTGGAGTTATTAACTTTTACCGCAGATTCATCAAGAGTGCGGCGGATTTGCAGGCGCCATTACATGAACTACTACGTGCAACAAAAACGAAAAATGACATCATAGCATGGACGCAGCAAACCAAAAAGGCGTTTGATGCCTATCGAGAAAGCATCGCCAACGCTACGTTGCTCGTACACTTTCAACATGGAAAACCATTGAGACTCGTCACCAACGCTTCTGACAAAGCGGTGGGCGCGGTAAGAGAGCAACTTCAATCGGAGCAATGGTTGCCACTAGCTTATTTCCAGAGGAAGCTGTCTATCACTGAAACACGATACAGTACATACGACAGGGAACTTCTCGCAATATATAGTAGCATTAAACACTTCCATCATATCTTAGAGGGCTCAGACTTTACGATCGTAACCGATCACAAGCCTTTGATTTACGCGTTCAGCCAACGGACTGACAAGGCCTCGCCTCGCCAACTACGTCAACTAAACTTCATCTCTGAATTCTCGACTAACATTGTTCATATTCGAGGCGATTCGAATGTTGTTGCGGACGCACTCTCACGAGTATACGAAATCACTACTCCTGCGGCATTTTCCGTAGAACAGCTGATTGAGGAACAGCAGAAGGACTCGGAACTCAATCAACTTTTACAAAACAATACGACATCATTGAAATTGCAGTCCATCGCATTCAACGGTCACGGAACCCTCTTTTGCGACACGTCAACGGCAGACGTACGCCCATACTTACCCAAGTCGCTGCGAGAGGAAATCTTTGCGATATATCACAACCCAGCACATCCAAGCGGTCGCGCAACTAGCCGAGAGATTAGGCGTAAATTCGTGTGGCCCAGCATGAACAAAGACATCGCTGAAATGGCACGCAACTGCATCCCGTGCCAAAGATCCAAGATAAACAGGCACACTCACAGCCCCGTGCAGGAATTCGTGAGTACAGACAAAAGGTTTCAGCATATACACGTCGACATTGTCGGACCACTGCGACCATATCAAGGATTCAAGTACTGTCTCACGGTAGTCGACCGTGTCTCCCGATGGCCCGAGGCATTTCCAATGGTTGATCAAACAGCGGAATCGGCAGCAAAAATATTGTATGCAAACTGGATCTCCAGGTTTGGAACACCACATACTATAACAACCGATCAAGGTACTCAGTTCGAGTCCTCCTTGTTTAAAGCACTGTGCAGACTACTCGAGAGCCATAGAGTCCGGACGACGCCGTATCACCCCGCAGCAAACGGAATGGTGGAGCGCTGGCACCGCTCGCTCAAAGCAGCGATCATGTGCCATGAAAACGACAACTGGATGGATACCTTACCCACTGTACTTCTCGGTCTCCGCAACGCCTTCAAAGAGGACCTGAAAGGATCATGCGCGGAGATGGTCTATGGCACGACCCTGCATATTCCGGGTGACATATTCATAAACAGCAATCATGATTGCAATGCGCCACTCCTTGTAGACCAGCTGCGAGAGAAAATGCGAAACTTACGTCCGCAACCCGCATCGAACCATTCGTCCAGAGCCAGCTTCGTCCACGAAGACATGCAGAAATGCACCCACGTTTTCGTGCGCAGGGATGGAGTACGGAAATCTTTAACGCAACCTTATTGCGGTCCCCACCGAGTGCTACAACGAATTTCAAACACCGTTTTCACCGTCGACGTCAATGGGAAGCGAACTAACGTTTCCACCAATCGCCTGAAACCAGCGTATGTCGTCCAAGATCATCGAAGCGAACACGATCCCACTTCGCTAGTCTCAACGCGTAGAACTTCAGCAGCGGAGGCATCTCACAGCAGCCAAAGACCAGTCATTCGGCAGCCAATCAATCCGCTACCTCAAATCATAACAAAAGTCTACCCACCAGCAAGTCGGCGAAACGTCAACACTTGACGTTATTGAAGAGGGAGTACTGTGGCAGCACCATTGAACGATCGTCCAATTCTATCGTCTATTGTGAATATGTATTTTTGACATTCTTGAAAATAAAGATCACTTCTGCCTTAGACACCAACTCGCGCAGTTGTCACTAGATAGAAAAGCTAAATTAGTATATGTGCTCCCCGGCACAGCCGGTGCAGCCATAAATACTTTAATTGATTCTGGCATCGGCTAAAACTGTATTTTCTGCCTAAAAGTAGGCTACATCATTACCATATTTTTTATAAATAGTCAATATTAACCCTTTGCATAATGCCTACGGCCTCACTACTTTTCGGCTCAACTTGTGCCATGTGTAAACTTCCCGAGTCGAACCGGATCGTTTTATCAGTTGCGACGGTTACTGCGGCAATTCTTTCCACGCGAAGTGCATCGATATGCAGGCCACGTAGGTAGAAATCCTTTCCAAGCATCCCAGAAATGTATTGTACCGGTGCGATACTTGCAACAATACAATTCTAAAAGATGTCATAAAAATTCTGCATCAGTATACTGTCGCACTAGCCACTCTCCGCCGCTGCCTCTATAAATATGGTAATTTGCCCCTCCCTAAATTGGCGCCGGCTGTGCCTTACAAATCTGCTATCGAAGCAACAAATAGCTCGTCTTATTCTTCAAGTCTATCATCAACACCGCTGATGCCATCTCTTACCACAGCGTCATCTTCAACAACTCCCACTACAGTAATATCGTCATCAAACGCTTCTGCAACTCTATCGACTGCTGCGTCTATAACTTCCGGACACTCAGCTACATCTGCGTCAAGTGCAGATGTTTCAAAGCCTCGAAATGCAACCGGGATCTCTGAGGTTTTAGCTGCAACTTTACATCCTGCTCCTCTTGCGCAACAATATATGGAGCCTGTGCCACAAAATTCGCAGACGTACATCTCTGCGACACCTGCATTACATGTAGTGGCTCCTCCAGCCCAAATCTTCATCTCTAGATTGGCTTATACAACCACCTCCAATAATATTAAAGACTATGTCGTAGCCAAACTTGGGTATACTCCTTCTTTATTTAATTGCAGAAAGCTCACAAAGGACAACATTGAACATAAAATTGTTGCTTCCTTCAAAATAACTGCTCCACCGGAGCTCAGGGATGTTATCAAAAAGGACTTTTGGCCTAGTGGAACGTTAGTAAAAACTTTTGATAACAGACCATCTTTAAATTTTCGACAGCGCCGCCCACGCCACACTTTAAATTAACTAGGTCTATAGCTTCAACAGATGATAATTCTTCGTTATCGGTTTCTGCAGTTGAGTCCCACGAAGCTCCACACGCGTTAAATATTTATTATCAAAATGTAAGAGGTCTGAGATCCAAACTGGAGATGTTCAACGTTTCAGTTCTTCTTGTCGGACATGAAATTATTTGTTTGAGTGAGACTTGGTTAAATGACTCGGTTTCGAGTGCGGAACTTTCTTATCATTATGCTGTTTACCGCAATGATCGTGCTCTCCTTCTCCCTGGCAAGGATGGTAGTGAAGTTCTTATCGGTGTTCATAAGTCGATTTATTCTTCTCTTTTCTCTCAATTTTATCCTTCTTACCCCGTCGAATCTATCTTCGTAAAAGTATCGACTACTTTCTACTCCAGTATATTAGTTGGCTCGGTCTATATTTGCTGTAACTCTTCTTTTTCTGTATATGAAATTTTTTTCAATGAAATACCTACCTTCCACAGTTTCCTTAATCGTTCTATCAGTCTTGTTATTTGTGGTGATATCAACTGACCGTTATTAGAGTGGCCCTTATATCCATCCTCGGTTACCAATTTTTCCATTTCCCTCTCCATTCTCATTTCCACATTTCTCTCTCACCTTTCTCTATGACAGTTTAATACATCTTTTAATGTCAACGGGCGTCTATTTGATCTTATTTTAATAAATTTGCCCTCTCATATTGCTTCATTAGCTACGGCTGAATTCCCATACGTTCCAATTGAACTCCATCATCCTCCTCTCAATATACAGCTCTCTCTTCCTTTTTACAGACATCGTCACTTCCACTTACCTACAACCTACAACTTTCATAAAGCTGACTTTCATTCTCTAGGCCGTGAATTATCCTCGATAGATTGGGCTGCACTTTTCTCCAACCTCACTTGCGACGAAGCTGTAGCCAATTTCTATCTTCTTCTGTCCAATCTTGTCTCCCACTTTGCTCCACTTCGCCGGCCTTCCAGGAAAACCGACCCACCTTGGCTCAGCAAAAAGGCTATTGATGCCATCAAACTGAAAGATAGAGCGCGCAAACAGATGAAGTTATGTGGCATCCCTGATGCCCAACTCGCATTTCGTAAGTAACGGTCTGTGGCTAAGCAAAAAATACACCAAGCTATACTTACTTACCACTGTTTCGTTGAAAGTGCACTTCTTTCTACTAATCCCAAATTTTTTTGGTCGTTTATAGGATCCCTTAAGTCATCCAATTCAATTCGTAGCACTCTTCACTGGGATAATATCCTTGCCTCATCGACTGTGGATATCAACAAGCTTTTTGCTACATACTTTTCCTCTACATTCTCACCTAATACTCCAACTTTTTTCTCCCCTGACAGCAACTCTCAAAATCCTGTGATATCGGCCGTACTTGCAGATCCTCTCCTGGTTAACTCCGTCATTGACTCCCTGGACACCAATGTCGGTTCGGGTCCTGATGGCATCCCTAATTTTTTTATTAAATCTTTATCATCATCTCTGAGTACTCCCCTCTCGATAATCTTCAACTTAAGCCTAAGCTCAGGTGTTTTTCCCCAGTGCTGGAGAACGGCCAACATAGTTCCTATCCTGAAATCTGGTGATCCTTCATCTGTGAGGAACTATCGTCCTATATCCCTTTTATCTGCTTTCCCAAAAATTCTTGAGCGTATTACTCACTCCAATCGCTACTTGGCTTTAGGGCACGCTATTGTCATTGAAAAGCACGGTTTCCTCCCTAAACGCTCCACTATCACAAACTTACTTGTTTTTTCTAACACTGTGGCTACGTCTCTTGACAATCATCTTCAAGTTGATTGCATCTACACTGACTTCTCAAAGGCTTTCGACACAGTTGATGATTTCATACTTTGTCGTAAGCTTGAGCACTATGGTGTCTCAGGCCCCCTTCTTTCGTGGCTGTATTCCTATCTATCCTGTAGGTCTTGTCGTGTCACCGTTCTCGGCATGCACTCTACTCCATTTCATCCCCAATCGGGAGGCCACAAGGGTCCATTCTTGGCCCTTTGCTATTTGCTCTTTATATGAATGATCTTCCTCCTGCTTTTACCTCTCCCGGCCTTCTTTATGCTGACGATCTAAACAATTTCAGGGTGATTCGAACTCTTGAAGACTGCAAACTTCTTCAAGAAGACCTTATCATGCTGAGTTCTTGGTGTCAAGCTAACTGCCTATCTCTTAACATTACTAAGTGGCACTCTCTGACTTTCTCTCTTAAGAGTCTGCCCATCTCCTTTTTGTATTGTATTCACTCAATCCCATTAGAAAAGGTTGATCGCGTGAAAGATCTTGGAGTAATTTTTGACCCGAAGCTAAGGTTTGACGCTCAAATTCATGATATAGTTAGAGCCTCAAAGCATTCGAGTTTTGTGTTAAGACATTCTGTTGTTTTTACCAACCCTCACTCTGCTGTCCAATTGTTTGTGAGTATCGTACGTTCTCTTCTGGAGTATGCATCCCAAATTTGGTCATCTTATTTAGAACTCTATATAAGCCTTGTCGAATCAGGTCAGCGAAAATTTACTTGCTTTCTTCTATTTAAATTCAAGTTCCCTTATACTCCCTATGAAGAACGCCTTTCATTACATAACTTACCGTCTATAGCTGCGCAAAGAACGTATTTAGATATTGTATGTGCTTTCTGTAGAAGTTGTTCCATAATTACATCGAAGTCAACATCGATCACCGAGTCTCACTGAGACAAATCCAATAGACCATCTCGTTCTACCGATATATTTACTTTACCTTCCGCCAGAACGGAAAAAAACTTTCATTTTACGCTGCTCCGTTTGCGTAGATCTCACGAGAGGCTCCAGCTTAGATCCTTTCCCTTCAGTATTGCTGCTTTTAAAGGAATCTTGGAAAAAAAATTCTTCAAATAACTTTTTCTAATTCTCTGCAATTTATAATACAATTAAGTTGTTATATCACATCTTTGTAATTGGAATTTTCTGTTGAAATTGGATAAAAAAAAATATGTGATCCATTACTTACGATGATTGGAAGTTAGGAATGAGTTCAACAAAGAAGCGATACACTTGAAATAAAATGAATTCAGATTTTAACTAATGCTCAAAATTTATGATAATAAAAGAATCTAATGGCAAAGTATGCAGACGTGTCGTAACAGTGTTTATATGTTATAGTTTATTTTTAATGCCAAGAAATCCACAAGTCGATGAATCCGAAAACAATTGGACATTTCAAACCGTATTTCATGTGTTTGAAAACAATTGTGTCACTTTAAAAACACCTCATAAAATTTTTAGGCAACACATGAAAATTTTAGGTGCAATCACCACAGTTGATAATGACCCGACAAATTATAGTTCAGTCATCAATTTAACCGCCAAAGAAGATTGTAGACCGTATGGTGACGATCCCAGTTGGAATTTGTTAACCCCGACTAGCTCTCCGGAACATGGGTGTGAGGATACGAAAAAATAATAGGACTAGAAGCTGACAAAAAATCTCTAACCGCAAAAAACATAAAGTCTGTCTGCGAAGGAGAACACTTAATTGTCTATTAAGTAACTATTCACTATTCATACTGACAAGTGCAAAAATATAAAATTCAGGTGAATGACAGAAAATAAGAGCTGTGACTCGTAGCAAATCTGGAACATGTGTTCTCATCTATTTTTTTTTAAATTGGTGTTTGAGGTTATCGTAGCAAATCTGCACATGCGTTCGTGTTTCGTATCGCTTTAACTTTCAATTATATTGAAGTTTCCTATTTGCTGGAATAAAAGCTTGTAAATTTGAGTGATAATAGCGAGTACAAAGCATGTTGTTGTTTCTTTAATATGTTGCAATTGCCTTGTCAATAAAATCTGATCCATGTCGGATTTCACTTTTGCTTCTCATCTGAATCTGTTTTTTAGGCAGTATTTAAATACTGTATAGCCGTATGTCATGCAAAATATTTCCGTAAGAATTATTTGCTCGTTTTTAACCCGAACTTTACACTAATGTCTTTCGTTTTTGTTGATTTTTCTGCGGACACTCACACAGGAAACAAATCTTTTTCCATAAACATTTACAAGAAATAGAAGCAAGCCTCCTTGAAAATTACTACGAATAGTCGTGTACATTTTTGACAAAATTAATTGTCTTTGCAACTCAATAGAAGCAATAAAAACCGAACTGAACTGACAAAATTAAGTTAAAGTTAATGACTACCTTTGAGAATATTGTTTTATTTCCTTTTTGAAAATTACTTCCTATCAATTTTTCGTCGAGATTGTGAACTCATGAAAAGTGATGTTTGGTTGGTGCTGTAGGTGCTGTAGTAGAAAAGTCTAAAACTTTGTTAACTTCCCAGTATATGGGAAGTTCTTGTAATCGCCTCGAAAATCGAAATTGAAATTTTCAACTTTTCTTTATATTTTGAGGTCTATAGAGTATATATAAAGTGTTTTTAAAAAGAAGTATGTATGTGTGTGTGTGTGTGTGCATGTACGTACGTACGTATGTACGTGCGTTCGCGGGCAGTTTTTCTACGAGCATAACTCACGTAAACAAACTTTTATCGACTTCGTTGAGGTGTCAATCGAAGCGTCTTTGCAATTTTAAGAGCTGATTAGTTTTTGGGACACTTCGGTCGGGCGGGGTTTGCTGTTTTCACCCCTTGAAGGTCAACAATGTTATGCGCTAGATCTCACGAACCAAACATGTGATTTTCATCATCAAGGTGTCAATGGACGGGTATTAACATTTTTATGAAGCAACAAAATTTTAAAAAAAAATCGTTGGATCGGTTTTTTAATTTTTTTAAAAAAAGTGCAAAAAATTAGGTTTTTTTTTCAAAAACACAAAATTTTTAACCTGATTTTCAAAGCTAAGTAATCAATGTTTATATTATTTGTATACTCCAAATAGTTCTAGTGAAAAAATCAGCAAATTTTTTTTTCATGTTTACAAAAAAAAATTAAATAAAAAAATAAAAAAACATTAAACGTTCAAGGTCATTTACGTCATTCATTATATCTCGAGAACCAAATATAATCTTTCCATCATTAAGGTGTCAATCGACTCGTATCAACATCTTTATGATGTTTTTATATTTAAAAAAAAATGGTTAAAGCGTTTTTTACGATTTATTAATTTTTTTTTAGAAAAGTAGTGTTTTTTGCATAAAAAATTCCATTTCTAACCTGATTTGCAAATCGCCATAATAAATGTTTATACAATTTATAAACTTTTATCAATTTTTGTAGAGAAACCAGCAAAAACTTTTCTCATGATTACAATCAAATTAAATTAAAAAAAAACATTTAAAGTCACTATGTAAAAAGGGTTTATTCGTATCATTATACCTTAAATCTCTTATTCTAAAGACATTGTTGTATTATCAATCAAAGTTTATTAATATTTGCAAAATTTGAGCAGATTTTCAATAGTCTTCACAGCACCATGTTTAACTTTAATGAAAAAACTGCTTTGAAACCTGCCCCCCCTCCGATTGATCTGCGTGAATAATCAATCAAACCAATGCACCGAAATCCTTACGTAATCAATTGACGCTCGCGTAGATGTTACGATTAATATTAAATCATTCCAATAATTTTTATGAGAGGTACATTTTTATTATTTGAAGTAGTACTATTTCCATAACTTTTATTGTGTTTAATATTTTTAATATCTATGTAGATATTACCGGGAAGTTGACCGTGTGGACCTCATGGGTCGCACCTCACGGCTTGTTTATTTCACCTTTGGTGCCAAAGCCACGTGCTGATTATGTTGGCTGACTATATTGAATCAATGTGTCGTATTTTTTGGGTTCAAATACGAATGACTGGAAACAAAATAGCTTAGCTTTTATTAAATATTGACTAAATATTTAGAGCAGCCTTGCCAGAAGTTAAGGACAGATTAAATTAGTCTATAAAACTGTTAAACGGCTTCGGCTTCACTTAGACCGTTATTGGTTGATTGTGCCTCGTATTTGTGAAAACATTCTTAGTGAATCTATGAATGATCCTGACTTCTAAACGAAATCCACAAGTTGCCCCATTTTTATTGTACCTAGCTCACTCAGCTCTGTGAAAAAAGACAAAAACTAGAATGTTCAAACATGAGTTAAAATATAGGCCGAAGATCACCATCTGTCAACAATTAACGAAGGAATGGCAATTGGGAATATGTAATAATTCAGGATCATCTTAAACAAACCTCCGAATGGAAAGGGTGTGGTTAACGTTTCAGTGTGCTCGAATGATCGCCATTCATCTAATGGATGTAAAACAAACGTAACTGCAGCCTCAGTTGATGACATCAGCTCCTCCTCCACCGGCACACCTCAAAAAGACCAGACCCAGAGAAAACGTAACAGAAGTCCAAAATCTCCAATGCCAGCGGTTTTGACTAGATTAAATAGATAGCCCACTGGAATATCGACCTCTGACAGATTTGACGTACTTAATGCACAAGCAAACACCGAAAGTGTTGAGCAAAGCATAACTACAGAGCCTCCACCATGCGAAGAGTAAGTGCCTTCATAGCAAATATAATACTAGCAGTCAGCAATTTTTTCTTCGTTAATGCGATACGACTTAAAACAACATGTGAGCAGATAGCTTGGCTCTCACTAGGCGAAGACCTATACTACTTCTACCAGTTGAAGATTTCTATAAAACATTCAGTAGATTAGATTAACATTCAAAAGTCTATAAACTCAAAAAAAATCTAGCTTCATAATGTAGGAAGCATCATAAGCAGGATCAAAGCCTAACGTGTATTGCTCGAATCGAATGCTTTTATTCTCAAAAATTGGACGAAGCACACAATCTGCAATCTCTGTTTCCTTCTACATAGGAAGTTTGCAATGAAAGAACCATGCAAAACCCTTTCAATGTCAAATTTTTCACTCTTCTTCGAGTGTGTGTAATTTCTAGTGATCAACACTAAACTAACACAAAAGACAATTTAAATCCAACAAAATCGAATGACTGTGGAGATAAATAAACTGCAAACTGTAGGACTTATAGTGTATACAAAATTATTAAACATCACGCATTGCTCCAAAAAAGCCTATGGAAAAGAAATTCTACCAAAATTGACTTTCATTGCCACAGAACTTTCCTTTTTCAGCACTCAAAAATGTACCCTAATGTCTCATACATGAGCATCATAAGAAACGGGTTATCAAAATCCACTCTTTTCAACCAATAACCAAACTTTTGAAAACCATGGAGAGATTAATAAATTCAGCGTTAAGGAAAATCTAATCAGAAATCAAAACAATATTAAAGAAAGCCATATGTCTACAACAAAGCTATGAACTGCTGAAAAATCGGTGTATAGAAGAGGATTTTGAAGCACAACCTCAAACTCATCAAATTTTTCTGTTTGAATGATATCAGCGATATAAACAAAAGCTATAATGATAAAAGACGCTGTGGCCAATTCTCACTGCCATTTGTTACTTAGATCTCTTTACCAAAAATCAAAAGCTTTTTAGACTGCTTTATGCTTACAATGTTTCAAATAGAGTCTGTGGTTACTGTGCCGTGAAGAGTCGCGGACTTGATATCATATTGTCAGTAGAGCCTACTTATTAGTCCACTAATAGGTGTTCAACTCAAGATATTATCGATTTTGGAGTCATTGAAAGCTATAAATAGAGATAACGTATTAGGCACATGCGTTCGTGTTTCGTATCGCTTTAACTTTCAATTATATTGAAATTTCCTATTTGCTGGAATAAAAGCTTGTAAATTTGAGTGTTAACAGCGAGTACAAAGCATGTTGTTGTTTCTTTAATATGTTGCAATTGCCTTGTCAGTAAAATCTGATCCATATCGGATTTCACTTTGGTTTCTCATCTTAATCTGTTTCTAGGCAGTATTTAAATACTGTATAGCCGTACGTCATGCAAAATATTTCCGTAAGAATTATTTGCTCGTTTTTAACCCGAACTTTACACTAATGTCTTTCGTTTTTGTTGATTTTTCTGCGGACACTCACACAGGAAACAAATCTTTTTCCATAAACATTTACAAGAAATAGAAGCAAGCCTCCTTGAAAATTACTACGAATAGTCGTGTACATTTTTGACAAAATTAATTGTCTTTGCAACTCAATAGAAGCAATAAAAACCGAACTGAACTGACAAAATTAAGTTAAAGTTAATGACTACCTTTGAGAATATTGTTTTATTTCCTTTTTGAAAATTACTTCCTATCAATTTTTCTTCGAGATTGTGAACTCATGAAAAGTGATGTTTGGTTGGTGCTGTAGGTGCTGTAGTAGAAAAGTCTAAAACTTTGTTTATTTCACCTTTGATGCCAAAGTCACGTGTTGATTATGTTGGCTGACTATACTGAATCAATGTGTCGTATTTTTTGGGTTCAAATACGAATGGCTGGAAACAAAATAGCTTAGCTTTTAGTAAATATTGACTAAATATTTAGAGCAGCCTTGTCAGAAGTTAAGGACAGATTAAATTAGTCTATAAAACTGTTAAACGGCTTCGGCTTCACTTAGCCCGTTATTGGTTGATTGTGCCTAGTAGTCGTTAAAACATTCTAAGTGAATCTATAAATGATCCTGACTTCTAAACGAAATCCACAAGTTGCCCCATTTTTATTGTACCTAGCTCACTCAGCTCTGTGAAAAAAGACAAAAACTAGAATGTTCAAACATGAGTTAAAATATAGGCCGAAGATCACCATCTGTCAACAATTAACGAAGGAATGGCAATTGGGAATATGTAATAATTCAGGATCATCTTAAACAAACCTCCGAATGGAAAGGGTGTGGTTAACGTTTCAGTGTGCTCGAATGATCGCCATTCATCTAATGGATGTAAAACAAACGTAACTGCAGCCTCAGTTGATGACATCAGCTCCTCCTCCACCGGCACACCTCAAAAAGACCAGACCCAGAGAAAACGTAACAGAAGTCCAAAATCTCCAATGCCAGCGGTTTTGACTAGATTAAATAGATAGCCCACTGGAATATCGACCTCTGACAGATTTGACGTACTTAATGCACAAGCAAACACCGAAAGTGTTGAGCAAAGCATAACTACAGAGCCTCCACCATGCGAAGAGTAAGTGCCTTCATAGCAAATATAATACTAGAAGTCAGCAATTTTTTCTTCGTTAATGCGATACGACTTAAAACAACATGTGAGCAGATAGCTTGGCTCTCACTAGGCGAAAACCTATACTACTTCTACCAGTTGAAGATTTCTATAAAACATTCAGTAGATTAGATTAACATTCAAAAGTCTATAAACTCAAAAAAAATCTAGCTTCATAATGTAGGAAGCATCATAAGCAGGATCAAAGCCTAACGTGTATTGCTCGAATCGAATGCTTTTATTCTCAAAAATTGGACGAAGCACACAATCTGCAATCTCTGTTTCCTTCTACATAGGAAGTTTGCAATGAAAGAACCATGCAAAACCCTTTCAATGTCAAATTTTTCACTCTTCTTCGAGTGTGTGTAATTTCTAGTGATCAACACTAAACTAACACAAAAGACAATTTAAATCCAACAAAATCGAATGACTGTGGAGATAAATAAACTGCAAACTGTAGGACTTATAGTGTATACAAAATTATTAAACATCACGCATTGCTCCAAAAAAGCCTATGGAAAAGAAATTCTACCAAAATTGACTTTCATTGCCACAGAACTTTCCTTTTTCAGCACTCAAAAATGTACCCTAATGTCTCATACATGAGCATCATAAGAAACGGGTTATCAAAATCCACTCTTTTCAACCAATAACCAAACTTTTGAAAACCATGGAGAGATTAATAAATTCAGCGTTAAGGAAAATCTAATCAGAAATCAAAACAATATTAAAGAAAGCCATATGTCTACAACAAAGCTATGAACTGCTGAAAAATCGGTGTATAGAAGAGGATTTTGAAGCACAACCTCAAACTCATCAAATTTTTCTGTTTGAATGATATCAGCGATATAAACAAAAGCTATAATGATAAAAGACGCTGTGGCCAATTCTCACTGCCATTTGTTACTTAGATCTCTTTACCAAAAATCAAAAGCTTTTTAGACTGCTTTATGCTTACAATGTTTCAAATAGAGTCTGTGGTTACTGTGCCGTGAAGAGTCGCGGACTTGATATCATATTGTCAGTAGAGCCTACTTATTAGTCCACTAATAGGTGTTCAACTCAAGATATTATCGATTTTGGAGTCATTGAAAGCTATAAATAGAGATAACGTATTAGGCACATGCGTTCGTGTTTCGTATCGCTTTAACTTTCAATTATATTGAAATTTCCTATTTGCTGGAATAAAAGCTTGTAAATTTGAGTGTTAACAGCGAGTACAAAGCATGTTGTTGTTTCTTTAATATGTTGCAATTGCCTTGTCAGTAAAATCTGATCCATATCGGATTTCACTTTGGTTTCTCATCTTAATCTGTTTCTAGGCAGTATTTAAATACTGTATAGCCGTACGTCATGCAAAATATTTCCGTAAGAATTATTTGCTCGTTTTTAACCCGAACTTTACACTAATGTCTTTCGTTTTTGTTGATTTTTCTGCGGACACTCACACAGGAAACAAATCTTTTTCCATAAACATTTACAAGAAATAGAAGCAAGCCTCCTTGAAAATTACTACGAATAGTCGTGTACATTTTTGACAAAATTAATTGTCTTTGCAACTCAATAGAAGCAATAAAAACCGAACTGAACTGACAAAATTAAGTTAAAGTTAATGACTACTTCTGAGAATATTGTTTTATTTCCTTTTTGAAAATTACTTCCTATCAATTTTTCTTCGAAATTGTGAACTCATGAAAAGTGATGTTTGGTTGGTGCTGTAGGTGCTGTAGTAGAAAAGTCTAAAACTTTGTTTATTTCACCTTTGATGCCAAAGTCACGTGTTGATTATGTTGGCTGACTATACTGAATCAATGTGTCGTATTTTTTGGGTTCAAATACGAATGGCTGGAAACAAAATAGCTTAGCTTTTAGTAAATATTGACTAAATATTTAGAGCAGCCTTGTCAGAAGTTAAGGACAGATTAAATTAGTCTATAAAACTGTTAAACGGCTTCGGCTTCACTTAGCCCGTTATTGGTTGATTGTGCCTAGTAGTCGTTAAAACATTCTAAGTGAATCTATAAATGATCCTGACTTCTAAACGAAATCCACAAGTTGCCCCATTTTTATTGTACCTAGCTCACTCAGCTCTGTGAAAAAAGACAAAAACTAGAATGTTCAAACATGAGTTAAAATATAGGCCGAAGATCACCATCTGTCAACAATTAACGAAGGAATGGCAATTGGGAATATGTAATAATTCAGGATCATCTTAAACAAACCTCCGAATGGAAAGGGTGTGGTTAACGTTTCAGTGTGCTCAAATGATCGCTATTTATCTAATGGATGTAAAACAAACGTAACTGCAGCCTCAGTTGATGTCATCAGCTCCTCTTCCACCGGCAGACCCCAAAAAGACCAGACCCAGAGAAAACGTAACAGAAGTCCAAAATCTCCAATGCCAGCGGTTTTGACTAGATTAAATAGATAGCCCACTGGAATATCGACCTCTGACAGATTTGACGTACTTAATGCACAAGCAAACACCGAAAGTGTTGAGCAAAGCAAAACTACAGAGCCTCCACCATGCCAAGAGTAAGTGCCTTCATAGCAAATGCCATACTAGCAGTCAGCAATTTTTTCTTCGTTAATGCGATACGACTTAAAACAACATGTGAGCAGATAGCTTGGCTCTCACTAGGCGAAGACCTATGCTACTTCTACCAGTTGAAGACTTCTATAAAACATTCAGTAGATTAGATTAACATTCATAAGTCTATAAACTCAAAAAAATCTAACTTCATAATGTGGGAAGCATCATAAGCAGGATCAAAGCCTAACGTGTATTGCTCGAATCGAATGCTTTTATTCTCAAAAATTGGACGGAGCACACAATCTGCAATCTCTGTTTCCTTCTACATAGGAAGTTTGCAATGAAAGAACCATGCAAAACCCTTTCAATGTCAAATTTTTCACTCTTCTTCGAGTGTGTGTAATTTCTAGTGATCAACACTAAACTAACACAAAAGACAATTTAAATCCAACAAAATCGAATGACTGTGGAGATAAATAAACTGCAAACTGTAGGACTTATAGTGTATACAAAATTAATAAACATCACGCATTGCTCCAAAAAAGCCTATGGAAAAGAAATTCTACCAAAATTGACTCTCATTGCCACAGAACTTTCCTTTTTCAGCACTCAAAAATGTACCCTTATGTCTCATACATGAGCATCATAAGAAACGGGGTATCAAAATCCACTCTTTTCAACCAATAACCAAACTTTTGAAAACCATGGAGAGATTAATAAATTCAGCGTTAAGGAAAATCTAATCAGAAATCAAAACAATATTAAAGAAAGCCATATGTCTACAACAAAGCTATGAACTGCTGAAAAATCGGTGTATAGAAGAGGATTTTGAAGCACAACCTCAAACTCATCAAATTTTTCTGTTTGAATGATATCAACGATATAAACAAAAGCTATAATGATAAAAGACGCTGTGGCCAATTCTCACTGCCATCAGTTTACTGACAAGCAAATCAAAAATCGACGAAAAGCAGTTGGCTGCAATCCTTAGATCTCTTCACTAAAAATCAAAAGCTTTTTGGACTGCTTTATGCTTAAAATGTTTCAAATAGGGTCTGTGGTTACTGCGCCATAAAGAGTCGCGGACTTGATATCATATTGTCAGTAGAGCCTACTTATTAGTCCACTAATAGGTGTTCAACTCAAGATATTGTCGATTTTGGAGTCATTGAAAGCTGTAAATATAGATATCGTTTTAGGATCTTACTTATAGCCAAGACTAAGCAGCTGATAATGTGCCTGTCATAATAGCATAAAGTGTGTGAGGACTGGAATGTAGGTCCATGAGACGCTTTTACAAATGTAAGACCCAAATAAATTTTTGTCCCAAACCTCATAAAATATCTTTAAATTTCCATATAGGATGTAGCGTAGCATCCCTGTTAGCGCATATGTAGTACCCATATTCTAAAAATATATTTGTAGAAACTAGAAAAATAGATCTCACATGTTGCGCACAGATGCGGTACATGTAGGATTTGCCTAATATTGACGACTGATCCTTACAGCTAGGGTTGGCGCGTCAATATCAGTGTGTTGTTGAAAGTAGAAAGCTCGTGGAGTGAGTGCAAGGACCAAAATCAAGGAGTGAGACGACCTGCTCCGAGTTTTAGAGACAAGGTAAGCAATTGTGCTTATTAAGTGTTTTGGACAGAGTGATTGTGTATGTAGTATATTGGTAAATTAATAAATATATTTATTTATAAAATTAAACTGCCATTGTGAAAGAACTGTAGAATGCTCTCTCTTGGCAAAAGTTTGATTCCCGCATGAAGCTACAATGGCGAAGGATTTTTTATGGCATTTCATCAATTTAATGAGTACCGGGTAGTTGAATGTTATCCATTTTGCTCGACCAACCCATTTATTTGGTATTTTCTTTTATACTCACAGACACGGTAGTTCTCCACGGAGAACAGACACGCCGTTTTGCATAAATTTTACCTCTTCGGGTAACATTTTCACATGTTGTTATAATTATAAACAATAAAACTTAATTTTTTGTCTTACACAAATAAACACACTTACTGGCTCAAGTTAAACAAAAACATAAATGTTATTATTAGAATAGACGTCATAATAGAAACTGATAACTGTATTATAATTATATATAATATATTTTATGGGAATTTGACTGAAACTGCAAAAAACTGTACTCCACTCTCATGAACAAATAATAATTACAACAAAATATATACAAAGATAAAGATATCTGACCTAATAAATGGGAAGATAAAAGGCTGCCACTATGTAAGCAAAAGAACTCTCCGACTACCAAGTGTTTGTAGAAGGTATAGTACCTGTGAAATAGAATATATGTTTCAAGATCTAGTGTACGCTTGTTGTTTTCTTTGTTTTTACCCTATTTGTAGTGGACTTGTTGTAAAATTTGTAGGAATGAGTCTAAAGTTCGGTGATATGTTTTGGAGTAACCTGCCTGTTCATGATTAATAAACATACTTGCGATGTCAGGTAGTGTTAAAAATGAAGAAGACCGATAACTGTGAGCTTCATTATTTTACGTTAAGTTGAAATGTTGCTACGTAGATCATATATGAAAGAAAAGATACTTCATAGTTGGTAACTTTTTGGTTGAGAGAATGGTTGAAAACGGGCATAAATGAAATAAGTAAAAACTACCTTTTTTGAATGATTGTTTTAATTTACAGTTTGATTAGTTTCCATGTTTTGTTCCAAACATGATAGACACAAATTCATTTCAGATATTTCTTCGAGCATAACAAATGTGATGAAGATAGTTTTACACGCGGAAAAATAATTTAAAATCTGGTATCGAATGAGTTATCTCTGAAATCTCGTGAACCGCAAGCATCATCAACGTTGGAATAGAAACATTCAAGTGACAGTTATTTATGTTAGACATCTGCGATTGTATAAAGTTGCTTTCATTACCAGGAAATAAAAGCAACATTTGAATTGATATATTATATTGATATAAAATAACTCACTTCCTGCGAGTGTAAGTGATTTCCATTCATCGATGTTGATGTTAGTAATGGTTTTAACTCGGTCATATTCGCGCTTCGAATGTAACAGCTTGTCTTATATTTTAGTCCATGTGTTACGTTGAGGTGGAAAATCAAGTCATTAAACGGAAACCCAATCACTACTTAGTTTGATAATTTCACAGTCCTACAAATTTGAATTTTTTCTTCCTTTTTTGATGTGAGTGCACATTTATTAGGTTTTGGGACCTCCTAATGACGAATCTGAAGTCGGTGTTTTTCTATCACATCAGTATTTTTCAAAAATCACATTTATAAAAATCATGTGAAAATTGGGGTATTCAAGAAAAAAACAATCAGAAGTAAACAAACAGCTGAATAATGAAAATTATTTTTATTAAACGAATATGTAGTGTTATAATGAACATTAAAAAATATTACAGAGGTTTGTGGAACCTTTTCTTTTTTTCTGAAAAGCTTCTGTTGAGCGATTTTCTCTTGTGAGCCCGGTTTGGATCATCACGCTTCATCATCCAGCAGTAATCGGCCATCAGGCTAATATTACACTTTCCTTGGTACCTTCGTTCGATTTCCTAACTATCTTGGTGAAATCTTTCGACTTGTTCTTCACTGACTGCTCCTAAGTCTTCAGGAAAGTAGCCCAAATGTGAATGAAGAAAATGGACTTTGAGACTCATGAGGCAACCTAATCTTTGGAAATTTTGAAGCATATTTTCGATAATATTTTCATAATCGGGGCTTTTGTGATTTCCTAAGAAGTTTTTAATAACTTTTTTTAACGATACCCACGCTGTCAATTCTATAGGAGTCCATTTTCCATCGAAATTTTTGTCTTCCATCAGTTTTCGTATATCAGGTCCAACAAAAATACCTTCCTTCAGTTGATGGAAATACTGATGATCAAAGATGGAAATACTGTAAGTAAATACTTGAACCCATCCCCTGGTTTATCTAAAGCCTTCACAAATTGCTTCATAAGACCAAGCTTTATATGCAAAGGTGGTAGTAAGATTTATTCTGGTGGGACTAAATTCTGTCGAACTATATTTTTATTTCATGGGTCTAAATTAATTCTCGCCGGCCATTCTTTCCGAGTATAATGTTCGGCTCTATTTTTGCTATGGATATTTTGTATAATCACTTTGCTGTCCTAATAACATAGAAAGTATTTTTAAATCTCCACACACAATCCATCCATGCTGCTCGTAATCAACTTTAGTCAAAATTGTAACCAAATTTTCGTAACACTCTTTCAAATGTACAGAGTAGGCGACTTTTCTTCCTTTTCTTCTGGGCTACAACTTTCAGATGATTCGTTAGTATGCATAGTATTGGAAGAAGATGGAAGCAACGGCTGACCTTCATTCGGTTCTCTTAGTACTGGATAAGTCACTGATTGAATTTGCGGGAAAATGATCCTTTTTTTTTGTTTTTGCGTTGTACCCTTTCACATTACAGCAACAGAAGTAACAATCTTGGTAGTGGTTTTGAGGTTTCCTCCATTCCATGGGTTTAGCTATGTTAAAACAGTTCTCCTTGCCCAGTGACCACTTGCGAAGTTATGATACGCAGCTCCTACAAACTTTATTCGGTGTCCAAGTTTTGTCTAAGTTACGAATAGCAATACCGAAGTAACGTTCGTATATGTTTTTCACAAAGCCCGTAATGATGTTTTGTTGTTTTAACACCAAATACTCATCACAAATGTAACAAAAACGTTGACGGGAGTTAGCACATTTAAGCGAAGTCATGGTAAAAAACTTTCTATTTATATATAATCTATAATATAATTTTACAGTACATTTAACGACTGATTTATTACATCCATAGAAGAGGCTATGTATACCACATAAGATCAATGTTTAAATATTGACTTAATAACTATCCTTCTAAGAATGAAGACCCTAGATAATTTTACTTTTATGACGATTGGCAGGTAAATTTCCTTTCCATCGCCCTCAAGCTAAATTCCTATAGAAAAATTATACAAAAAATTAAAAAAAAAAATTCCACAAAATTCTGATTTGATGGAAACTTTTGACTATTAGTTACGTAATAAGCATACAAAAAGCTAGTAGAAACACTACTTAACCTTAAAAAAGGAAATTCGTTGTAGGACAGTGTTTTCTCAGTAAGGTTGTCTGAATATTTAACTGAACCGAGTTAAAAGCCAAAGTGCCGTAGTTTTGCTACGAACATGTACAATTTGGTCATCATCAATGGACTATCCTATCAAAGAAAATGCTTCCTCGTCAACTCGATTCCACTCCCCCTGCATGTGCTGTCACTCCTTTTGAAGCTTTCAACGCCATAGTTAGTAGATTCACAAGCCGTATTTTATTGATTGTCGTCCACATAAGTTGCTTCTTCAACAACTATATATGGAGCTTGCAGATCATGTAATTTGAATTGGTCTTTTCCATTGCAATCTCTCATTTCGTCGTTCGTGTCAAAACAGTTATAAAAGTGAGGTTAACTTCGATCCAACTCTCGCCTGTCAAAAAAATATCCGTGAAAGTGAGGTTATAGTCGACTAAGCTTTTAAGCTTCAAAATTTATTCTTCCACCGTTATCTGGGCCCATAACCTGTTGGAGGATCGTACGAAAATATTCAAAGACTGTTCTGATGAATAAATTCGAACTCCAAATCAATTTAATACGTATATTGACACGAACGAAATACGAGTACCAGTTACAACTTTCGAATACGTTAAGCAATACGAACAAGCCGTGAAGTGTGACCCTTGAGGTCCACACGGTCAACTTCCCAGTAATATCTAGATAAACATTAAAAATATTAAACACAATTATAATTTTGAAAATACTACTACTTTAAATAATAATAATGAAAGGTATTCATAGCAGTAAAAGGAATGAGTTAATATTAATAATATCATCTACGGGAGCATCCACTGATTACTAAAGGCTTTTGGTGGGTGGGTGATAATGATTGATTACCACAAATGCTAAATTGATTGAAATTTTGATGGTTTTCAAATTTTAAGCCGTTTTTTTAATTAAAAGACTGCAAAAACTATTAAAAATCTGCTCAAATTATCCAAACATTTTAAAACTTTAATTGACTTTACAACAAAGTCTCTAGAATAAAAGATATAAGGTAATATAATCCGGAAGAACCCATTTCATATGGTAACTTTGAATGATTTTTTATTTTTAATTGAATTTTTTTCAGAATCATGAAAACAGTTTTGCTGGTTTCTCTTCAAAAACTGATACGAATGTATAACTTTTATGAACATTTATTACTGTGTTGTGCAAATCAGGTAAAAAAATAATAACCTCAAGTTTTCTAATTTTTTATATTAAAAACCGCTGAAACGGATCTTTATAATGTTAAAATAATCAAAGAGATTTTAAAACACGTCGATTTACACCTTCATGATGCAAATATTATATCTGGTTCGTGAGATATAGTGAATGGAAGAAATGATCTTGAAGATCATGATGACTGTTAATGACTTTTATTTTTTATTTGATGTTTCTTGTTATCGCGAGAAAAAGCTTTGATGATGTTTTTACAAGCACTGCTTGAAGTATATAAATTTTATAAAAATTTAATACTGTCGTTCGTAAATCAGGTTAAAAATTTATTGTTTATAAAAAAACCTAATTTTTTTCATTTTTTTTCTTATGTTAAAAAACGGCTCGAACGATTTTTTTCAAAATTTGATAGATTCACACAAATGTTTATACGCGTCGGTTGCTACCTTAATCATGCAAATCGTATGTTTGTTTCGCGAGATATGTATAACGCATGACAGAAATGACCTTGAAGACCATGATGACTGTTAATGATTTTTTATTTTTTATTTATTTTTTTACGTATTCATGAGAAACAGTTGTAATGTTGTTTTTATAAGCACTGCTTAAAGTATTTAAATTTTATAAAAATTGAATACTGTCTTCCGTAAATCAGGTTAAAAATTTATTGTTTATAAAAAACCTAATTTTTTGCACTTTTTTTCTTAAATTAAAAAACGGCTCAAAAGATTTTTTCAAAATTTGATAGATTCACACAAATATTAATACACGTCGATTGGCACCTTAATCATGCTAATCGTGTGTATGGTTCGCGAGATATAACGCATGACAGAAATGAACTTCAAAGGGGCAAAACAGCACCGAAGTTTCCCAAAAACTAATCAGCTCTTAAGATTGTAAAGACGCTTCGATTGACAGCTCAACGAAGTCGATATGGCTTTGCCTACGTAAGGTATGCTCGTAGAAAAAAGTGTCCACAAACGTACGTACGTACGTACACACACACATACATCTCCCTTTCTAAAAACACTTTATATATACTCTATAGACCTCAAAACGTTAAGAAATGTTGAAAATTTCAATTTCGATTTTCGAGGCGATTACAAGAACTTCCCATATACTGGGAAGTTAAAAATATGTGTATATGATAGAATAGCTGTTTTGTGTCTGTACGTGTGTGCATGTATGTTTGAACGCTGCTTCGAAAATTGCTTTCATTACCAGGGAACAAAAGCAAAATTTGACTGGAAATATGATATTGGTGTAAAATGTATTAATGCACCTCGTGAAAGTTTAAGTGCTTCCCATTTCCAAACAAATAAAACATTTTGACTGAAAGCCGCATACGTTACAGTTCGTCTTTTATAATAACCCATGAGCTATGTTGAGGTGAAAACCATACCAATGAAGCTAGTTCTGGGCCATAGAATACGGTTTGAATCAAATTACCTTGATAGTCTTCTAATTTTCATGTCCTTGATTGTGTTTCTTTAACTCTTTTTATTGATTATTTCTGTAGACCAGTTTGACGCGTAGCCTTATTCAAAAACATGTTTGTATTTATTTCTTTGTACATGATCGAACACTTTGTACTTTGGTTTGGTTTTGTCATCTACTTAATCTTAAAATTACATCATATTTATGGTGCGATGTTATGTGCTGTTTTACTTACCTATCAGTTTGCTAGGAAGACTAACTCAATGATAGCTCCGATGCATGATAAATGTTTTCCACATTATGTTTCTCAGAGTTCTATTGAATCTTTCTACAATGGCTCCTTCAGGAGCTGTAAGTGAAGTAAAGGCTAATCTCGTTTTTTTTAAGGAATTCTTGCCAGCCATCAGTTTGTCAATTGTTAAGAATACGTTTTCGACCAAGAATCATTTTCATAGTTTCTGAAGGTTACTTAGTCAAAATGGACATTGCGTGATAAAATCTCTCGGCTCAATCGGAATGGGACATGTTGCAAAGTCTTTTCAAGGACCGTTTCAAGGACAAAAGACCGCTAGCAAAATAAATGCAGTTTTTGGTTTTACGTTATTCGCTATTTTCATACCGACACTTGAAAGACACAAGGGCGCTAGCGAATTTGAATGCAGTTATTGTTTTAACAACAATTAGGATGAGTTAATAGTAATCGTATCATCTACAGGAGCGTTCATTGATTACGTAAGGAATTTGGATTTTGAATATTCACGTAGCTCAAACGGAGGAGGACAGGTTACAAAGCCTTTTCTACGTTATTTGTTATTTCAAATCGATGATTCAAGGACAAAAGAGCGCTAGGAAAATAAATGCAATTTTTGGTATTACGCCCACTGAAGAGATTTTGTCGATTTGGAAAAGCTGTCTTCAAAATTGCCATGACCTCGGCATAATCACCGTATATGCATTTTTCACGACTTTACATCAATGAGACTAATAATTATTTCTTATTTTCTATTTGTCTTGAGGAACATTGAATATGCAGTCAATAATCGGTTTAATTACATTTAAAAACTAAAATGTTTTACAAATAATAATGGAGGAAGTAATTGAAATCTGATGAGCACTAGGAACAAAAGTACTAAAAAGTACATTTTTTATCTGAGAAAAGCTTTTTAAGGCATTTGAATATTCAAAATTGTCGAAAACAAAACATTTTACCATTCAAAACGTAGATTACCACAAATGCAAATTAGATTGAAATTTTGAGTTGGGTTTCAAAATTGTGGAAATTTTTTTATTACCATTAAAACACGGTACTGTCAAAACCATTCAAAGTCTGCTCAAAATATACAAATATTGATAAACATTAATAAATTTAACAACAATGTCTTCAGAATAAGAGATATGGGGTAACATCATTCCTATGAACCTTTTTTAAATGGTGATCTTGTTTTTGCACTTTTCTATTAAATTCAAAAAACATCCGCAACAATTTTTTTTTAAAATTTAACAGAATGACACAAATGTCAACACGAATCGACAAGCAACTTATCGATGCAAACTCTACGTTTCGTTCGCGATGATAGAAATTACCTTCATCAAACAAATAAACCCCCCCTTGAAAGTGTGCAAAATACTTATCAGCTCTTAAAATTGCAAAGACGCTATGATTGGCACCTCAACAATTTCTTTTGTGTAGTTTTCGTCGGGAGTGCAATGTCCGGACTCTTGTGCATTGCTACATTGCACGCCGTCATTTTTGCCTTGAAGTGACTTTGCAGTGTAAAGCCGGCAACCACGTACGACTGCTGTGCAGACATGGCGCCATTTTGCCGACCGCAGCGCACATACGATATTCGACACAGCAGCCCGCTATTTAAGCAGATTCACATCGTCTGTCGACATGGTACTCCGACGGGATGACGATAACAACGCACGCAGCCCTGTGCATTCTAATACAGAGTGGACAACGCCAGCAGATAGTCAGCCAGCGGGCAATCAGAGCTGGCCGCATCTGACTCAAAAACAGCCACCTTTCGAGTTGTTCCAGCAGCCGCCTGTCCAGGAACGTCGTCGGCCGATGTAGGCTGCCGTCTTTGTGGCGAACTAGCCCGGAGCTTTGGTTTTTTAGGTCGAGTCACAATGCCAAGTGCATAAGGTCACAAGCGACTCGAGCAAGTACCACTAGACAGTTTACGCATTGGACCACGATATCATGACCGAGGTAAATTATCCGAGCACCACCAGAATCTGACAAGTTCACAGCTATTGAAGCAGATATTATCTCTCGCCTTATAGACTCTCCCAATGCCCAGATGCATAAGCTTCTCACTGGTATCGAGCTTGGGGAGAGACGGCCAACACAGATGCTGGGAACATCCGCTCTCCAGCTGGCACGCGGGTTAGTGAAGATGTTCTGCGGATCAAATGGCTTGACCTCTTGCCATAGCAGACACACCGCATGCTTGTGCAGACCAGGAATCAGTGGCTGAAGGAGCTTGCAGTTGTTGCAGACGAGACACATGATATGGGCCCAGAAATAATGGTCACGTTGGCGCATCCAGTTGCGCAATCGACAACATCCCCATCTGGCGGTTCATCACCACGTATTTCTCAGGAGCAGGTCACTGTCGAACTAGCTGCCCTGCGGATAGCGATCGCGCAATTGACCAGTTTGACCCGCAAGAAGCTCCAGCAACCACGTGCCAACGCCAACAGGCAGCGTGGATGCTCCTCGTGAAGGAGCGGGTACCAAGAGCGAGCACGCTCCACAACTCCAGGACCAGACCCGCGCACGGAATATTGCTGGTATCACAGCAAAAATGGAGCTGAAGCAATCCACTGAAGGCAGTCTTGCAGTTTTGCAGCTCAAGACACCACCACAAGACGTTCGGAAAACAAAAGTTGCCGGCGCTGTACTCGGCGGACACCACCGGTAACATTTCGGAGAAACGCCTTTCTGTCTTCGACCGCAGCACGAGATCTCGGTTCCAGGTAGACTCCGGCTTCTTGCTCTCAATCATTCCAAGATATCTCATCACCAGGCCTCTTCATAAGCAGAGTCATGTGCTGCAAGCAGCCAATGACACGCCAATCACCACTTTCGTCACCCAGCAGCTTATCTTGGATTTTGGGTCACGCCATCCAATCCACTGGTTGTTTGTCATAACAGACGTCCAAATGGTTATCCTGGGAGCCAACAAACTCAGTTGCAACAGCTTGCTCATCAACCTACGCAAATGACACCTTTTCGACGATCGTATCAGCATCTCTTCGACCTGTGCCCTTGTCGCAGCTCCACCAGTGCATTCCCTCAGCGCCGTGGCCGAGCCATCGACCTTGGAGGGTGCCGCTGGAGAGCCGTAGAGGCAGATCGCAGCAAAGTACGTGAAGACAACTCTACGACCTGGTGAGTTAGCCTCGATCGCCGACCTATCCTTCCACCATCAGATAGTCACGCATGGCCCATATGTCTTCATAATACAACGTCGCGAAGGCCGAGTTCGATTTCCTATTTGCACAAGGTGTCATTCGACCTTCGTCCAGCCAGTGGGCTAGCCCTCTGCAGATGATGCCTCTGGACGGTGGCCGCTGGCGAGCCACTGGGCATTACCGCCAACTCAATACCCGTACCCGTCTGTACCTCTAGACATTGTCTATCATCGAGGATCTGATCCAGCACAGCCTTCGGGGAGTGCCGTCCCCGCGTACCTTAGGGTGATGATTGGTCGAGTGTCTGCATTCGGACACAACCGAAGTGGGCTTGAGCGTGGGGCTCTCGTCCACGAAGCCTTACCAGGGGTCAATCTGGTACCAAGGGGACCGGGGCCCAGGGAGCAAAACTTCCTCAGGTCGTGGTGAAGACCCCCTATAGGGGGGTGCGAACGTGGTGGCTGTGGTTAAGACCCAAATGCGGGTTGAGCCTCCCTAGATGCGCCCTGAAGTCGTCATGTTTCGAGCATGGGGACTTCTGCAGCATCTTTGGGGGCTCGGCGTGGAATTGCGAGGCAACCCGGTGCCGAGACCATGAGATCAGCAGAGGATTAGATGAGCGTCGCTCCCACCAGTATGGTCACTGAGCTTGCACTCAGTAGGCAGACTGGTACTCCCAATGTGGTGGTGGGAGGGCGTTGGCAGCCGCTTGGTAGCTGCCCGTTGTCCGACCGCGGACCGTGGAGTTAAGCCCACACGGCAGGTCTCCACGTAAAACACACGACATTTCTGATCCAGGAGACCATCGGTTCAGTATTCTCAGTCATCGGCCTCCAGCGGGTCTTTTATCAAATCCCGGTTGGTCCCGAAGAAATCTGCAAAACAGCAGTCACTACGGCCTTTGGGCTGTTAGAATTTGTTACGAAACGTAGCCCTAACGTTGCAATAGACTCTCAACCATTTGCTGAGGAAGCTTGATTTTGGCCGCGTTTACCAGGACGACATCTTGGTCTTCTCGGAAAACTACAACCAACATGAACGTCACCTCTAGCATTTCTTCTTCTTGCTGCAAACTGCGAAGCTCCAGGCCGACTGGAATGAATGCTAAGTCTGCCTACCCGAGTGCCGGGTACCACGTCTGCGAAATGGAGTTTAGACCAACAGCCACCAAGACTCAAGCCATCGCAGATTTTCCCAAATCATCCGAATCCTCGCAGCTGAGACGTATCCTTGGGATACTAAACTATTATTGCCGCTGCATGTTAAATGTCACCGAGCTCAAAGCGCCACTTTCGGAGCTGCTGAATGCTTGTACTACCAAGAACGCGCCTCTCACTTGGAAGCACAATGATGAAGCTGCTTTTGAATGATGCAGGCATGACATCGCCGTGGCAGCCAGGTCATCGTTTCTTTCGCCTTTCCAACCACTAGCACTACGCACCGACGTGTCTAGCTTCGCTATTGGAGCGTCTATGAATCAACAGTGGCCAACGGTCACCTCCTGGGGGCCAATCACGTCCACACCACACTGTACCATCCACAGGCCAATAGCATGATGCAAAAGATGCACCGCACTCTTAAGGGTGCATTAAGATGCGTTGCCAAGACACCTTGACTGCACGTGCTTACGTCGATTTCGTTGGGATGGCGTAGTTTTTTTAAAAAAGGCCTACAAATTTCATTAGCGGAAATGGCAAATCCTGGAAGAATTCATCGCACCTTAAAGAGAGCCAATCAACCACTCGCAGAACTTTGTCGCAGATTTACGCTGTCTCTTCAATGCGATTCGCTCGGTTCCGCCATCCAGACACATCGCACACATCTATTCATGTTCGCGGACCTGGCCACTTGCAACTACGTGTTTGGCCGCATTGACGTGGTCAGGAAGCCATTCAACCAGCCGCACACCGCAGCCCATCGAGTCATCAGAACGGTCAGCAAACTACGTCATAGACGTAAACGAAGTCACCAAGGCCTGGGTGACCATCTTAAACCAGCATACCCTGAGCAATCCGATGCCCAGCCAACACCACTTCAGCTACCGTCGCCACAGCCACCCTCACCACCACAGCAGCCACCTACACCACTGCCGCTCACACCACAGTCGCCTACGCCGCAGCCTTCGCAAGTGGTTGACACAGTCCAGCCCATATCGCAACAGTAGTCGCAACCTACCGTCACCACCAAAAAGAGGGTAACCTTTCTACTCCCTACGCTGTACGCGAATGTCATTGGGGAGTGACTGTGGCGTTTAGGAATTTCCCGCCGTTGGCAAAACCCGCACGGCGTAAACAAGTTCTGGTTTCGAGGCTAGTTTTCTCTTGCCGGGCAGTTCTACTCTTCACCCGGAACGGACCAGACTTTGGATCCATTACCAACGCAACAAACCATAAGTATTAAAGTGCATAATAACCAAATAAATGAAATGAAGATTTGCGTACATCCTTTTTCTAAAACCGCTTTTAATATACTCTCAAGACTTCAAAACGTAAAGATATGTTGCACAGTTGGGCAGTTAATAACTAAAGTTATTCGGTGCAATGCAAGCAAACCATTTTTTTTAAATCAAGACATATTTTTGTGTTTTTCAACTCTTTAGACATTTTAAAGACAACTTTCTAAAATACTTCAACGAAAAATGAAGGTTATAACGGTGTATGTATAAGTTTAAGTGAGCGCGCGCGTAGCTCGAAGCAGGCCAAAGCCCACGGCGCATCTTATAATTTGCGTTATTTTCCACGTGAAAATTGGAACGAGACTAAACACATAGTACAAAATAGCTATATTTTCAGATATTGGTGGATTCCATTATGAACCACGATTATTTATATAATTGAATGCATAACTTTTCGGAAATAAAACATCATCTGTTTAAAAACTTCAAACGCGTTTTTCTCAATACGAATTTTTTGAAAACTGCAGTCAAGCTGAACTGGTTGAACCGATTTTAATAAATTGTGGTGCGATTTGTTTACTGACATATCCTGCAAGTAATTCATCACAATTTTGGCACAAATAAAAAATAAAACTGCGAAAAATGCTGTTTTTTTAAAACTTTTTTCAAACATTTGTCAATTATTTATTTTTTTGTCGATATTTCATTTATTGTGGTAAATAACACTGAGCCAATCTTCTTTTTTAAGAAACTGTTTTAATTTTTATTCCACACATACTAATCTTGACATTAGCTGTCTCATACTAGGATAGTGTTTTTTGGCGCCTTCCTTAAATTAGAAAAATAGACTCAAAATGAAACACAAAAATTGTTTCGCACACCCTAATAATAAAATAATGTTTTCAAAAAAGGTATTGACAGAATATTCAATGGAGGAGCTGAGATAAAAAAATCCTGTAAATTTGCTTTTTTGGGCCTTTTTGACGGTAATAGTACCTTGAAGCATAAATAATTTCAACTCATTTCCTGATGAAATTGCGAACTCTGAAAACGTACCGACATCAATTGAATGGGATGACATGATGTTGAATGCATTTTCAAGACTTGTTTTCGATCTATTCACAAAAGCGGATCATCATCGTAATCGTTCTGTTATTTAGTGATTTCAAATTTATTTCATCGCTCAACTGTGAATATCTGGAGACGAGAGTTAATATCACCATCTCGCTGGACAGAAACGCCCCGAAAACAGCCCAGAGCTCATCAAAATATGTAAAGAGATAACTGAACACTCTCATAGTTATTTGTGAGAAGACGTAACGCAAGATAGAAAGGAAGCATTACGATATCGTACATACATATTTAATAGAAAGTTTTCATTCGTTAAATTTCCACCGGCGCGTACGGACGTAATTCATTTGGCTCTGCGACGCGTTGTTTGGCATCAGTGATCAAGTTCTTCTGAACCTTTGACTAATTTTCGCGATAGTGTTATATTGGTGTTTCTCTAAAAAATCACAGCTGTGTCCAGGAAAAGATCCTTAGGGGATCTTTCCCCAACCGGCATGCTGCTACGAGACAAGCTGAAAATCCCACGACTTGCTCCAGTTGAAATTCCAATTAATGGAAACCGGTTCCAACTGCTCGCTAACGTAGCGTCCGACAACGATGCATCGACATCAAAAGCAGCGGTTCAGCCTGCTAAAAAGGTAAAAATACCTCCAATTACCTTCCCCTTTATCTCTCGAGAGGCTATAATTGAGATACTTGGCGAATTGCGGATATCTCGTTCGATCTGAAAATCATGTCGATTGGAAGACGATTGTTTTTATCTTCACTGGAGGAATACGAAAAAGTCGTCAATTACCTTGTATCCAAGAAGGTGGAATTTTTCAGCCACCGCAGAGTGGATTTGCGGCCAGTGAAAATAATATTGTCTGGCCTGCACGACATGGCTTGCACCGATCTTCAAAAATATCTAACGGATACTCTGCTGCTAAAATGTATGGAGGTGAAAAAATTCATAGTAGCCAATACAGGCAATAGCCGCTACTTGCTGAGTTTTGCACCGGGGACAAGATTGAATGACCTTCGCAACAACAAGAGCATCATGCACACCCTAGTGCGATGGGATTATCACTCTCGACGGAAAACTGGTCCCACGCAGTGCAGAAACTGCCAAATGTTTGGCCATGGCTCGGCACATTGTCACCTGCCTACAAAGTGCCTAATCTGCAGCGGAGAACACAGCCACTCAACATGCGCCCTTAAAGAAGGCGAGGCGCACAAAATCAAATGCGCTAATTGTGGCGTTTATCATCCAGCTAACGATCGAGGCTGCAAAGGCAGGAGAAAATACTTAGAAATCCAAGGGAGGACGTCTATCCGCTCTGCCAGAGCTAAGAAGCCGATGATGACACCTCCAAATGGCTTTGAAGCTAAGGCGGCAAACTGTTTACTTTTGCCTTCATAACTTTCAGCATCTAATGCACCTGTTCTAAGGCCACAACCACTTTTCAGCGAGGTTTTGAAGTCTGCCAGCACGGCCAACCCATGCAGTGGTGATCAATGCTTATTCTCTGCCGAAGATCTGCTGCAAATATCTGCGGAACTAATCACTAGTCTTGCAAGTTGCAAAACTAAGCAGGATCAATACAACGTTATCGTTAAACTTGCTTTAAAATTTTTATATGGTTAATAAGTCCCTCAACTTAATCTTATGGAATGCTCAGAGTATCAAAAATAAAAATATTGAATTATTTGATCTTGCACATAGTAATAATGTAGATATAATCGCACTTACAGAAACCTGGCTGAAAAATAGCGATAAGCTTTTCGATGTTAGTTATAATTTCTTTAGAAATGACAGAAAAGGCTCTCGTGGAGGAGGAGTAGGACTTTGTATTGACAAAACAATCAAATGCTCACTGCAGCCTCTTCTAAGCACCAAAATTATTGAAACGATCGCCGTCAAACTAACAGATTCTAATATCACAATAATAGCTGCCTACTTTCCGGGTACTAAATTAGATGCAGCTAGGCTTAATATGTTCTCTGAGGATTTGAAACTCATTACTAGGACCTACAAAAAATATATTCTTTGCGGTGACCTCAATGCCAGACACAGGTTTTGGAACTGTGCCAAAGCAAACAAAACTGGGAGAATTCTACTTGACATGGCCTCCCAAAGGCAACTAAATATCCTGGCACCTGACAAGCCAACCTTCTACTCACCCAACGGCAGGAGTTCCACCCTAGACTTATTAATTACTGACAATGAGGTTGACGTGTCGAAACCTACAGTATTGCAGGCTCTATCATCTCCTCATTTACCGGTTTTTAGTCAAATCAACAATATTCCCTTGTCCCCAAATCAAAACACGGAGTCCTTCTGTTTCAGAGAAACCAACTGGCGAATGTTTCGTAAAACACTAAACGAAAACATCTCTCTTAGCAAGCTTGACTTGAGATCTGTCATCAACGTTTCACAAATAGACGAAATGATTTGCCAGCTAAACGATGACCTATGGCACGCAATCGAGCTATGGACTCCCAAGAAAATAAAACCGCAATTTGTACAAGCACCAGTTATAGATATAGAGACAATGACTTTAATTCAAAAAAAGAATACCCTGCGATGACAGTGGCAACGAACCAGAGACCATCGTCTCAAACTACAAGTTAACCTGCTTGTCAAGATGATAAGCCTTAGAATTACGGCCATCAGAAATCAGACATGGAACTCCTTGCTAGCAAGTTTCGACCGAGGTTGATCCTCCATGTGGAAGCTTCAAAAAACCCTCAAAGGAAGACACACTCCTTACTTTTCCCACCTCATTAAGAACGATGGTACCTTAGCCCACTCCGATCTTGAAAAAGCCGAGCTTTTAGCTGACGTCTTTCAAAGTTCGCATACGCTTACCCAAGACATGAGCAGTAAGACAACTGAGGATATCGTCGATAGTTCAATTAGGTCACTCCCCTCTTGGTTCGATGTGCCTATCAATTGTTTCTGCAAACCCAAGGAAGTCTTTAAATTTATTAAGCGGCTTAAAAACCGTAAATCTCCAGGAGCAGACCGAATTCCAAACATACTTCTGAAAAACCTCCCCAATAAGCCAATTGTTTTAATCACCTTTATATTTAACTCCTGCTTCAAGTTGGGGTACTTTCCAGCAATCTGAAAAAAAGCGACCGTCATCCCAATACTCAAGCCTGGAAAAGACTCTAGATCTCCCAGCAATTTTCGTCCCATAAGCTTGCTTCCTGCGCTCAGCAAAGTCTTCGAAAAAATAGTTCTTGCTAGAATCGAATCAATCATCGCTGAAAAGAGGCTGATCCCAAACGAACAATTCGGTTTTCGACAGGGCCACTCTACTATCCATCAACTGAACCGGGTAGCCCATTGCATCACCAATGCATTTAATGAGAAAAAGTCCGTAGGGATGGTCACCCTTGATGTCGAAAAAGCCTTCGACTCTGTTTGGCATGACGGACTGGTGTTCAAACTTACACAATTTGCATTCCCAGTTTACTTGGTAAAGCTTATACAATCCTTTTTATCGGAGCGATCATTTGCTGTGAAAATTAATAAAACCCACTCAACTTCTTGGCGCGTCCCAGCAGGAGTACCCCAGGGAGCAAGCCTGAGTCCAGCTCTGTTCAATATTTACACTGCCGATATCCCCTCGAACTCCAGGTGTGACCTTGCAATCTTTGCAGACGACGTGTGCATTTTCTCCAAAGCAAGTGATCCTGACTCAATAATTCAGTCCTTGGAAAGTGAACTAGATTTGCTCTACCAGTTTTATTTTCGTTGGAAAATAAAAGTAAATCCCGCGAAAACTGCATCTATTTACTTCACCCGGAAACGAAGTCCCTTAAATCTTCCAACGCGATGCGTTAACTTCGTTGGGAAGGCCATTCCTTGGAGCGAAACTGTTAAGTATCTAGGAATGATTCTGGATAAGTCTACCACATTCAAAAATCACGTAGAAACAGTTTGTACCAAAATTCAAATGGCCATAAAACTCCTGTATCCCCTCATTAACAGAAAGTCAAAGCTTTCCCTGCATAATAAGCTGCTTATCTACAAAGTTGCATTTCAGCCAATTATTTCATATGCAGCACCCGTTTGGGGACAATGTGCAAATCACCATAAAGGTAAGCTTCAAGTTCTCCAAAACAAATGCCTAAAGATCATCCTAGACAAACCCTGGTACTTCTCGACCATACGGCTGCATCAACTGGCTCAAGTCCCGACGATAAAAGATCTCGTCACAAAGAGGCATAATGCATTCCTCAAAACAACAGCAACGATTGATAATCCTCTGCTACTGCCTTCTAGGTCATCGCTACATTAAGTAAATATCTAGATGTTTAAGCCTATTCTTAAGTTAGTTCTAGATTAGGCTAGTTTCTTAGGTGTAAGTATTCGCAAGCCAGGTTTTTTATACGTTTTTCCTAGTAAACTTGATAATAATCTTAAGCAAAACTTATCTGCAAGTCTAATTGTAAGGAACTATAGATGTAAAGGCGGCACCATAGTCTGAATCTCTAGCATAAGTCTCTGTAATACTACAAAATTGTATCTCGACAATAATAAACATTTTATCTAAATCTAAATCTAAATCTAATAGAAAGTTTTTAACGTGCTATTGCTGTCGGTTTAGTTTTAAGGAAAACAACTGCACCACAGAAGACACGAATAAAAGACAACAAGCAGATGTTGTTTGTTCTTAAAGATGCACACTTGTGTCTAAAAAAAGCCAATATTGAAGACAGCTTATCTTGTTGCAACTGTTTGCAAAATCACAATCCATACGTTCAAGGGTAGTCACTACCACCCAGAAAAGTCTCACACAGTTGAGAAAATATAAACAGCACTACTACTTCTACTACTACTGTACTACTTCAACGTAAAGTTTAAGTCCAGCAAAGTGCACTTTTACTTGTATTGTTAGGCACTGTACCTTCAGCAGTTATCGATTCATAGATTGAAAAATAAGCATTAAAAAAGTCTTAATAAAATGCTTATATTTTCCCCGGAAGTATATGAACGCTTAAAGCAGACATTTGAGAGTGCTGCTACACAGGCTCTGCTTCACAACAACAAGAGTAAGATACTGAACAGTAAAAGCCACAATGAAAAAGCAAAATTGTATCAGTATAGGAATGTGCTTGTGAGATACTAGACAAAGAAAAAATTCTTTTATGGAGATAGAAGCTGAGAATATTTCATTGAAAGATTGTTCGAGCTGGCAAAAACATAAAAATCTGCCTGATAACATTTCCTAGCCCATGTTTTTTTTAAACGAAATGCCCACCCAAATTTCACCTTTGCGGATGGAAGAGAAATTTGATTCAGTTAATAAAATAACAACAACAAACCAAAATTATCATATGCTATTGAACGAGCATTACAAGCGAGCGGAATCGCTCAAAGTCTTAAAACTGCTTCCAAAATCAGAAAAAAATTGTAGTTGATTCGTACGACGAGACCAACAAGTGCTATAGGATAATAATCGGTGATAATGAGATTATACAATAAACATTAGCAAAGAATATGAGTGCGAATGAACTGGATGAAGTTTTCAATGATTTAGATGAAATGGAAGATAGAAGTGCTGGAGCGTTAGCTTTTGATGTCGAAAATCTTACAGAAGTGTAAAACTTGATAAACAATCTAAATAAAGGCCTTTTCGTCTAAAACCTAATCAAAATGAGCTTGACTAAGAAAACATCCTCGACAAAGTTAACGTGCGTAGTTGCAGCGTATCTGATTTTAAGTAGCAAAGACCTTTAAACTTAAAAGATGACAACTTCTACAACTGTATCTTAAGTAACATTTCTCTTGATGTTTGTCCTGATAACACACTATCATCTTTCAACAGAACAGCTAGGCGTGAAACTGTTTCTGTGGTTACCAGATCACTATAGTGCTTTTCAGGCAAAAGTCATTGCAATATACAAATCAATAGAATATTCGGAAAATCCAAAAAAAAAATCATAAGTAATCTTAGCACTTTCTCTGACAGTCCAGCCGATATGTAAGCACTTTCCAACATGGTAACCTTATGCAAAATTGTAATTCAATCTCTCACACATTTGAAAGCGATGTCACTTTACTGTGAAGCGATTCTCTGCTGGGTACCGGGGCTTACCTGGAAACTGCGAAGCAAATGCCCTAGCGAGAGCTGGCAACGAGCTCAAGGAATATACACTAACACCGGAAGTCGGCCATTAACTGGCTTTCATTAAACATGGTTTCAATCAGTTTTCCTGAAGGCTACAAACAGGGCCTGGCTTCTGGAAGAAATTTGTAGGACAACCAAGCAAAATTGCCACGCACGTAGCTGAAAATGCACTAAACAGTTCCTCAACACGACCCGTGAAACATTTAGTTTCATGATATCCGTACTGACGGGGCATTTTCTGATTGGCAGACATGCAGAAAAATTTTTTGTTCTTTTCAAGATTTCTGTCTAAGCTGCAGATCGGAAGAAACGTAGGAGGAAGAAACGATACAACATTTTCTGTGTGGATGTGCAGTATCATCCAGGAAACGCATGCAAAGTTTAGGCTCGTCATTCTTGGACAGCCTCACCGAAGTAGGTAGTTTAAACATTAGCTGCACACTACACTGCTGCACACAGAGAAATGAAACCATCTCGAATTATTGAGTATGATCGATCGATTAATATATCCGGAGGCTTAACCGATTTTTCACCATTTTCATCTGAAAGGTTATGGAGTAAAAATTAATGTACACTGTACAATGTCCAGTACCATTGCCAGTCAATATTGCATATTTTATCGCTCTCTTGATAAGTGGAATCTTTTTATGGATCCAGAGTAACAGTTGTGCGTTGAAGAACAACGTAAAGTACACTCGTCATAGGCCACCACAGCTAAAGAATCCGGAACTGATATGTTGCCATGATTAGACTAAATTTGACTCCGCTCCCATTATGAATCTACCATATAAATGGTCCAATGGAACAGTGAATAAACCGCTTATTCCAATAGAAGTGAAAAGAACAAAAATATTGCCAGTTTATTCATCGATGATTCTAGAAACACCCGTTGAAGAACGCGATGCCAAATTAATTGATTCTATTATAAAGGGCTTGTTTGATATGTCCATGATTCTAGCCAGTATAAACCATTAAGGAAAATCATTATCTGAACTTAAGATAAGAGTACGCGTCGTGGGAAAACAGCGAAATCTTTGGACGATTGTGTATAACCAATTCAATAAGCGTTTACACTGATCATTTAACCACGAATTATTAGCAATAAATGGGTCAGCGCCTTCGAAAAATCCCATTCAAAGATTGCGATAGCATTTTTAGATTCGAACATGTTGAGTATCATACTTCACCTGGAAAAATAAGTCGTCGATACAGGAAAGCCGATTTTCTAAGAAAATGAGAGTAAACCAAGCAAACAAATCTTGAAACAACAGGACACGTCAGCAGCGCATCTATTCGCAAAAAGCGGTTTAAATAAAATATTTGATAGAATGGAAGGTAGAAACAGCTAATTGGCTATAAAATGAGCTAATTTTTCAGAAGTAAGCAGATGAAATCTGCAACTAAACATAAAAAAGCAACAAAAGGCAAACAAATCATAAACCGCGAAAAAACTATAAAAAAAGACGTTCACTAAAAAGTGTGTGTTAGATAAATTGCCAAGTAAATAACATGGCAACGCACAAAGAGTACCTATATGGAGTCTGAATTGGATATTTTCAACAAACCTGCAAGTTCAGAGTAACATTGCAAAAACCGAAAAATATTCCTATGGCCAATTGCATCACTGGACAATTCTTTTGTAATGAAGTTTGTTTTTTTGGGCATAGAAGTACATATTGCGATTTATCCACCATTTACTTACGATTGATTAGATAAAAAAACGGTAAAGAAGAATATTCCGCGAGGGAAGAGATAGTTAACAGATCTGACGATTCTGATATCGCAGCTGATCCCATTGGTGTAGCTAACAAGGTCATGCACTCACTTTTTAGACAATTCACTGTAAAATTAAATTGTACAAATGGAGCTCAAACAAACAGAAACTACCACTATCGACCTTCATAGAAAATTCACTGATTTATGGCAAAAAAGCGGCATCAACTCTTTGAGAGTTAGTTGGCTGGCAATAAGACCAGTATAAGATGAAAGTAATTGAGCAGTCAACACTTTGAAAGATCTGCAATGTTGGAAAAAAGTAAGTTGGATGAGTCGATGGAAAATTCATAGCAATTTGTTAAATCAAGATAGAAAATTTTTCGATGACGGGTGTTTCCTGTTGGCATTCGACATATTAGTGGATAGTTAATACAAATTGGGATTTGGTGAGGATCGAGGGAGATTAAAAAAAGCTTCGAAGAAAAGTGTCAACTGTATTATATACGCAGAGTATGATAGAAGCGTTGAAATTGTCAAAAAAACACCAATTTCTTATAGTGTAGACACCTTTTAAACATTATATTTTAACATATCTGAGTGAGTTTGAAACAACTAGTATGAAACGTTTCCTGGTAAATATTGAACATTTCTCAGAAAAACATCTGACCTTTGTAAGTTCCCAGTATATGGGAAGTTCTTGTAATCGCCTCGAAAATCGAAATTGATATTTTCAACATATCTTTACGTTTTGAGGTCTTACGAGTATATTTTAAGTGTTTTTAGAAAGAAGTATGTATGTGTGTGTGTATGTACGTACGTACGTACGTGCGTTCGCGGACAGTTTTTCTACGAGCATAACTCACGTATCAACTTTGTTGAGGTGTCAATCGAAGCGTCTTTGCAATCTTAAGAGCTGATTAGTTTTTGGGAAACTTCGGTCGGGGGGTTTGCTGTTTTCACCCCTTGAAGGTCAACCATGTTATGCGCTATATCTCACGAACCAAACGTACGATTTTTTTGAAAAAGTTGTCAATCGACGCGTATTGACATTTTTGTGATTCTATCAAATTTTTCAAAAAATTCTTCGAGCCGTTTTCTAATTTTTTTAAAAAAAGTGCAAAAAATTAGGTTTTTTTCAAAAACACAAAATTTTTAACCTGATTTTCAAATCTAAGTAATCAATGTTTATATAATTTATATACTCCAAATAGTTTATGTAAAAAAACCAGCAAAAGTTTTTTTCATGATTACAAAAAAATTAAATAAAAAATAAAAAATCATTCAACGTTCAAGGTCATTTACGTCATTCATTATATCTCGAGAACCAAATATAATCTTCCGATTATTAGGATGTCAATCAACGCGTATTAGCATCTTTATGATATTTTTATATTTTAAAAAAATCGTTAAAGCGTTTTTTTTGATTTATTAAATTTTTTTTGGAAAAGTAGTGTTTTTTTCATAAAAAAAATCATGTTTAACCTGATTTGCACATCGTAATAATAAAGGTTCATAGAATTTATAAACTTTTATCAATTTTTGTAGAGAAACCAGCAAAAACTTTTCTCATGATTACAAAAAAAATTAAATTAAATATATAAAATCTTGAATGATTTTATATTTTTAATTTAATTGTAATTGTAAAAAGGATTCATTCGAATCATTATACTTTAAATCTCTTATTTTCAAGACATTGCTGTATAGTCAATCAAAGTTTATAATATTTGCAAAATTTGAGCAGATTTTCCATAGTCTTCACAGCACCATGTTGTAACTTTAATGAAAAAACTGCTTTGAAACCTGCCCCTCCTCCGATTGATCTGCGTGAATAATCAATCAAACCAATGCACCGAAATCCTTACGTAATCAATTGACGCTCGCGTAGATGTTACGATTAATATTAAGTCATTCCAATAACTTTTATGAGGTACATTTTTATTATTTGAAGTAGTATTATTTCCATTACTATTATTGTGTTCAATATTTTTAATATCTATGTAGATATTACTGGGAAGTTGACCGTGTGGACCTCATAGGTCGCCCCGCACGGCTTGTTTAAAATGGTGTCAAACGCTAGCTTCGTACCGCAGCACAAGCTTTACTCGATCTTAGCTATAACCACAGATGAGACAGATGAATCGGAAAACTTAAAACTTAAACGGCTTCATGAAGAGCTTATCAAAACTCTATTTAAATTCTCAATTGTGGTCGTTAGCGATGAATCCACAAAATATTTCTTCAAAGCCATATACACAGGTGGTATTTCTCGAGAACGTGTTCCTGAAAGAACAAAAATTGTCCAGTCGAGATCATAAATGCATTTAGCGGCTACATTATTTCAAACAGGCTTTTTCAAGGCGTCTATCCCTGTAACCATTTTCCTCGGAAAACCAGTGTCATCGCCAACATCAACCTGATGTACAAAGACGGTACTCATTAGTTGTCATTTTTTTGTCCCGAAAATGATCCCGTTAAAAATTTTGACTCATTTGGAAAATATCTAGACAACAATTACTTGAAAATTCATCCAGATGAATAGAAAACCACATGTGAATAAGAAGCAATGATTACAAGAGGGCTTCCCAATAAACTGTGGGCAATATTTCTGCACCTTTTTTATTGTTGCTGAACAGAATTATGAACCGAATTTCTTCTACACATTATATTACTGACGATGATAAAATAGTTCATTCATACCATAAAATCTATTCAAATATGTTACAAAATAGTGGGAAGTATTGCCGCTACACATTTAGACAAAAAACTGGTGATATAAAAGCAGTGAGAGGGGATCCGCACAATCTTCAGTTTTCTAATCAATCTCTTAAAGGGGAAAGTGGAAGCAGTAACTAGAAAGTTTTTGAATAAACTAACTCAAGCCACACTTTATGGAAAACTGAAGAAGAAGAAACAGCATTCAGTTTTAGCCGAAGCTAATAGTTTTGACATTGACGACGATGACGAGTTTCAAAAAGACAAAATCAAAACCGGAAAAGCATTTAAACCTCAAATCTCACGTATGTCTTGCTGAAGTATACGTATGCAGATATGTATCATAAAAGCAAGACCACACTTTGTTATGTTTTGAACACATACCAGGTGAAAATTATTGTTCACTATCATGGAATAATCACGCAGGCTTTAGACTACAACCAATCGATGACCCTTTAGAAATACGTCAAGATTTGGAAGATAACGGTTGTGGCAGGATACCCTGGAACCATCTTTGACTTTAAAACAGCTTTTAGATTTTTATGTTTAATTGAAGCATAAGTCTAAAAGATTCTGAGTTGTTCAAGATATTCGAAATGTTGTTTTTAACATTGTTATCCACCACAAAAATTTAGGCTCAAAAATGTGAAGGAATATTACGACCAGTACCGTGCCAGGTGCAAGGTGAAAAATCTACTGGAGCTGAAAAACGAGGACTATTTCATACCATCGAGGACATTTTCTTCACATTTATATTGTCCAAAACTTTTTTATTAATTTCCATTCTCATGAAGCTGTAATTAACTGTTCATGTTATGAATATACAGAAAAATGCATAACCATTTTTTTATCTCAGTAATATACTCAGTTCGTTCGATACATATAATAGTTTATACAAATTTTCAATATTTTTTCGACGACGATAGCCTCATGTGGACTCTGCATGTGGTTTTAAAATTTCTAAAATATGCCAATTTAGGCGATTCTAGTTGTACTTTGTTATATGTCTCCTCACCAAACCTTCCATCATATAATCTTTCACGTACTTATCTGATGGATGCATTGAATTCTTCTAGAATGTCCATTTTCATATAAATATATTATTATTGTTACGGGTATATTAGTGATCTTATGTTTATGCCGCATTTTAAATGCATTTTGAAAGTTCTTCATCACATCAATATTTCGTGAGACAACCTGCAATATTGCTTTTTAAATCAACTCTACCTGTGATTCATCACTTTTCCCTGGATCACCTGCACCAGGAGGTATATATAGAAGTCCGCAGGCGAAATGATTTTGAGATGAAAAATATGAATGGTCTAAGTACTAAGGTGATATTAACTATAGATAGCTAGGGAGAAATCTGGAAGAATTCAATGCATCTATCATATACGTAAAAGGGTTTATGATATTTTCCTGTATGCATATATATATGCATATATATGCATATATATATATATATATATATATATATATATATATAAATATATATATATATATATATATATAAATATATATATATATATATATATGTACATATATATATATATATATAAATATATATATTTTAAGGTTCGTGAATAAAAACTTCAGGTTATTAAAATAATGAAAGGTTTATTGAAAAGCCCTCAGCTCTGACTATTTGAGGAAAATTCAAAGTGTACAAGACTGTTTTCCCTGACCATATAATAGAATGCGAATTTTACTTTATCTAGCAAGCCCTCTTCAAATTCGACATTCTTGCATTCTCAACACACTCATTCTAATGCATCTCATGTGTTTAAAATGCGCAGACTTCGGCAACGGCTTCGTCAGCATGTCAGCCGACATTTTCTCAGTAGGTGTGTGTACCAAGTTGAGTTTTTTTTTTCGAAGCGCTTGACGAATGCAATGTGTTTTGTCCTTGCACGATATACTGCGTTCTCAGCTATCGCTGTAACCCTATGATTATTAGTCCCAATCATTACACAACTGTGGCATTTTCATATCGAGCATTAAATTTTTCAAAAATACCACTTCTCGAGATGCCTCTGGCAGCGCTGCGTACTAACGTACGTAGCTTACGTTGTCGAAATCGCAGCAGACTTTTGTTTACATGACCGCCAGGATATTCTGTCTCTTACATCTGATGCGTGATCCACGCCAGACTAACCAACTATTCCAAGTTTATTTATTTTGTACACAAGCGCTTGATTGTATGTACCTTTTAGATATTGCCGTACACATTTTGCTGCTACCCAATGTTCTTCACCATACTTCACATTCAATTACACTTATCTATTCACAGTGAATGCGATGTCTGGTCTCGTAGCGACGGCCGAGTTTATCAAGACTGTCTATATGCCATTTCTATTTGGTTCCCACTGTTCGCGGCACTCCAATCGGCAGATTTGCTTGCAGCGTGCGCGGTATATTCGGCTGACCCAGTTTAATATCACCGGCCTCATACTTTATTTCAATGCTGAGACAACAACTTACAAGACTCAAATCTTTAACATCGAATTCTTTTCTCAGTTCCGCTCGAATTTCTTTTCTTGTGGTTTGACTACAAAATATCGTCAACATACACAACCACAAAGGTACACTCTCTCTCATTCGTGTTAAAATACAGACACGTGTCACTCACCGTTGACTCTAAGTTTAAATTTCTAAGCACTTTGTCCAGCTTTTTATCCCGCTGATGACCAACTTCACGTAAACCAGTCAGCGCTTTATTCAACTAACACACTTTTCCACCTTCTCGTATTTCACGAGCTTTGACACCAACTTCACTATCATCATTTTTTCGCACTGTTCCACTAAGAACCTCCTCGTTGTACTCCGGTGCCTCCAATAAGATTTTCCTGTCTAGCACTCCATTCAGGTAAGCCAGCAACCACGTCCAGTTGAAAGACTTTAGATCCTCTCTTGCTGCCAAAGCCATCAGTAATCTTAATCAGCGCTTTTATTCCTTCGAGGATTACCTTTAACCACTGTTGAGATTTGTGGCAACTCATTGCGCTCTTTACCGACAGATCTACTACGCTAGCCATCTCTATCCGTTGAACATCATTGTCTGCAGAATCTGTGAACAATTTATCTTCAGACTCATCTTTACTTTCTACTTCATCATCAGGCTTTTCGTCGCGCACTCTTGATTCTTTTGTAGTCGATCTCATTTGATACACTTTTCTTGGACTTACGCTACTGCCTAAGAGCATTAGTCTTGGCGTGACAGCGCTGCTATTATTCACGAGGTTTACTTGCTCTTGTTTCTCGCCGAAAAACTAGAGGGTTCTTTCACGTTCAGCAACGTGTTTAGTTTGCCCGTCCTTTCCACGCACTGTTGTTCTATGTTTGTCAAATAGAACAGTGTGCCCATGGTCTGTGATGTTTGCCACTGACAGTAGATTTATACGTAGTTCTTTGACTAGCAACACATCATTGAGTTTCATGGACTCTTTCTGTTTACCGTCCGCTGTCACTACACTAGGCATTCTCCGCGCGTTAATGTCAATTTGGATATCACTGGCTAACAAAAACTTCTCTTTTCTCGTGCTGGTACATTTTTGAAAGATGTTTTCATTGTTACACATATGCGATGTACAGCCGCTATCCAAACACCAGTGTCATACCCAAGCACTGTCTTTTGCACCTAGCAACTTTTCTTGCGTTACGCCTAAAATCGTCGTTCCAACTACCTCGGCTTTTGACAAAGATTAACCCCTTGAACTGTCTTGCGAACTTATTCCGGGAAATTCCGCAGCCTTATGACTGACACCATGACACTTAAAGCGCTTGTATCGAAAAAATTTCCATTTTCCTTTCTACCTCGGCTATTTCGGGACTTTTCTCTGCCTCTCTGCACCCAGAACGCTTCTTCTGCTTTGTCGCTTTTCTGTTGTTTTCTCGAGTCGAGTTCTTCCAGAACTTTCTGACGAATTATTTCAGCACTCGGCACTTTATCTCGCAACTCCATCGAGCATTTTAGCACATTGAAGGTCGGTGGTAAGTTCTTCAGCATCATATATGACAATAATTCTGGGTATATCGGAATACACATCGTTTCCAATTGCGCCGTGACATGGAATCATCCTATTAGGTGCGTTCGGAGATCGTCGCTCACGGCCATCTTGAACGCTGATATGCGCTTCAGCAAGCCCGCCTTCTTGACGGGCCCCGTTGACGCAAATTTGAATTTTAATCTGCATCATACTTCTGCTACTGTGCTCAACCCTTT
>OZ012659.1:56818217-57064472 GCA_963942545.1 Oxycera nigricornis | reverse complement strand
TCGCTAATAGTTTAATTAGAATCTCTAGGAGCCTTAACTATTGATTCTGTATTGTTGGATAGTAAGTTTAATGTAAAGCATAGAATCGTATTTTGGTATAGCATAGAATTGTATTTTGGTAGTAAACAGAAGGACTTTAACCCCATTTTTAGCAAAGCAGTTCATTAACAGATAAATAGTTCAAGCTAGACACGTGGCGGATTCCTCCCTAAACGATGACGTCATCGTTTCATCGAAACGCGCACCGCTTAAGCTTCGAAGCAGTTCGAAGCAGTTCGAAGCAGTACGAAGCAGTTCGAAGCAGTTCGAAGCAGTTCGAAGCAGTTCGAAGCAGTTCGAAGCAGTTCGAAGCAGTACGAAGCAGTTTGAGGCAGTACGAAGCAGTTCGAAGCAGTACGAAGCAGTTCGAAGCAGTACGAAGCAGTTCGAAGCAGTACGAAGCAGTACGAAGCAGTTCGAGGCAGTTCGAAGCAGTTCGAAGCAGTACGAAGCAGTTCGAAGCAGTACGAAGCAGTTCGAAGCAGTTCGAAGCAGTTCGAAGCAGTTCGTTCGAAGCAGTTCGAAGCGAGTTGTTGAATGAGGTTCTCTAGTATTTAATGAAATATTATTTGTATGATGTGATAAGAGATATAGTTTTATCTATACATTTAATGAATTTATTTTGTAAATATGTAGAAAATTTGAAGGTCATTTTAGGTTGGATTGTTTATGGTTAGTATAGTAGTAGAGTGATAAAAATTTGCGAGCGGTGTTTCATGGATAACAATTAAGCTGCTGGATGAGTTTATAATAAGAGGAGACTCCGAGTGTGACGTGATGTCTGGAAATGTGGACTCTGATTTTAGTTGTGGAAAAGATGAAAATTAGTAGAGGTAAGCGATGTTATAATAGTGTGTGTGTGTGTGTGTGTGTGTGTGTGAACCAATATGATTCGTTTTAAGATTATTAATGTGAGGATTTGAGGGCCATTGAAGTTGGGTTAATCTGAGTGTGTGATATGAAAAAAAAACGGTGCTTGATGGTGAGTCATGAGAAAAAAATACGTTTGCTTATGAGGAAGTTGCGGATTTGTGAGTTGGGCCCGAATTGGCTGTTCAGTATTTTCCTTATACGCGGTTTCTAATATCAGTGTTTTGAAGGAAATGTTTGGATTTGATTTGCAAATATGTTTTGAGTGATGGATTTTAGGTGGGTTTCAAGATATGTAGCAATGATTTTCGTGAAGGGCGTGGTAAGCAAACTAAATGATTAGAGAGTTGTTTATTGAGGTTTCCCTAGTATTGCTTCAAGTCGTCATTTTAGGTTTTTAACGAGATACATATACAAACTAGTATTTTTGGATAAAACTGATATCTTCAGTCTATTTATACTGTTTTCATTTTTTTATCATTTCCTTTGTTCTTGTTTTCCTTTGAAAAATTTTTTTTTTTAAATTCATTCAATTTTATTTATTTCAATCTTCCTAGTCTACATCCATTACAATATTATAATGTCCCCAAGCATATGTGCTAACCCCATCTTCCCCTATATATCGCTTATCATCTAAATAACTTAAAGAAACCTTATTTATACATTCAGTATATAAATTGTGAAGCTTAGATCTAAACACGTACACACTACCTCTAAATATCTTTTTTCTAAACAAGCAATCTCTATAATCATCTAAATTTAGTCCATCCATAATAAGCTTCTTTACACCTTTTGCTTTTTTAACTGTATCACCATTTTCTATACTTAAAGAATACATTTTAGCTCTTAATCCTACAAACTCCTTCATGACTTTTCCATTATTTTCGTCTTTCATCATACCCAACACTTTTCCATTTTTCAGCGGAATATTATATATGTTATCTTAAGCATACTCAGACGTAGCAAAGTGATCGTCGATATCCGGTAGAATATCATTGTAAAAGTCATTGGTTTGAATAGTGTAAATAAATGAATCCGTATCCATATAGTTGAGAATAATTTTCTCATTATATTTGGGATTCATGAAACGATAGTGAAACTCATACATTTTCAATTTTGATAGATCAAGCACGGTGAAACCAATGTAAGTCGGTTTGTTGGAGCAAGTGAATACTCTATCCACTTTGAAAAGCCGCCATATTAGGGGTAAAAACGGCTGCACTATGAAAATTTGGTTTCGATATAAGACTTCGAGCGCCTGAGTGTCTGCCTCGGCTTTCCCAATCCGTCACAATCTTCACATCTTTCCTTTTATCCACGTTTTCCATCGTTTTGCCATATACTGCGTTGTTCAAAAGCTTGAAAAAGTTTTTTTCAAACAAATTTTTACTGGCTTTGCGATATTGTGTATTTAAGTTTATGTACTGCTTCATCCAAGTCGATTGTTTTAAACTGTAAAACTCTATGGACACGTGTGAATTTCAAACCATTCGCAATGCATTGCTGTAGATTTCGATAGTGAATCACATAATTTTGTTTGTTAGTTAAGTCAGTAGTCAATTTCGCAGTTTTCGAATCAGGAGCTTTTTTAATTTCTGCACAGAAAGGTAAATCGTTATGCCCATCGTGTTTCGTTGTCGGATACTCCAAATCAACTTCCAATATGTATCCAATGTCCGCGTCTATTGCAATATTAAGAATGTCAACCTCATCTATATTTTCCCTGAGCTGTTGAAAGCTAAGCATCCGTCAGTTTATCTTGTGGAGAAAATATTTAAAAAATAATGGTAATCAAGCGCTTGTTAAATGGTTGGGAATCTCAGCGAAACACAATTCCTGGATAAATGTTAAAAATATGGTTCTTTAACATATAAATGCGTAATAAAACATTGTAGTTTGATTGATTGATTGATTGATGATATTTTATTTATTTATTTATTAATCTTATGTATAACTGAACAAGTTTTTTAATTTTACTTATTTTTCTATGAACACTATAACATTCACAAGTGTCTGGTCCACATTTTGCATTATCATACGCCCATGGGCAGCTCACATAATGCTTTCCATATTTGCTAACTTTCTGGGGCATATCAGTGTAGGGGTTTAGGAAACTATAGATGTTTATAAATTCGTCGAAGTGTTCCTTCAGAATTGACGCTCGGTTAACACAAAAAAATTGTTTGTAATCCTCAATAGAGTGTCGAAGGTCATTGTCTACATCGTTGTTGTTGTTGTTGTTGTAGCTATTGTTGTTATTCGTCGTCGTTGCCATTTTCAAATCGTAGTGTGTAGTGGTTGGCGGTTCAAGCTATACTCATAGTGTAGGTTTGTTTCATTTTCTTTAAATCCAGAAATTCTATATCGGTCTTATAGTTTGAATCTTCCTGCTTTATATATTCAACCTCGCCATTACTAGGAATTCTTTGAGCTTCAAACTCATGATATTCATAACATGCGATTTTAAGTGAGCGTTTGGAATAGTTGCTGTCATATGTACATCGAACTGTTAATATTTTATCATCGTCGAACTCTAATTTAAAATGCCGGAAAAAATATTTTTACTCTCGATTATTTCCAGCTATTTCCATTTCTTTCTTTATCAAATCTTGCCGAAATCCTTCTATTGCTTCATCGACTGAAACAAATTTTCTCAATTCTTTTTGATAATAATCATGATGACTTCCATTTCTACGAAAAATCTCTTTCAATCCTTCCTCATCTTAAATTTAAAGACTCCATTCTCTGTTTTAATCCGTTTCCAGAAATGGACTATTGTCTACTTATCGTCCCGGGGTCTATTTATAATGTCTTCTATTAAAAAAAAATAGAAAAAAGAAAAACACATTTTTTATTATTATTATTATTATTATTTTTGCATTTTTTAATACAATTTTATGCTGACCTTAACCTACTACAATCTAGATTTTAAATTTTTTTTTCACTTAGCTCGTATATTTAATTCTCTTAATTTATCTCTTAATTTAGGCAAACTTACTTGACTAGAAAAATGATTTGCTATACTTAAATTAGACAAAAAATCGCTTAGAATAGTTAAAATAAAAAAAAACCCTTTTTTGCTATGAGGCGTTTGAAAGCTCATAAAGGACGTCTCATATTGGTCTTCATGGTAGAGATCTACATCGAAACAATTCTGGATTCTCCTACCGCCTGCTGCACCTCGATGATAAAAACAAGCTTATGCGCGCCGGTGCCTGGAAATTAAAAATTAAAAAAAAATTAAAGTTTCTTTGAAAATTACCTTTCAATTCCATAAAGTATTCAATTGCTGTTGAACACCTACAACAGTGAATATATTTATTGATGAATATTAGCTCTGTTGCAAGTGTTTTCCTTACAAAATAAAGTGTCCCTGATTCACAATACAATAAGTTATTACCAATTTTTAATTCACTATTATTCACTAATCACACGATCACGATTCACAGTATAATATGTTTTTAACAATTTTAAACCACTGTTATTCACTGATATCACAATTCACACCAAACAACTGCCGAAAATAATAACGAGACTAACACCGAAGAAACATTAGAAAACTCATTTCATTAAGCAAAAGCACTTCCTTTTATATTAAAGGCAAGACATCCTAATTACCCAGCGGAAACCACAAATAGCAAGGCTATTTTCGAGATTCAGCAAAAAAAAACATCAGTTTAAAAAATTTTCTCAACGTCTAATTTACCAAAAAATATTCCTTATCGGAAATCATTCTAAATTCATCACTCAGACCATATGCTAAATTCTAAAAACCGTAATAAATTCGAATATTTCCTTATCTTCACAAGCGAATAAGAGAATCCAAATCCAAAATCCACCCGAACTTCGTAAATTAGTTTCTTATGCAGTCGTTCTCAAAAAAATCTTTGGAACTGCAAGTCCTTATAGTCATGACTGCTGCAGCTCAACGATAACTTTACCGCATTGAAAAAAACTTAAAATAAAAAACAATGAAAAACAGTTAAAAGTAATCTTTTTAATCAATTATGCGAACGTTAATTAATGAAAAACATTTATACATAATCAAGTCTTTTATTTCATCATCATCATCACGGTTTATCTCCTCCTCCACTCTGGTACTCCCTTTCAACAGAATCAACTTGGGAGTTTTCCTTCAACAAAAACCTTCAGATAGCCACTTTTTATACGGAAAGTATTTTTAGCTCTTTCATTCTCCTCCTCTTTTACAAGCATTCTACTAGATCCAGATCTGATATTCTGCTTCCTTCGAACCAATCGCTCTAGCTCCCGTTGAATACGAACCACATCAACATCCTCTCTATTATAATCATGCTGACCTATATTTCTACGAAACACCACTTTCATTTCTTCCTCCTCTTGCTTTTCGTATTCATTCACATGATGTTTTCTCTCTCGCTCTAAATCATCTATGTCATCGAACGGGAAACCCATTGGAAATCGGTTTTTCGTTCTACTTGCAATAAACCCAGGCAACACTTTCCCACTAGCGTAATTTCGCCACCTAAAGCAATTAAATTTCATTAGAAATATGATATTCTCTATATTAAACGCGTACACATACCTATAACCTCAATTTTTACATGCTGCCAATTCCGAAATGAAAATAACTCATCGAAATTCCTTAAACTGCAATCCTCTCCATGCCTCAATGCCAATACCAGCGACCTCGTACCATCCTCAGGCGTCATATACACCTCCAAACTATCCGAAATAAGTCTCGCATTAATAATACGAAAACTGCGCCATACTACTTCACATATGCAATAATAACACCTATCCGATAAACGCTCTATCCAAAACATTGCGTCTTTTTCGCCTCTTATCTAATTCGGGGTCTTGTCTTTTTATATAATTCTATTGTTTATTTTATAATTTCCTTAAGGGTAACCTAATATTATAATTACTATAATTTTGTTTATTTTATATGGCAGAGAAAACATCCGGTCGTTCACAAAAAATTCTTGCACGCTATTCAAATTCCAACGTCTAATCATTTAAAATAGCCCTCACTCAAGCTCTTATCAACATATCGAATTTCTAATTTTGAAATGTTTGTAAAATATTCGAACCCTATAAAAGAGATTACGCAACCGGCAGCAATAAAAACTCACCTTCGCAGCGATAAGAAATGAATCCAGCTGCTATTTTAAAACACATCTCACATATTCATCAATTTAGCCCATCGCTAATCTTTATTTATTATTTCCTTCTTTTATCTTTATCTTTCAAATAAGGGCAATTGTTTACGTTATGCCGATCCGATTTGCAACTAGTGCAGTAATACGATCTTTTGTGTTCCACCTTATCAGTGGAATTTCCGGTGGTTGGCATTTTCGCTTCTGGGAAGTTATTGGATTTCAAGTGGATGATTATTATTTTTGTGTTTATGGGAATATTATGTGCAGGGTGTTTATGTAGATGATTCAAGGTTTAGGTATTTGGGGTTATTTGGGGTAATGTGGTTCAGATATGACTCAGAATTGAGATATGACTCAGAATATTGCATTTTGTTGCGAAATCAGAATATTGCGATAAGGGCAATTCTTTACGTTATGCCGATCCGATTTGCATCTAGTGCAGTAATACGATCTTTTGTATTCCACCTTATCAGTGTAATTTCCGGTGAGTGGCATTTTCGTTTCTGGGAAGTTATTGGATTTCAAGTGGATGGTTATTATTTTTGTGTTTATGGGAATATTATGTGCAGGATGTTTATATAGATGATTCAAGGTTTAGGTATTTGGGTTAATGTGTTTCAGATATGACTCAGAATTGAGAAATGACTCAGAATATTGCATTTTGTTGCGAAATCAGAATATTGCGTGTTGTTGCGAAATTGAAGATGATGTCATAGGTGTTTCCTGGGATATGACTCAGAATTGAGATATGACTCAGAATATTGCATTTTATTGCGAAATCAGAATATTTACCTTTGACCCTTGACCTTTGACCCTTGACCTTTGACCTTGAACTTTGACCTTGACTTCTTATCACACCTATTCATCAGCATGACTCATCGCGGTTGGTAAACACCTGGCCGTGGGAAAACACCTTGACACCGACCTTGACCTTGACTTCTTATCACACCTATTCATCAGCATGACTCATCGCGGTTGGGAAACACCTGCCCGTGGGAAACACCCCGACAGCGATAAGAAATGGCGCCACCGGAAGCGATAAGAAATGGCGCCCCAGACAGCGATAAGAAATGGCGCCCCCGACAGCGATAAGAAATGGCGCCACCGGAAGCGATAAGAAATGGCGCCCCAGACAGCGATAAGAAATGGCGCCACCGGAAGCGATAACAGGTGACGTCATGCGGGGGCGGTAATCCGATACCCGTGGGAAAAAATGGGCGCCACCGGAAGCGATAACAGGTGATGTCATTTATACTGTTTTCATTTTTTTATCATTTCCTTTGTTCTTGTTTTTCTTTGAAAAAAATTTTTTTTTTAAATTCATTCAATTTTATTTATTTCAATCTTCCTAGTCTACATCCATTACAATATTATAATGTCCCCAAGCATATGTGCTAACCCCATCTTCCCCTATATATCGCTTATCATATAAATAACTTAAAGAAACCTTATTTATACATTCAGTATATAAATTGTGAAGATTAGATCTAAACACGTACATACTACCTCTAAATATCTTTTTTCTAAACAAGCAATCTCTATAATCATCTAAATTTAGTCCATCCATAATAAGCTTCTTTACACCTTTTGCTTTTTTAATTGTATCACCATTTTCTATACTTAAAGAATACATTTTAGCTCTTAATCCTACAAACTCCTTCATGACTTTTCCATTATTTTCGTCTTTCATCATACCCAACACTTTTCCATTTTTCAGCGGAATATTATATATGTTATCTTAAGCGTACTCAGAGGTAGCAAAGTGATCGTCGATATCCGGTAGAATATCATTGTAAAAGTCATTGGTTTGAATAGTGTAAATAAATGAATCCGTATCCATATAGTTGAGAATAATTTTCTCATTATATTTGGGATTCATGAAACGATAGTGAAACTCATACATTTTCAATTTTGATAGATCAAGCACGGTGAAACCAATGTAAGTCGGTTTGTTGGAGCAAGTGAATACTCTATCCACTTTGAAAAGCCGCCATATTAGGGGTAAAAACGGCTGCACTATGAAAATTTGGTTTCGATATAAGACTTCGAGCGCCTGAGTGTCTGCCTCGGCTTTCCCAATCCGTCACAATCTTTACGTCTTTTCTTTTATCAACATTTTCCATCGTTTTGCCATATATTGCGTTGTTTAAAAGCTTGAAAAAGTTTTTTTCAAACAAATTTTTACTGGCTTTGCGATATTGTGTATTTAAGTTTATGTACTGCTTCATCCAAGTCGATTGTTTTAAACTGTAAAACTCTATGGACACGTGTGAATTTCAAACCATTCGCAATGCATTGCTGTAGATTTCGATAGTGAATCACATAATTTTGTTTGTTAGTTAAGTCAGTAGTCAATTTCGCAGTTTTCGAATCAGGAGCTTTTTTATTTTCTGCACAGAAAGGTAAATCGTTATGCCCATCGTGTTTTGTTGTCGGATACTCCAAATCAACTTCCAATATGTATCCAATGTCGGCGTCTATTGCAATATTAAGAATGTCAACCTCATCTATATTTTCCCTGAGCTGTTGAAAGCTAAGCATCCGTCAGTTTATCTTGTGGAGAAAATATTTAAAAAAAAAAATGGTAATCAAGCGCTTGTTAAATGGTTGGGAATCTCAGCGAAACACAATTCCTGGATAAATGTTAAAAATATGGTTCTTTAACATATAAATGCGTAATAAAACATTGTAGTTTGATTGATTGATTGATTGATTGATGATATTTTATTTATTTATTTATTAATCTTATGTATAACTGAAAAAGTTTTTTAATTTTACTTATTTTTCTATGAACACTATAACATTCACAAATGTCTGGTCCACATTTTGCATTATCATACGCCCATGGGCAGCTCACATAATGCTTTCCATATTTGCTAACTTTCTGGTGCATATCAGTGTAGGGGTTTAGGAAACTATAGATGTTTATAAATTCGTCGAAGTGTTCCTTCAGAATTGACGCTCGGTTAACACAAAAAAATTGTTTGTAATCCTCAATAGAGTGTCGAAGGTCATTGTCTACATCGTTGTTGTTGTTGTTGTTGTTGTAGCTATTGTTGTTATTCGTCGTCGTTGCCATTTTCAAATCGTAGTGTGTAGTGGTTGGCGGTTCAAGCTATACTCATAGTGTAGGTTTGTTTCATTTTCTTTAAATCCAGAAATTCTATATCGGTCTTATAGTTTGAATCTTCCTGCTTTATATATTCAACCTCGCCATTACTAGGAATTCTTTGAGCTTCAAACTCATGATATTCATAACATGCGATTTTAAGTGAGCGTTTGGAAAAGTTGCTGTCATATGTACATCGAACTGTTAATATTTTATCATCGTCGAACTCTAATTTAAAATGCCGGAAAAAATTATTTTACTCTCGATTATTTCCAGCTATTTCCATTTCTTTCTTTATCAAATCTTGCCGAAATCCTTCTATTGCTTCATCGACTGAAACAAATTTTCTCAATTCTTTTTGATAATAATCATGATGACTTCCATTTCTACGAAAAATCTCTTTCAATCCTTCCTCATCTTAAATTTAAAGACTCCATTCTCTGTTTTAATCCGTTTCCAGAAATGGACTATTGTCTACTTATCGTCCCGGGGTCTATTTATAATGTCTTCTATTAAAAAAAATAGAAAAAAGAAAAACACACTTTTATTATTATTATTATTATTATTTTTGCATTTTTTAATACAATTTTATGCTGACCTTAACCTACTACAATCTAGATTTTAAATTTTTTTTCACTTAGCTCATATATTTAATTCTCTTAATTTATCTCTTAATTTAGGCAAACTTACTTGACTAGAAAAATGATTTGCTATACTTAAATTAGACAAAAAATCGCTTAGAATAGTTAAAATAAAAAAAACCCTTTTTTGCTATGAGGCGTTTGAAAGCTCATAAAGGACGTCTCATATTGGTCTTCATGGTAGAGATCTACATCGAAACAATTCTGGATTCTCCTACCGCCTGCTGCACCTCGATGATAAAAACAAGCTTATGCGCGCCGGTGCCTGGAAATTAAAAATAAAAAAAAAATTAAAGTTTCTTTGAAAATTACCTTTCAATTCCATAAAGTATTCAATTGCTGTTGAACACCTACAACAGTGAATATATTTATTGATGAATATTAGCTCTGTTGCAAGTGTTTTCCTTACAAAATAAAGTGTCCCTGATTCACAATACAATAAGTTATTACCAATTTTTAATTCACTATTATTCACTAATCACACGATCACGATTCACAGTATAATATGTTTTTAACAATTTTAAACCACTGTTATTCACTGATCTCACAATTCACACCAAACAACTGCCGAAAATAATAACGAGACTAACACCGAAGAAACATTAGAAAACTCATTTCATTAAGCAAAAGCACTTCCTTTTATATTAAAGGCAAGACATCCTAATTACCCAGCGGAAACCACAAATAGCAAGGCTATTTTCGAGATTCAGCAAAAAAAAACATCAGTTTAAAAAAATTTCTCAACGTCTAATTTACCAAAAAATATTCCTTATCGAAAATCATTCTAAATTCATCACTCAGACCATATGCTAAATTCTAAAAACCGTAATAAATTCGAATATTTCCTTATCTTCACAAGCGAATAAGAGAATCCAAATCCAAAATCCACCCGAACTTCGTAAATTAGTTTCTTATGCAGTCGTTCTCAAAAAAATCTTTGGAACTGCAAGTCCTTGTAGTCATGACTGCTGCAGCTCAACGATAACTTTACCGCATTGAAAAAAACTTAAAATAAAAAACAATGAAAAACAGTTAAAAGTAATCTTTTTAATCAATTATGCGAACGTTAATTAATGAAAAACATTTATACATAATCAAGTCTTTTATTTCATCATCATCATCACGGTTTATCTCCTCCTCCACTCTGGTACTCCCTTTCAACAGAATCAACTTGGGAGTTTTCCTTCAACAAAAACCTTCAGATAGCCACTTTTTATACGGAAAGTATTTTTAGCTCTTTCATTCTCCTCCTCTTTTACAAGCATTCTACTAGATCCAGATCTGATATTCTGCTTCCTTCGAACCAATCGCTCTAGCTCCCGTTGAATACGAACCACATCAACATCCTCTCTATTATAATCATGCTGACCTATATTTCTACGAAACACCACTTTCATTTCTTCCTCCTCTTGCTTTTCGTATTCATTCACATGATGTTTTCTCTCTCGCTCTAAATCGTCTATGTCATCGAACGGGAAACCCATTGGAAATCGGTTTTTCGTTCTACTTGCAATAAACCCAGGCAACACTTTCCCACTAGCGTAATTTCGCCACCTAAAGCAATTAAATTTCATTAGAAATATGATATTCTCTATATTAAACGCGTACACATACCTATAACCTCAATTTTTACATGCTGCCAATTCCGAAATGAAAATAACTCATCGAAATTCCTTAAACTGCAATCCTCTCCATGCCTCAATGCCAATACCAGCGACCTCGTACCATCCTCAGGCGTCATATACACCTCCAAACTATCCGAAATAACTCTCGCATTAATAATACGAAAACTGCGCCATACTACTTCACATATGCAATAATAACACCTATCCGATAAACGCTCTATCCAAAACATTGCGTCTTTTTCGCCTCTTATCTAATTCGGGGTCTTGTCTTTTTATATAATTCTATTGTTTATTTTATAATTTCCTTAAGGGTAACCTAATATTATAATTACTATAATTTTGTTTATTTTATATGGCAGAGAAAACATCCGGTCGTTCACAAAAAATTCTTGCACGCTATTCAAATTCCAACGTCTAATCATTTAAAATAGCCCTCACTCAAGCTCTTATCAACATATCGAATTTCTAATTTTGAAATGTTTGTAAAATATTCGAACCCTATAAAAGAGATTACGCAACCGGCAGCAATAAAAACTCACCTTCGCAGCGATAAGAAATGAATCCAGCTGCTATTTTAAAACACATCTCACATATTCATCAATTTAGCCCATCGCTAATCTTTATTTATTATTTCCTTCTTTTATCTTTATCTTTCAAATAAGGGCAATTGTTTACGTTATGCCGATCCGATTTGCAACTAGTGCAGTAATACGATCTTTTGTGTTCCACCTTATCAGTGAAATTTCCGGTGGTTGGCATTTTCGCTTCTGGGAAGTTATTGGATTTCAAGTGGATGATTATTATTTTTGTGTTTATGGGAATATTATGTGCAGGGTGTTTATGTAGATGATTCAAGGTTTAGGTATTTGGGGTAATGTGGTTCAGATATGACTCAGAATTGAGATATGACTCAGAATATTGCATTTTGTTGCGAAATCAGAATATTGCGATAAGGGCAATTCTTTACGTTATGCCGATCCGATTTGCATCTAGTGCAGTAATACGATCTTTTGTATTCCACCTTATCAGTGTAATTTCCGGTGAGTGGCATTTTCGTTTCTGGGAAGTTATTCGATTTCAAGTGGATGGTTATTATTTTTGTGTTTATGGGAATATTATGTGCAGGATGTTTATATAGATGATTCAAGGTTTAGGTATTTGGGTTAATGTGTTTCAGATATGACTCAGAATTGAGAAATGACTCAGAATATTGCATTTTGTTGCGAAATCAGAATATTGCGTGTTGTTGCGAAATTGAAGATGATGTCATAGGTGTTTCCTGGGATATGACTCAGAATTGAGATATGACTCAGAATATTGCATTTTATTGCGAAATCAGAATATTGACCTTTGACCCTTGACCTTTGACCCTTGACCTTTGACCTTGAACTTTGACCTTGACTTCTTATCTCACCTATTCATCAGCATGACTCATCGCGGTTGGTAAACACCTGGCCGTGGGAAAACACCTTGACACCGACCTTGACCTTGACTTCTTATCACACCTATTCATCAGCATGACTCATCGCGGTTGGGAAACACCTGCCCGTGGGAAGCACCCCGACACCGATAAGAAATGGCGCCCCAGACAGCGATAAGAAATGGCGCCCCCGACAGCGATAAGAAATGGCGCCACCGGAAGCGATAAGAAATGGCGCCCCAGACAGCGATAAGAAATGGCGCCACCGGAAGCGATAACAGGTGACGTCATGCGGGGGCGGTAATCCGATACCCGTGGGAAAAAATGGGCGCCACCGGAAGCGATAACAGGTGATGTCATTTATACTGTTTTCATTTTTTTATCATTTCCTTTGTTCTTGTTTTTCTTTGAAAAAATTTTTTTTTTTAAATTCCTTCAATTTTATTTATTTCAATCTTCCTAGTCTACATCCATTACAATATTATAATGTCCCCAAGCATATGTGCTAACCCCATCTTCCCCTATATATCGCTTATCATATAAATAACTTAAAGAAACCTTATTTATACATTCAGTATATAAATTGTGAAGATTAGATCTAAACACGTACATACTACCTCTAAATATCTTTTTTCTAAACAAGCAATCTCTATAATCATCTAACTTTAGTCCATCCATAATGAGCTTCTTTACACCTTTTGCTTTTTTAATTGTATCACCATTTTCTATACTTAAAGAATACATTTTAGCTCTTAATCCTACAAACTCCTTCATGACTTTTCCATTATTTTCGTCTTTCATCATACCCAACACTTTTCCATTTTTCAGCGGAATATTATATATGTTATCTTAAGCGTACTCAGAGGTAGCAAAGTGATCGTCGATATCCGGTAGAATATCATTGTAAAAGTCATTGGTTTGAATAGTGTAAATAAATGAATCCGTATCCATATAGTTGAGAATAATTTTCTCATTATATTTGGGATTCATGAAACGATAGTGAAACTCATACATTTTCAATTTTGATAGATCAAGCACGGTGAAACCAATGTAAGTCGGTTTGTTGGAGCAAGTGAATACTCTATCCACTTTGAAAAGCCGCCATATTAGGGGTAAAAACGGCTGCACTATGAAAATTTGGTTTCGATATAAGACTTCGAGCGCCTGAGTGTCTGCCTCGGCTTTCCCAATCCGTCACAATCTTTACGTCTTTTCTTTTATCAACATTTTCCATCGTTTTGCCATATATTGCGTTGTTTAAAAGCTTGAAAAAGTTTTTTTCAAACAAATTTTTACTGGCTTTGCGATATTGTGTATTTAAGTTTATGTACTGCTTCATCCAAGTCGATTGTTTTAAACTGTAAAACTCTATGGACACGTGTGAATTTCAAACCATTCGCAATGCATTGCTGTAGATTTCGATAGTGAATCACATAATTTTGTTTGTTAGTTAAGTCAGTAGTCAATTTCGCAGTTTTCGAATCAGGAGCTTTTTTATTTTCTGCACAGAAAGGTAAATCGTTATGCCCATCGTGTTTTGTTGTCGGATACTCCAAATCAACTTCCAATATGTATCCAATGTCCGCGTCTATTGCAATATTAAGAATGTCAACCTCATCTATATTTTCCCTGAGCTGTTGAAAGCTAAGCATCCGTCAGTTTATCTTGTGGAGAAAATATTTAAAAAATAATGGTAATCAAGCGCTTGTTAAATGGTTGGGAATCTCAGCGAAACACAATTCCTGGATAAATGTTAAAAATATGGTTCTTTAACATATAAATGCGTAATAAAACATTGTAGTTTGATTGATTGATTGATTGATTGATGATATTTTATTTATTTATTTATTAATCTTATGTATAACTGAACAAGTTTTTTAATTTTACTTATTTTTCTATGAACACTATAACATTCACAAGTGTCTGGTCCACATTTTGCATTATCATACGCCCATGGGCAGCTCACATAATGCTTTCCATATTTGCTAACTTTCTGGTGCATATCAGTGTAGGGGTTTAGGAAACTATAGATGTTTATAAATTCGTCGAAGTGTTCCTTCAGAATTGACGCTCGGTTAACACAAAAAAATTGTTTGTAATCCTCAATAGAGTGTCGAAGGTCATTGTCTACATCGTTGTTGTTGTTGTTGTTGTTGTAGCTATTGTTGTTATTCGTCGTCGTTGCCATTTTCAAATCGTAGTGTGTAGTGGTTGGCGGTTCAAGCTATACTCATAGTGTAGGTTTGTTTCATTTTCTTTAAATCCAGAAATTCTATATCGGTCTTATAGTTTGAATCTTCCTGCTTTATATATTCAACCTCGCCATTACTAGGAATTCTTTGAGCTTCAAACTCATGATATTCATAACATGCGATTTTAAGTGAGCGTTTGGAATAGTTGCTGTCATATGTACATCGAACTGTTAATATTTTATCATCGTCGAACTCTAATTTAAAATGCCGGAAAAAATTATTTTACTCTCGATTATTTCCAGCTATTTCCATTTCTTTCTTTATCAAATCTTGCCGAAATCCTTCTATTGCTTCATCGACTGAAACAAATTTTCTCAATTCTTTTTGATAATAATCATGATGACTTCCATTTCTACGAAAAATCTCTTTCAATCCTTCCTCATCTTAAATTTAAAGACTCCATTCTCTGTTTTAATCCGTTTCCAGAAATGGACTATTGTCTACTTATCGTCCCGGGGTCTATTTATAATGTCTTCTATTAAAAAAAATAGAAAAAAGAAAAACACATTTTTTATTATTATTATTATTATTTTTGCATTTTTTAATACAATTTTATGCTGACCTTAACCTACTACAATCTAGATTTTAAATTTTTTTTCACTTAGCTCATATATTTAATTCTCTTAATTTATCTCTTAATTTAGGCAAACTTACTTGACTAGAAAAATGATTTGCTATACTTAAATTAGACAAAAAATCGCTTAGAATAGTTAAAATAAAAAAAACCCTTTTTTGCTATGAGGCGTTTGAAAGCTCATAAAGGACGTCTCATATTGGTCTTCATGGTAGAGATCTACATCGAAACAATTCTGGATTCTCCTACCGCCTGCTGCACCTCGATGATAAAAACAAGCTTATGCGCGCCGGTGCCTGGAAATTAAAAATTAAAAAAAAATTAAAGTTTCTTTGAAAATTACCTTTCAATTCCATAAAGTATTCAATTGCTGTTGAACACCTACAACAGTGAATATATTTATTGATGAATATTAGCTCTGTTGCAAGTGTTTTCCTTACAAAATAAAGTGTCCCTGATTCACAATACAATAAGTTATTACCAATTTTTAATTCACTATTATTCACTAATCACACGATCACGATTCACAGTATAATATGTTTTTAACAATTTTAAACCACTGTTATTCACTGATCTCACAATTCACACCAAACAACTGCCGAAAATAATAACGAGACTAACACCGAAGAAACATTAGAAAACTCATTTCATTAAGCAAAAGCACTTCCTTTTATATTAAAGGCAAGACATCCTAATTACCCAGCGGAAACCACAAATAGCAAGGCTATTTTCGAGATTCAGCAAAAAAAAACATCAGTTTAAAAAAATTTCTCAACGTCTAATTTACCAAAAAATATATATATTCCTTATCGAAAATCATTCTAAATTCATCACTCAGACCATATGCTAAATTCTAAAAACCGTAATAAATTCGAATATTTCCTTATCTTCACAAGCGAATAAGAGAATCCAAATCCAAAATCCACCCGAACTTCGTAAATTAGTTTCTTATGCAGTCGTTCTCAAAAAAATCTTTGGAACTGCAAGTCCTTATAGTCATGACTGCTGCAGCTCAACGATAACTTTACCGCATTGAAAAAAACTTAAAATAAAAAACAATGAAAAACAGTTAAAAGTAATCTTTTTAATCAATTATGCGAACGTTAATTAATGAAAAACATTTATACATAATCAAGTCTTTTATTTCATCATCATCATCACGGTTTATCTCCTCCTCCACTCTGGTACTCCCTTTCAACAGAATCAACTTGGGAGTTTTCCTTCAACAAAAACCTTCAGATAGCCACTTTTTATACGGAAAGTATTTTTAGCTCTTTCATTCTCCTCCTCTTTTACAAGCATTCTACTAGATCCAGATCTGATATTCTGCTTCCTTCGAACCAATCGCTCTAGCTCCCGTTGAATACGAACCACATCAACATCCTCTCTATTATAATCATGCTGACCTCTATTTCTACGAAACACCACTTTCATTTCTTCCTCCTCTTGCTTTTCGTATTCATTCACATGATGTTTTCTCTCTCGCTCTAAATCATCTATGTCATCGAACGGGAAACCCATTGGAAATCGGTTTTTCGTTCTACTTGCAATAAACCCAGGCAACACTTTCCCACTAGCGTAATTTCGCCACCTAAAGCAATTAAATTTCATTAGAAATATGATATTCTCTATATTAAACGCGTACACATACCTATAACCTCAATTTTTACATGCTGCCAATTCCGAAATGAAAATAACTCATCGAAATTCCTTAAACTGCAATCCTCTCCATGCCTCAATGCCAATACCAGCGACCTCGTACCATCCTCAGGCGTCATATACACCTCCAAACTATCCGAAATAACTCTCGCATTAATAATAGGAAAACTGCGCCATACTACTTCACATATGCAATAATAACACCTATCCGATAAACGCTCTATCCAAAACATTGCGTCTTTTTCGCCTCTTATCTAATTCGGGGTCTTGTCTTTTTATATAATTCTATTGTTTATTTTATAATTTCCTTAAGGGTAACCTAATATTATAATTACTATAATTTTGTTTATTTTATATGGCAGAGAAAACATCCGGTCGTTCACAAAAAATTCTTGCACGCTATTCAAATTCCAACGTCTAATCATTTAAAATAGCCCTCACTCAAGCTCTTATCAACATATCGAATTTCTAATTTTGAAATGTTTGTAAAATATTCGAACCCTATAAAAGAGATTACGCAACCGGCAGCAATAAAAACTCACCTTCGCAGCGATAAGAAATGAATCCAGCTGCTATTTTAAAACACATCTCACATATTCATCAATTTAGCCCATCGCTAATCTTTATTTATTATTTCCTTCTTTTATCTTTATCTTTCAAATAAGGGCAATTGTTTACGTTATGCCGATCCGATTTGCAACTAGTGCAGTAATACGATCTTTTGTGTTCCACCTTATCAGTGGAATTTCCGGTGGTTGGCATTTTCGTTTCTGGGAAGTTATTGGATTTCAAGTGGATGATTATTATTTTTGTGTTTATGGGAATATTATGTGCAGGATGTTTATGTAGATGATTCAAGGTTTAGGTATTTGGGGTAATGTGGTTCAGATATGACTCAGAATTGAGATATGACTCAGAATATTGCATTTTGTTGCGAAATCAGAATATTGCGATAAGGGCAATTCTTTACGTTATGCCGATCCGATTTGCATCTAGTGCAGTAATACGATCTTTTGTATTCCACCTTATCAGTGTAATTTCCGGTGAGTGGCATTTTCGTTTCTGGGAAGTTATTCGATTTCAAGTGGATGGTTATTATTTTTGTGTTTATGGGAATATTATGTGCAGGATGTTTATATAGATGATTCAAGGTTTAGGTATTTGGGTTAATGTGTTTCAGATATGACTCAGAATTGAGAAATGACTCAGAATATTGCATTTTGTTGCGAAATCAGAATATTGCGTGTTGTTGCGAAATTGAAGATGATGTCATAGGTGTTTCCTGGGATATGACTCAGAATTGAGATATGACTCAGAATATTGCATTTTATTGCGAAATCAGAATATTGACCTTTGACCCTTGACCTTTGACCCTTGACCTTTGACCTTGAACTTTGACCTTGACTTCTTATCACACCTATTCATCAGCATGACTCATCGCGGTTGGTAAACACCTGGCCGTGGGAAAACACCTTGAAACCGACCTTGACCTTGACTTCTTATCACACCTATTCATCAGCATGACTCATCGCGGTTGGGAAACACCTGCCCGTGGGAAACACCCCGACAGCGATAAGAAATGGCGCCACCGGAAGCGATAAGAAATGGCGCCCCAGACAGCGATAAGAAATGGCGCCCCCGACAGCGATAAGAAATGGCGCCACCGGAAGCGATAAGAAATGGCGCCACCGGAAGCGATAACAGGTGACGTCATGCGGGGGCGGTAATCCGATACCCGTGGGAAAAAATGGGCGCCACCGCAAGCGATAACAGGTGACGTCATGCGGGGGCGGTAATCCGATACCCGTGGGGGGCGGTAATCCGATACCCGTGAGGAAAAAATGGGGACCGTGGGAAAAAGTGAGTTAGAACCGCCTTATTCTAACTACTGAAGTTCTTGTAATCGCCTCGAAAATCGAAATTGAAATTTTCAACATTTCTTTACGTTTTGAGGTCTATAGAGTATATATAAAGTGTTTTTAGAAAGGGAGATGTATGTGTGTGTGTACGTACGTACGTACGTTCGTGGACACTTTTTTCTACGAGCATAACTCACGTAAACAAAGTCGTATCGACTTCGTTGAGGTGTCAATCAAAGCGTCTTTGCAATTATAAGAGCTGATTAGTTTTTGGGATACTTCGGTCGGGGGTTTGTTGTTTTGACCCTTTGAAGGTCATTTCTGTCATGCGTTATATCTCGTGAACCAAACATACGATTTGCATGATTAAGGTGTCAATCGACGCGTATTAGCATTTGCGTGAATCTATCAAAATTTAAAAAAAAAATCGTTGGAACCGTTTTTCAATTTAAGAAGAAAAAATGCAAAATATTAGGGTTTTTTTTATAAACAATAAATTTTTAACCTGATTTACGAAAGACAGTATTCAATTTTTATAAAGTTTATATACTTCAAGCAATGCTTGTAAAAACGGCATCAAAACTATTTCTCATGATAACAAGAAACATTAAATAAAAAATAAAAAATTATTAACAGTCATCATGATCTTCAAGGTCATTTCTTCCATTCACTATATCTCACGAACCAGATATAATATTTGCATCATTAAGGGGTCAATCGACGTGTTTTAAATTTTTTTTGATTAATTTAACATTATAAAGATCCGTTTCGGCGGTTTTTTTAATTTAATAGAAAAAAATGAGAAAATTTAAGGTTTTTTTCGTGAAAAAATATTTTTTTAACCTGATTTGCACAACACAGTAATAAATGTTTATAAAATTTATACATTGTTATAAATTTTTGAAGAGAGATCAGCAAAACTGTTTTCATTATTCTGAAAAAAAATTAATTAAAAATAAAAAGTCATTCAAAGTTACCATATGAAAGGGGTTCTTCCGATTGATATTACCTTATATCTTTTATTCTAAAGACTTTGTTGTAAAGTCAATCAAAGTTTCAAAATGTTTGGATAATTTGAGCAGATTTTTAATAGTTTTTGCAGTCTTTTAATGAAAAATAGCGGCTTAAATTTTGAAAACCATCAAAATTTCAATCAAATTTGCATTTGTGGTAATCAATCATCATCACCCATCCACCAAAAGCCTTACGTAATCAATGGACCCCCCCGTAGATGATATGATTAATATTAACTCATTCCTGTTACTGCTATGAATACCTCTCATTATTAGTATTTAAAGTAGTGTTATTTTCAAAATTAATATTGTGTTTAATATTTTTAATGTTTATCTAGATATTACTGGGAAGTTGACCGTGTGGACCTCAAGGGTCGCACTTCGCGGCTTGTTTTATTCTTTGTTTATCGATCAAATGTGTGGTTCTAAGATTGATATTGTTAACTGTCTCTGAAATGTGCTGTTTTAACGGGATTCGTAAATTTGGGTGCAGTTTCATGTAATTTTCATTTGTGTGGATAACAGCTTTCAGCTGCTTAAGGGTATCATAACCGATGATACCATTGAACGAAATCAAGCTAGGAAGGATAAAAAATTGGATTTTGTATGTATTAAGACCGAATAAGTTTACATGTGCGTGATGAGTGATTTTGATGTTGCCTCCTACGGAGTTAGCATAGAAGGCTTTAATGCTTGGTAAAGGATTCCGTATAAGTCTAGGTTGTATATAGTTTTTGTTGGACCCAGTGTCTACTAAAAATTTTAAAAGCTCTTCACTTCTAGCAACATGCTCGAAATATGGAAGTGAAGAGTGCGTTGTTCGAATTCGTTTGAATCTATGTAATCGGTTAGCATTTGATCATCATTTACACGCTGAAATTGTTGGTTGAATTGTGGGTAGGAACGTTGATATTGATGGCCTTGATTGTTTTCACTTCGAAATCGATCATTGGGTTGGAAATAGGAACGTGAATATTGAGGAACTTGTGGATTGTGAAGCAGTTCCGAATAAAATACTGCTATTCTTCGCGGTGGAACAGGAAGTGGTTTATTGTAATGAGACTTTCGTGAGCCGGAATTCGAATTGTGTGCATATTGGACACGATAATCCATATTCTGGAGTTTGAAACACAAATGCAGAGCTTGCGATAAGTCTTTCGGTTCGCGAATACAAAGCAATCTTGGCAGATCGCCACTCAGTCCGCTAACAAAGGTATCCAGCGCTTTTTCGCGGTATCATGTTTGTTGCATCTTGGCCCACATCGATTGAGCCTAATTTGTTGAGGATGAGTGAAAAGTGATTATACACCTCCTGATAAAACTGGGAAATGATATTTTCACCCTGTATCAACGTGGTCATTTGGTATTCCAATGTGCTGAGATCTTTCTTATCAGCATAATGGAGAGTTAAGCACTTAGAAATTTTAATCCAATTGAGAGGAGTGTTGTAAGACTCCAAAGAGATGTCCGCGTGACCGACTTTTCTGTTCCGTATAATCGAGAAAATTTCGTAATATCGCGGCGTACCCTTTAAATGGTCGTAGATGCGGAGTATTCGATCGACGCTTATTCCCCAAGAGCCAAACTCGCCTGGTTCCCCAGAAAATGTTCTTAAACTCTTAACAACATCAGGGATTTTTCCATGTCTGACAAATTCCCATTATTGCCGAGAATTATTGGTACATCGACGTCATTATCTACATCGGAGGTTGAGTTCATTATAGAAATAAAAATTTGTCTCCCCTGAGATCTAAGGTTTCCGTGACCACTCGCGTAATAATTTGTCACATTTTACTATCGGGACCGTTGTTTTGGACATTATTACTTTGATCTAAGTTAAGTAACGCCTTAGCTATACTATCCATACTTAGTCAAGATGGATGGACTAAGTTGTTGTTAGACATGAATAATTAGAAGAGACTAAGAGATCAAACCACGAAATTTATAATATGAAAAGTAATTTAATAGTTGCAGGTATTCACATCACTTGTACTTCTTTTTCACTTCACAAATTTTCTTCATAGGTATGATTGTTTATGATAAATAAATGATAAGCTTTCACAATGTTTGTAAAGACAATATTTATTTTAAAAACTAATGACTTTGTTTCTAGAATGTTAACACAATATTGCCAATGCAAATATGTTTTATAAAACAAAATTCTGAATATGTTTTTTTTTCAAATCTAATTTTGACGTAATTTTACAATGGAAATTCACTAACATTAGTAACCATCCTTCGCTTTACATGTCGATGGCCAGATGCGATCCTGGGTAGCCAGCTTTTTTCCTCTTCTGGAGATCGCTTGAAAATTTCCTTTTGGTGTTGTCCCTTTATCCTGTTTTGACTATTGCAAGTTACTTGGGAACCAAGTTGCCGGAACACGTGTCCTTCACAATTGGGTAAATTGTGGTTTTTCGCGTTACTTTCTTCGCGTAAACTATTCGAAATTTTTTTGTTTAAATTGTAAGGATCGTCCGCCAGTCTCAGCAAGACGTTAAGACTGTTTTAGACTTAGTAAGACGTATTACTTTGTCAATCCTTCAACTTAAATTCGCGCGTTTTTTCAAGAAGTCCTTGCTCAGGCGCCAGTTGAATTAAATTAAACGCTGTTGCTTAAAGAAAATAAAACAATATTAGAGCTGAGCCTGATGTTTATTGAATCGAGTACAATTATGGGCTGAACTAAAAGCTAATTACAATATTGATGTTTTAATTGCTATGATTGCAGATTTCCAATTTGTGGAAATTACATTTGTTGCAACGATGGTCGTCGAACCTTGTGCAGCCCTTTCGTCAGCAATTATTTGTTGCGCGTGCAGGTGTTTAACTTAACTCATACAACTGATCATATTTTTTAAATACGTACATCACTTTTAAATATTTACAATAATTCTTTTCGTAAAAAAAAACAATTTGAGAATAGTCAAAAGTTATACATCATGTGTTGCAATTTTATGGTTCCTTTTTTTTCTTTTATTAATCAGATAATCAAGATATTTAAAATTAAATTTTATATAAAACCTTCATTTAACTGCGATTCTACGTAAACGTTAAATTTTGTTTTCTATTTTAAGCTATTTGAGTTGAACTACTTGTTTTCACATTCGTAAGCACACAAAATCATTCGCACAACTTTCTCTGCATGCATTTTTCACAATTGCTGCTTTTAATTTCAAGTGTTCATCGCGTGAATCCATAAGAAAGCAATCACAAACGATTTTCTTTTCTTTTTTGATATATGAGTTACAATATTAAAGTTTAAGTCTGAAAACGAAGTCATCCTTGCTTTTACACACTAAAACATAATCTAGAGCAGCTGTAACTTTGATGAGTCTGTAAGTTTTCAAGAAAAAATCACAATGACGCTTGATCTAATAAGTGGTTCATCCGTCACATTGCCGTCGACACCACCATGTAGTCTTCCTATTGCCACTGTCCCTTCAAAGTTTACATCCGGCAAATCACTTGATGAGCCAACTTCACGATCGCAACGCTATTTATTCTTACGGCAAAGCAATAAGCACTAATTTCGACACAATTACTTTTCGCAACTTCTTCCCTGAACTTTCCACGCGGATCGCCGACACCAAAAAGACCTTATTTCCCCTCAGCGACCCAGCTTGTCGACCCTATAACGGTTCTCATTCCAAGCACCGGTGGTGTAGCTACCGAACCAGATTCAATGGTTTGAGCAGTGTGAGATGGTTTGACGAGTCGATATAATTGTGTGCAGGGTTGCCGCTACTGAGCGAGAATCAAAAAAAGATTTTGGATAAAGAGGTTAAAGGAATATATCTTGGCACAAAGTATATATATTTATTGATATACTTTTGCCATACCGCGCGCCATTATTGTATTGTATTTACTTTTGGCCCAGAAAAGATGAATTGACATTGTTGCACGATACATCGAATGAGCCACCTTAGACCACAAATCTTTCAAATGTTCGCTGTGAGATTTCAAAACACCGGCAGGCAAAACAGGCCAATGTATGCATCAAATTCAATGCTGGTTATTAGCTTCCACACTTTTCGTTTTTTTTCTATTTTCCACAAATCAATTGTTTGTTTGGCCCAATTATTGGTTTCTCTTATTGTAGTGTTGCGTATTTCCGGAGGGAATATATATTTAAAAGTTGGATCGACTAAAAGTTTTGGTACCAGGCCTTATACTTAATTGTTGACCTTGAAAACTTCTATTCAAACGACAAATGTTATGCTTACGTCCGCGGTGGCATCCTACTCCATTCTGTGCTGTGCTGTGAAAATCCTTTTGTTCACTGATTGAGCTCCTCATTCTTCTGCAAGTCTCTCTTTGGCATCACTGTCATCAATATTATCTGAAATCTTCAATCTGATTTTCTGCTTCAATGTCCGAATCATTGTCTTTATAAACATTTTCCAATATTTCCTCTTCGTCTTCTTCAGGTATAAAATTTTCATCATTTTCATAACCACCCTTCTCTACGTTTTCGACTAACTGGGCAACCAGCGCCCGCTTGCGTAAAAATGTTCTTAGAATACGCAATTCCATACGAATACCTGGTAATGTCAGGTGCATACTTTTTTGGAATTTGCCTTGATTAGCATCTTTTTCAAATTTTATCGGTCCTATTTGCTCAAATATAACACGAAAACGTTCATTCGTACAAAAGTGCAAAAAATCAAGGTTTTTTTCATAAACAATTTTTTAGCCTGATTTGCAAAGCACAGTGATCAATGTTTATAAAATTTATATACTCTAAATTAAGTTTGTAAGAAAAACAGCAAAGTTTATTCTAATGATTATGAAAAAAATTAACAGAAAATAAAAATCATTAAGTCATCATGATCTTCAAGGTCATTCATGTCATTCTCTATATCTCGCAAACCAAATATAATATTTGCTTGTCGGAGATGTTAATCATCTCGTCTTAAAATTTTCATGATCTTTTCTTGTTTTTAAAAAATCGTTGGAGCCGTTTTTTAATGTTAAAAAAATTGCAAAAACTTAAAGTTTTTCGTAAAAAAACAAATTTTAAACCGGATTTGCACAACACAGTAATAAATGTTTATAAAATTTATAACATCTTATCAGTTTTTGAAGAGAAAACAGCAAACCCTTTTTCCATGATTACAAAAAAAATCATTCAAAGTCACCATGTAAAAAGTGTTCATAAGAATGATATTACCTGATCACTCTTATTCTAAAGACATTGTTGTTAGGGCAATCATAGTTTATTAATATTTGCATAATTTGAGCAGATTTTAAATAGATTTTACAGTACAGAGTTTTAATTTTAATAAAAAAACTGCTTAAATTTTGAAAACCAAAAAAGAATTAATCAAATTTACATTTGTTATAATGTGCGCTTTGAATGGCAATATGTTTTATAGTCAAAACTTTGCAAGATCCTATAATTTCAACAGCTTTCATCAAATAAAAAACTGCAGAAATAAGTATTAGCCTGATTTTTGTAAAATCTTGAAAAAACACAAAAACAATGATTATGCTGAAGTCATGGCGACCACGCGACAAAATCTCTTCATATGGCGTAATAACAAAAATGCATTAATTTTTGCCAGCGCTCTTTTGTCCTTCAAGCATCGATATGAAAATAACAAATAACGTAGAAAAGGCTTTTTAACCTACCCCCACCACCCACCGATTGATCCGCGTCAATATTCAATCAAACCAATCCACCCCCTCAAACGCACAACGTATTTAATGGACGCTCCCATAGATGATACGATTAATATTAGCTCATTCCAATTACTGTTATGAGTATCTCTAATTATTATTATTTAAAGTAGTAGTATTTTCATAATTGTGTTTAATATTTTTAATATTTATATAGATATTACTGGAAAGTTGACCGTGTGGACCTCAAGGGTCGCACCTCGCGGCTTGTTAACTTCCCAGTATATGGGAAGTTCTTGTAATCACCTCGAAAATCGAAATTGAAATTTTCAACATTTCTTTACGTTTTGAGGTTTATAGAGTATACTGTTGCGTGCTCCCACACTACCATATCTCCTGCCCAGACAACCATCCTCCACGTGCCCCGCCAATTCGGACGCGACGGGGAAAACGATTGCCGAGAGGAGACCCCGTGAGGAGCACCCACCAACAGTGGCCGCATAGTGGCGACCATAGATAAAATTTTTGGAAAACCGGCCAGCTCACCGGGTCGTGGGCTATGAAAAGGGAAAACCGAAGCATACTCTGATCGCTATCACGCTGCGGAGGGGAGAACACAATGACACTCACTTCATATTATTTACACTTTATTTCCAATAAATTATTTAGCATTTAATTGAAGACAATCGTTTACATCCAACTTCACTAATTATTGTTTTAGATAGTCTCGTATATAGTACATAACGACTAAACATAAATGGCTTACGAAATATAATCACTAATGCAAATGTGATTGTTATAACATTACAAGAGACTCGGAAAGGATGCTGTTATTGTAATAATGATCAAAGTAACTTAACACTAATCCTAGAAATAGTTTAGCGAAATGAAATAAATGAATATAACACACCTTCCTCTGGTTAAATTGTGATCTCATATCCAAATGTACGTGGAATCTGGTTAAGCACGTTCGACTCGAGCGGGATGGTTTTCGGCGGTTGTCACGTTGGCATGAATAGCACACAAATTCGTATCCTCGAACAATTCAAGCAAATATGTTTCGTTGGCTTCTTGCAAAGCCATCACAGGAGAAGAATCAACAGCTCAGTCGGCTTTTGATCGAGACGAACTTCTCCATTGGTGACGGTGCCAGGACGATAACAATGTGGTTTCTTGATGCCTCCGGTTGATGATGCACTTTTACCTTGCCTTCGTTGCCAACTGCTTACGCGGAGCCGTCCCTCCGGTCGATTTACGAACGATCCGTTTTCCCTTGCACAACATAAGCCACACTCGATGAAGTTTAGCGGACGACTCTCCACACCACCAGCTTGAAACTTACAACCCCCGTTCTTTCCCCACGACTCGATCTCCCCCCACACTCACTTCACCGGTCACGAGTCGAAGCATTTTTGCTTCATTTATTACCATATATGGTAATCAGCAAATGTTTTCGACCAATCAGAGGGCGACAGCATGCAAAGAGAACCGATTCCCACTCGATCACCCGAACACACCTCTCGAGAGAGACAGCGCGTGTGGTGGATTACCAATTTGGGATTTAGTACTGCCAATACCGATTATTTGGCAGTGTACTGAGGGAAATTTAAATAAGTTCCAAATTTGGAAGAATTGAAAAATGTGAACCAAAAAAATGAAAACTGATCCGCAACAATACATAAAGTGTTTTTAGAAAGAAGTATGTATGTGTGTGTGTACGTACGTACGTCCGTACGTTCGTGGATATTTTTTTCTACGAGCATAACTCAAAGTTGTATCGACTTCGTTGAGGTGTCAATCGAAGCGTCTTTACAATCTTAAGAGCTAATTAGTTTTTGGGATACTTCGGTCGGGAGGTTTCTTGTTTTGCCCCTTTGAAGGTCATTTATGTCTTGCGTTATATCTCGCGAACCAAACATACGATTTGCATCGACGCGTATTAACATTTTTGTGAATCTATCAAATTTTGAAAAAAATCGTTGGAGCCGTTTTTTTTCATTAAGAAAAAAAAGTGCAAAAAATTAGGTGTTTTTAATAAACAATAAATTTTTAACCTGATTTACGGAAGACAGTATTCAACATTTATAAAATTTACAACATCGAAACTTTTTCTCGTGATTACGTAAAAAATTAAATAAAAAATAAAAAATCATTAACAGGCATCATGATCTTCAAGGTCATTTCTGTCAAGCGTTATACATATCTCGCGAACCATACATACGATTTGCATGGTTAAGCAGTCAATCGACGCGTATTAACATTTTTGTAAATTTATCAAATTGTGGGAAAAATCGTTGTCGCCCTTTTTTAATTTAAGAAAAAAACTTCAAAAAATTAAGTTTTTTATAAACAATAAATTTTTAACCTGATTTACGGAAGACAGTATTCAATTTTTAAAAAATTTATATATTTCAAGCAGTGCTTGTAATAACAACATCAAAACTTTTTCTCGTGATTACGTAAAAAATTAAATAAAAAATCATTAACAGGCATCATGATCTTCCTGGTCATTTCTGTCATGCGTTATACCTATCGCGCGAACCATACATACGATTTGCATAATTAAGGTGTCAATCGACGCGTATTAACATTTGTGTGAACCTATCAAATTTTGGAAAAAATCGTTGGAGCCGTTTTTAATTTAAGGAAAAAAAGTGCAAAAAATTAGAATTTTTTTATAAACAATAAATTGTTAACCTGATTTACGCAAGACAGTATTCAATCTTTATAAAATTTATAAACTTTAAGCAGTGCTTGTAAAAGCACTATCAAATCTATTTCTCATGATAACAAGAAACATTAAAAAAAATAGAAAATCATTAACAGTCATCATGATCTTCAAGGTCATTTCTTCCATTCACTATAGCTTACGAACCAGATATAATATTTGCATCATTAAGGGGTCAATCGACGTGTTTTAACATCTTTTTGAATATTTTAACATTATAAAAATTCGTTCCAGCGGTTTTTTTAATTTAATAGAAGAAAATGCGAAAACTTAGGGTTTGTTTTCATAAAAAATATTTTTTTTACCTGATTTGCGAAAGACAGTAGTAAATGTTTATAAAATTTATACATTCCTATCAGTTTTTGAAGAGAAACCAGGAAAACTTTTTTCATGATTCTGAAAAAAATTCAATTAAAAATAAAAAATCATTCAAAGTTACCATATGAAAAGGGTTCTTATGAATAATATTACCTTATATCTTTAATTCTAAAGACTTTGTTGTAAAGTCAATCAAAGTTTTAAAATGTTTGGATAATTTGAGCAGATTTTTAATAGTTTTTGCAGTCTTTTAATTAAAATAAGTGGCTTAAATTTTGAAAACCATCAAAATTGCAATTAAATTTGCATTTGTGGTAATCAATCATTATCACCCATCCACCAAAAGCCTAGCGTAATCAATGGATGCTCCTGTAGATGATATCATTAATATTAACTCATTCCTGTTACTGCTTTGAATACCTCTCATTATTAGTATTTAAAGTAGTACTATTTTCAAAATTATTATTGTGTTTAATATTTTTAATGTTTATCTAGATATTACTGGGAAGTTGACCGTGTGGACCTCAAGGGTCGCACTTCGCGGCTTGTTTTATTCTTTGTTTATCGGTCAAATGTGTGGATCTAAGATTGATATTGTTAACTGTCTCTGAAATGTGCTGTTTTAACGGGATTCGTAAATTTTGGTGCAGTTTCATGTAATTTTCATTTGTGTGGATAACAGCTTTCAGCTGCTTAAGGGTATCATAACCGATGATACCATTGAACGAAATCAAGCTAGGAAGGATAAAAAACTGGATTTTGTCTGTATTAAGACCAAATAAGTTTACATGTGCGTGATGAGTGATTTTGATCTAATCTTTATCTAGATATTACCTGGAAGTTGACCTTGTGGACCTCAAGAGTCGCACTTCGCGGCTTGTTTATTTTTTTATTTGTACACAATTCTTCTACTGCACGGTAGCACCAATGCGTAAATTTGTTGTGTTGTTCCCATTACCAGAAGCGGCAGCCTTAATTTTCATCAAATTTATGCGACGATTCGGCATCAGTCTCGTCATTGTTAGAACGGGATAGGACGAAAGGGTGCGCATGATCATACCAGTAGCCTATATACCTTGCACTACACCCTTGCGGCTTTTGTTGAGGTCTTCGCATTAATCCGAAATATAAAGCTTAGTAGGTGTTTACATGATTACGATGCTTTAAAAGCTTATAATGAACATGTATGGCTAGAATTGAGTCTTATAGTAGTGTTTATACAATGTCTATAATCACTCACCGTATTAACTTAATGCAAAGTGTTAAAGTATGTAATCAGTGTTAAAGTATGTAATCTAATATATTTGAATGTAGTATTGTGTTTGCATAATTTTTTTTTTTTTGATTAAATATTGCTGTTTGAAAAGCTTTAGTCTTTTATTATGTGCAGTTTTTGGTTAACATTTGTATTTATAGTGATATTGACATTACTCGTGCTTACAACTGTATGTAATCCTAGATAAGATTTTTGACCTTTTTTATTCAAATTTTTAAGTTAAAGCATGGCTAGGCTATGGATATTTCTATATGATAGATACATTTATCGTGTTAGGTTTATCGCTATTAAGCGTGTGCTTTGCCTAATGCAAATAATGCTAATGCAAATAATGCTGTAACTTGTAGCTTTGCATTAACAGAAACTTATTTCTTGTTAGATGTTTAGCTGTAATATACAATTGATTCATCTTTCATTCGTAAAATTATAAATTTTTTGCGGCAAAAATTAAAATTTTAATACATTTTTGACGTCAGACAAAGATCCCATACGTGAAGTAGATCCTCTGTAGTGTGCACAATATTATTATTGTTCGGCTCTCGTTTAGCCGACGTACCTCTTGTTATCGCCAATGTACCTGTATGTGGTCATCTTCTTCTGATGACATCACAGATTTTATAATATCCAATTTAATTTAATTTCTGGATAGTACATCCAGTTAGTGTTTATTTTACCCTATTTGAATATGATGTCAAAATCATAATCTGACAAATCTAGTCGTATTTAGTGAGCTTAGAAGAATGGTTTTTATGAGAGAATAATGATAAAAATGGTCGGTAGCCACAACTAATTTTCTGTCGTAAAGGTAAGGTCTAAAGAAGTTTATCCTCCAATCAGTTGCGAGTGATTTTTTTTCAGGTTTATTAATGTCGTGCATTCCAAATGATTTACTTGCATAGGAGATGGGTCAATCGTTTCCAATCACGCCTTGTGACATCACTGCTCCTAGAGCATAGTTTGGTGCGTCTGTTGTTAATATAAGTGGCTTGTTAAAATCTGGATACTGTAGTATTGGAGTTTGTATTATTTGTTTTTCAGAATTCAAAAGGGAATTGAAACAATCTGCATTTTCAGTGAAGTTAAGGATGAATCGTCTATAATGGTTGCGAAATACAACTAATCAGCGTGCTTCATCTGCATTTTTTGGAACAGGATAGTTTTTAATGGTCTCGCCTTTCAAGGCGTTGGTTTTTATACCTTTATTTGTAATTAGGTGTCTCAAGGAAACTACTTTACATCTCAGAAACTGGCATTTATTTGCCTTAAGTTCAGGAAGGTACTTACGAAGTCAGTTAATTGATGAATTTTTAAGTCCGAAACATTTAAATTGGTAATGACCACTTTAGTAGTCAGGCAGACGCTTTTAGTGAGTTTTGCACTGCGTCTAATAGAGACAGGTTGTACCTTTACATGCGTAAAATGTGGCAGAGTCAAGAGCTAAAAGATGACCAAGTGCTCTAGTGCTGGTGGCAGAACATGACCAAAATGTATTACTGTTGGGGAGAAGTTTTTATGGAAAACCAGTTTTGGCTATGTCGGGCCGGCTGTTTGCGAGTGTGCGAACGTGTGTACTATGTGATAGATCTGGGTTTTTGAGAGGGCTGATTGGCTGAGAGCTTATTTGAATACGTGGTTAAATGGTTTTGACATGAGATATGTTTGAATAGAAAAGAAATAGTTTTAGCAAGACCACAAATCGCTTGTTTTTACTAAAAGAGGTGTGAAAAACTCATAGCATAAAAACCGTAAAAGCAAAAGAGCTGCTGTCATAAGCAGAAGCACATGCTCGTGAAGATACCGGTTTGCGCGTTTCATAAGCTAATGTATGGGACGGTCGGTGATGGTTTTTCTTAAGATGTTTTACATGTGCTTTAGCGGTCGACGTAGTGCTTAAGTGAAGAAGTAGGTATGGCTACATGGTAAAACGTATATTCAGACTTGCATGTTACGGTGCCGGATGATGCTTTTGTATGTAATTTATAAACGTTGTGAAATATGTCTCCTGTTGTTTTTGTTGTTTACGTACTACATGCATCTTTTGTTCATTTTTTCTTTAAAAATCATACCTTGAAGAATCTCCCCGTGTCTCATCTACGCCGTCAAACACGAGATTTTGATCGGTAGCATTGCACCTCCGTCCAGATGAACCGCCAACCTAACTCCATACTTTGTTTAAACGATGCGGGAAAACTTCATGTGGTGCTACTTCCCGACCTCTAGGGAGCTAATGGAAACCATTGTGTCACCATCTCCACCTACAGCCGAAACTAGAAGCTAGAATGTTTTCTGAAAAAAAGGAGTACTGATTTTTGTAAAGGCAAATGAATTATAAATATCATTAAAAAATTTTGTTGTATAGTTAGTTAAGAGACCAAAGTGCTATCTATTGATCATGCTGAGAGATTTTAGTATTAAAGTAAAATACTTACCATGTTGTCTTTATGGTTCTCGAAGAAAATACTAATGTTCATACGAAGGATTACAATCTTATATACTAGTCGACTTGGATAATTTCTAAGGGGGTCTCGAAAAAGTAGTGAGTAATTGCACTGTATCATAGACATATGTCGACATGAATTTTTATTAACATGTTGAATGACTTCGTCTAGAGATCGTTAGCCTTCACTTTTAACTGGGAAATACCTCCAAGGAATGTGTATGTGTAATATTTTTGATACGAGGTGAATATTAATATAATGACTTTATAGGTCATACGTAGGGTGACAATCTGATAGAAATATCAGTCAAATAGAATAATAGAAATAGCCTCGAAAAGAAGTATAAAAGTTTTAGGTGACGAAATTGGAGAAAGCAGAACTCATATTAAGTACAAAGAAGGAAATTATACTTCGTCTAGCACAACTGAGAAGTTTATGGGTAAGAAAAGATCTATAAAAAAGAAAACAATAACTAAAAAAGAACAAAAAAATTTTCTTCAGATTTTCGACCACATATACTGTGAGGACAGTGAGGATTGACTAGAATATGTAAGAAGGTAAGCGATATTCTGAAGGCACTAGAAGTGCAGTAGACGTCAGGAGTACTTCCAGACACTTCTGTTACAGTATGGGTGTCTACTTGAGACTACCAGAAACGTTTTCGCATTCAGCAAGCACTAGCAAGTATATTTGGAGAAGTAGCTGGCATCTCAAAGGTGCTAGAAGAGCAGCATATTGAAGGCGGAATACCACGAAAGCAGACTACAGGAACTCTGATGGAAGTCTTTGCAAGGGAGCAAGACAAGCATTCCGTAATTGATGCGTATACTCTGGTAGTCCTTGTGAGAGATCAGACGAAAGAGTTGTTTTCCAATTCTGGAATGGCTCCGATTATAACAAGAAAGCAGGATTAAGAAGCTCTGGTAGAAGTGGATAAAAAGTGGCAAAGCGCGAGAATTGTTGGATCATCACCTCAAAAGTAAACTCGTGGGACTGTAGCCGCAAAGAGGAAGAAGCTTAGGATTCATCCAGCTGAAATTATTTGGAGTACAGTACCATTTAAGCCTTGCAAGGAATTTGAAACGAATCTACCTTTAAGACAACAAATAGAATATAAAATTTCATAGATAACTTATTTTTAATAAAACATGAATAGTTTAAGTTCAATAAGTTATTTAAGTTGTTCTTTTAGTTCAAGATATAATGTCTTTGTAGCTAATTTATGCATTTTGACGAAGAAGATGGAAAAGATCTCCTTCAACGTCGAAAAAAAATTTCAGTTTATCGAGCTGTTAACTCGATTTTCAGCTTTATACAATGTCGCCTTTTCAGAGCAGAGTTTTAAAAGGAGTTGTTTCTTTTCTAAACAGTGAGCAAGATAGAGACGACTCTATTTGCACGGTATTAGAAAATGAAAGACTTGCCCAAAACAGTTTGGCGTGCAGCAGGTCAGATGTCAATTTTGGAATCTTACAGGAACTAGACCAGGATGCAATTTCAGCTCAGACTGGTGCTGGGTAGGGTAAAGAGATCGAAGTTTTGTCAAGCAAGGAGATCTTTTATAGAAAATTCGATCTCAAAGGTGTTAGGATGCACTTACGATTGAAAGAGTTCAGAAAAACCTGTGAGGACACTACTAAAGCGCTCAAAATAATGTTCGACAGAATGATAGTAGTGATAGTTTCCAGTTCGATGCAAGGCATTTAAATAAGCTTGTCTATTGAATTTCTAGCTTCACCTGGGATTAAGTCTATCTGATTTAGCTTAAGACATATAAGTAAATTGAGTGAAGCTACTATTGTCGGGTTAATTTCGAACGTAAATCAGTCTAACCCTACATTTCTCTCTGGCGCGGTCATGCATATGAAGGCTGATATAATAAATTTCCCCTTCGTTCGGGGTAGGGTAAATTCCAATACTTTGTCGGTATAGTGTGATGGATATTCAGTAAAATTGAAATAGTCCATCATCTCGAACAGCTTGAATAGATCATCGCTTTTCAATTTGATACTACCTTCTCCTACTCGTGTCCGGAATGTTTTGAAAAGATCTGGTTGGTTTTGCGGATATCGCTCTTTGTTTCTCAACCTTCTCAAGTCTTCATACGTTGAAATCCACCCTGCGTATGTTGTTGACACAAGAAAACTTTCACGCAAACCGAAAACAATTTTTGCCTAGAATGTTGAAACATCGAACCCTAGGACGATTTTCCTATTTTGACATCCATCCATTATCTAACGGCACTCAAGATTTTGAACATTGAATGTGCCTTTATCGGCATGAATTCCAGCGGGTTCTGGGGGTAAAGAAAAAGACTTCTGCTCCATGTCTAATGTATTGATATACACTTTGGCCAGTTTATTTTTCACAAACTTGTTACTTACGCTTGAATTCATTTTCCTTTTATCGGTAATTGAATAAGAACTGGCAGCCTCAGCTGCTAAATCTCTGATTTCATACTTCCAATCTGTCTTCTGGAGAAGTTATTGCAGTAACCGTCAGCGTTTAATAGTAAACCTGTTCTGAGAATTATACGGTATAAATTCACAATTTCATCATCGTTCAATTCAAAGCCAAAGTAGTAGAAATGCTTAACAAATATTCGAAGGCTGTGGCTGCAGCGTGAATATTGATAAACACAGCAATATTGCCCAATACGCGCTTTATAACCGTTGTCTATGGTTCATAAAAACCCTACCATTAGATTTTAGGAATTGTTATAATATTTCCTAAACGAGTCCACATATTCAGCCGGTCCTTTTCTAGGAAAGTATAATGCCACAAAATGAGCACCACTCTTTTGGGTTGTGTTGGTTATGACGTATGCTGGTTTTCGTCTTATGAGATATCTGGAGTCAAGTCAAATGGTTCCAGGAAGCAGCCATCACCGAAGAACTCTTTGGATATCTGATGACCTTTATCGAAATAGTTGATACCAGTACCCCGGAAAAGGGTAAGATAACCTGATAGTGCTGAATCACATAGGCTGATTTGGAAAGTTCTGGCGTGAAATTCATTATGCAATGTTATGTTTAAAATTGTATGCATTCTTTGTGCGCTTACCTGTGTAGGAATCATTATCAATCATGCCGAAAACCAAAAGATTTGGCAATTGTCCTATAACTACATTATCATGTGACACTGTGGATGTGCTGGCGTGTGGCATGTAGGTTTTTACTTGTACATGTTTGTAAGGATATAAGGCGTTTGAACGTTGAGAACAGTTTCATGTGCCAGCAATATGGATGGGTTGACTGTTACGTGGTGCATGTGCAGTGATGTCTCCAGAGATTTGATGCGTGGGTTGAAGTTATCCTCCGTCAAATACAGATAGAATTCTGTCTTTCCAAAGAGAGTATTCAGCGCAAGTCAACACCATTTAACAACAGTTTTTCTTGATTAAGTGGATTGTCCCCATTAGCACAATCACATTGCTGTTCTACAACAGAGTAGGTCTTTAAATATATTCTTCATTTAATTCAATTGGATCCCCAGTCCTCCCCCACACGATACCCGTTTTATTTCCAATCGTCTCCATTTCATTATGGTCCAAATACCAGTCAAGAGATTCAAGATGTGTTGAAGCTACATCTTTGCCGTAATTCAACAAATTCTCAATATATGAAGGATCATGATAGTTATGGTCTGTCTGTGCGATATTTTTACCACTAAGTTGGGCCCTACATTGTCTAAAGAGTAAATGCATCAGATTGTTGGCAACCACGTTCAAAATGCAGCATTACATGTAAAGCTTGGTTCGAAATTAACCATTTCTCCATGATGTTTTGTAATTTTCATGGAGAGGCTTTCGGTAAAGACTTTTTCACTGGCCAGAACTCCACGTGATGAAATGAGAACACATTGTCATCAATTTTTAATGGTGTTATTCGTATATTCCTTCTCGCCCGTTATTCTCGGTTTAATAATATCTGTATAAATGTATATTAAAGTGGTTTTGGTAGATCACTTAAGATTTCTCGTCTCTTCTTATTTTTTATTCTTCAACACATTAATGTATTTTTCTAGTTCCCTTATATTATCAAACAAATCCTTACTTATCAAACAAATCCTTTATTGTTGCATAAATTAATCCAAGATCCCGTTTTTCAACGGGTGTTTGAAGCAATGCATCAATAAACAGACCGACAATGTCAACATTTTTTGACAATTCGATTGGTGCTTAGGAAACATTGATACCTCAATCATTTTTTCTGTATGGTATATTCAAAATTTGATCTGGACCTCTTTCCGCTCACTCACCTGATAATATCTCACCACTGGACTCTTCAGCCACGCGATCTATCGTCGGTCGAATCTCCTTGACAACTTTATGGAAAATTTGTTTTCGCTGTTGATATACAGGGTGGGCCATCTAACGTTTTCATTTTGAACTACGGGTTATTTTGAGTATCGTCGGAATTTCGCCATAAGTTTTTTAACAGGTAGTTAGTATTATATCTCCGGTCAACAAAAATGGTCAGACACATGCTTGAAGAAAAGTGGGAAATATTAAAACAATATTTTAAAAGTGACTGTGTTACTGCAAAAACTACAAAAAAGTTGCGTTCAAAAATGGGCCGAAAAAAAGCATCATTAAGTTAATATGTGGGTTATTTTGTTAAACAAGTGAGAAAAAGCGGATTGCTCATTAATACACCAGACCGTAAACGTCCACCAACTGTGCGTACACCCAATAATATTGATGCTGTGGCTGTGAGTGTGCGTGAGTCTCCTGGAACATCAACTCGAAAACGTTCTCAGCAATTGGTCGTTCCTCGCACCAGTTTGAGGAGAATTTTGCGTAAAGACCTCGGAATGACGCCTTATGAAGTTCAATTGACCCAAAAGTTGAAGACATGAGACCACCCGATGCGTTGTCGATTCGCTAAATGGGCCAATGAACGTTTGAAAGAAGACCCTAAATTTTACCAAACAATCAGCTTTTCGGACGAGGCACATTTTCATCTCGGTGGCTATGTAAACAAACAAAATTGTAGAATTTGGGGCACCCAAAATCCACACGTTATTGTTGAGAAGCCAACGCATCCTCCGCGAGTGACAGTTTGGTGCGGATTGTGGTCGAGTGGTATCATTGGGCCATTTTACTTCGAGAATGATGATGTTTCAGTCAATGATGTGCGATACCGGGGCATAATAGCCGACTATTTTATTCTACTATTTACACAAGCCATCTAACAATCGAATTGCTGAATACGAAATTCGACAATCGATTGATAAGTCGTTCTGAAGATGTTAGTTGGCCGCCGCGAAGCTGTGATTTGACACCGTTGGACTACTATTTGTGGGGCGCCGTGAAAAACAAATGCTATGCTAATAATCCAACGTCAATTGCTGCACTCAAGAACAATATTCAGTCGGCCATAGGCGAAATTACACCGCATACTCTCGAAAATGTATTGAAAAATTGGACCAACTGTTTGGGCTACTGTGAGGGCAGCCGTGGGAGTCATCTAAATGAACTTGTGTTTCATAATTAATGAGAAAGATTGTACTTTTGAAAGAAACAAACCGCATTGAAAAACATTCATCCGTTTTTTATTTATCACAGTTTCATTTTGAAAAAAGTAAATGGCCAACCCTGTACATTCAAGTAAGAGGATTTTTGCTATTTTTAAGGTCATCTTCATCGCATTCTCTCCCACTCAGTTACAATGCAATAAAATCATTGAGGTTAATTGGGGATGGTTTCGGAAGCTCTACGTTAAGTTTCATTCCATGGTCTTTAAGGTTAAATGTATGGGAGGTGGGTTTAATTCCTGCCTCCTTTTCTCGTTCCTTTCTTATACTATGAAGGGGTGCATACCAATCATTCTCAGCAATTCTACATGATTTCTTGTCAATAGTTGTATCTGTCCTATTATATTATCAACGAAATCTCTTAAATCGGTAATTTTACCATAGTAAATATATACATATATCTACCAACTTTAGGTTTCAAACGCCTATTTTTTCTCAACAGCCCTTTTCCAGCTGAAGATTGCGCATGCTTCTTCGCGAGTATGAAGTCCAGAATCAGACCTCGATATTTTATCTGATGAGATAAATTTAGTTTAACCTCATCAAGGTTGAGTGGGACAAGTCGCGGAATTTTGTATCTTCTTGTAAAGAGCAGAAGTTCCGTTTTTTTACGGATTTGCAATACTTCTGGCAACTTTAGTGAAATTTTATTTTTGCTCAGCCTGAAGGTGTGTGCCTTTAATAAAAGTGCATGTTTTTAACAAGTTTGTATGATTATAAAATAGAAAAATGCATGAATTGGCTGATTTTCAGTTGAACCTTCTGGGCCCTTTGCGTGTTCTTACCATCACATTCTACAGACACCATTTTTTTAACACTGAAGCCATCAACTTTTTAAGTCAACCACATTAGCACAGTAAAACGATAATTTCTACAAAAAAATTGATTAAAACCTCGTACTCTTCCACCGGATACATCCGGTCTTTCCTTTTTATTTTCCTTTGAAGTTCAAGAAAAGTCCCTGACAAGAGTAGGAAGGTATAACCTCTGATGGGGAACCAATGATCTATCGTCCCAAATTTTTCAAGAGAAACCAAAGCCGAGAAAAGTCTCAAGATATATTTTACCTTCTGCATGTTCCATTCATATTTCATAAGAAACGAGCAAACCTCATTCGACCCTTAGTACTTTTACTCTCATGATACAAAAAATGCTGTACAGTTTTGAGATCGTCAATACAAAAAAGGTTCGCTGTTATTTGGCGAAGATATAACACCACTTGACCTAGAATCTGAGGCAGTTAGAGATTTTTTTATTGTAAATATCTCTGTAAATCAGTTCGGGGTGTAGCCCTTTTCAAACACATGCTTGTGTTTACTTATTCATACATAATCGCCCATTTTATACCTAGGTTTGGATGTCACTTTCAACTTCCTGTATGCTGTTGATAGCAGATTTACTTCATTCTTCGAACTTGCATCCACAGGTCGCATGTTTATTGTGCGATGTTTGAAACTACTGTATTTACTAACCAGTTTACTAAGAGTACTGACCCACTGATAGTCCCCGTTCATACTAAATGTTTTCCACATTATATTTTTCAAAATCTTATTGAACCGGGCTACAATGGAAGCTTTTAGAGGGCTATAAGTTGAGTAGAGGTTCATCTAATTTTTTTTTATCAAACGTTGAAATATTTTGTCGAAAAATTCTTTGCCGTCGTTAGTTTGCAAATTTCTAGGAATATGGTTTCGACTAAGAAACATTTCCATTGTTTTTGATACCTCAGTAGCACTTTTGTTTTTTATGGGGAATACCCATGCGTACTTGTAAAATGCATAAATTACCGTTAGAAGGAAATGGTAGCCTCACTTTTCCAAAGAATAAGCACTCATATCTACTAAGTCTACCTGACACAAATTATCTAGTCCTCTTATAGTCACAAGACGACGGATGAAGTTCTTGCAAGCTGTTTTATGAAGCTTATTAACTACATGTCTTCTACTCATCTTGCGAACGTTATAAATAACAGAACCGCCATCTAGCTATATATATATATATAAATAGTACTAGCAAAGATGATGTAAATTCACACATCCGTTCACAATGGTGGTTGTTGTACCATCAGGATGTAGAAAAACAACGTTTATTGAAAACCTTCTGCATAATATGTCAATAATACAGCCTCAAATTAAAAAGGAAATTTGCACCGCGCTGAACCCCACGCTGTACCAAAACAGTTTCCTTTTAAAAACAAATAGTACCCAGATTCAATCCCTGATGAAATTACAAACACTGGAGGTGATTCGATACAGATTGTGCTGGACGAGATGATGTTAAATTCATTTTCAAGACAAAAATGTGAGCTGTTTACAAAAAAATCCCATCAACAGAAGCTTACAGTTATTCTTGTGACTGAAAATGAATTTCCTCAAGGAAAATTTTGTTGTGACATATCACTCAACTGTAAATACCTGGTTTGCTTCAAGAATCCCGAGACAAGAGCTAATTTCACCATCTGGCTAAACAGCAGTGGTGGCTCTATCTTTGCGGCTAGTGGGGCTCAGCCCCATTACTTATTGATGAGCCTATATTAGTGCAAATGTGATAAAATATCATTAACGATTTCAATATAGTTTTCATAATTTCATTTCATTTCAAAATATAATGTAGCATTTTTTCCGCCCATGCTGTAGTTTACTTTCACATAGTCTTCTTGGCACGTACTGTAGAACAATTTGTTTTTCTCTTCGACTCGCTTCGTTGTGCCCGCTCCGAGTAAAAGCTGAGAGTAAAATTCAAACTTATTTTCTCTTTGACAATTTTCCACCTTTACTTTGAAGAAAGGGCTACATCAATCTAGCCCCGATTAAGATTATTTGGATTTGAATGTGTGCGCGAATGCTTCCTGAAGCGGCGAGAGTGTGCGTGTTTGAAATAACATGTGTATACATCGTGGACGGGCTAATCTTATGCAGCCCGTTCAGTGCTTCGACAACGTTTAGTCTTGGCAGGGTCTGGATAGTACCTTTGAGCAGGCATGAGCAACATTTTTTTACGACGAGCCGAAGGGGTAGGAGGTGATGACTGTTAATGCAAAAGTAGTCTCATCAGTGTAGTGCATGGTATTAGTACTTAGTGTGCCTTCGTAGTGTTTGGTATTTTTTAAAGTTTTGTAGTGTTTAAAGTTTGTTTCAGAAAAGGGCTTTTCAGGTTATGGTATTTATGATGTTGCTTGCATGTGTTAAAACTTGCTAGAAGTTTGAATTTCAATTTTAGTAAAAAAAATTCGGTATTTTCAAAATATGAATTCGGTAAAAAATTTAATAAATATTAATATTACGCTATTCGTACGAAATGTTTCATAATATGTCTTCCATTGTTCAGCTTTACAGTTTTTTAAAGATAATAACCTTTGTTCGTCATGCCAAGAAACAAGTAAGTTAATAGGGATAGTTTTAACAATGCCGCTTACTACTGCAGAGTCAGAAAGATTCTTCAATACCCTAAAAAATATCAAAAGTTACAAATCGAGCATCATGGACCAAAGTCGTTTCAATGAGCTTGCAGCACTCTCTGTTTGTAATAAATTCATTAAAACAATACCCAAAATGAATGGAAGTGTGATTGACTTGTTTGCTCAACAACAAAATCGACGTGCTGAATATTTATACAGATAAAACGTTAGATAAAAGAATTAATTTGCTTTGGTTGTTGATGTTGATTGAAGAACTATATACAATGTAAAACTGTTTTTGCTGAATTTATTTATTGATGGTTTTTGCTTTATTGTTGTTTTTGTTGAATTTATTTATTACTAGTTTTTTCGATTGTTATTGTTGTTTTTGTTGCATTTATTTTAGTAGAGAAATTATTTCTTTTGAACAATGCGATAGGCGTAAAAGTTGTTTCGTTGGAAGAAGAATTCAAATGTTTTTAAACAATTTTTTTTATTCAGAGTGCACTGAACTTTTATTAAAGCTTTAAATGTTATTCAAAACACGAGAATAGGAATATATCTTTGATTGCCGGCGAATCTACTTTGGGGGAAACCGATCACTTAAAATCGCTTAACGCTCCACATGTGGTACCTCTTGGGTGGAGTGGAAACTCACATAAGAACTTATATTGGTGGTAGAAAAATTCGTACTAGTAGCCCCACCATACTTAACTCCCACGAGCCGCCACTGTAATTTAGAGATAGCCATCAAAACAATTCCAACTTTTAATGGGAATTATAAATAGTTAGAATCTTTTCTAAAAATTATAGAAATAATAAACAATTCATTGACTAATGCGGCCAAAACACAATTAATAGATTTTGTATACCACATAAAGTTAGCTACAAATGTAAGAACAATAATTTGCAATATTGGAATACCATCTACGTATGACGATTTAAAAGCAAAACTTTCTAGGACTTACAGATATACAAATACAGTACCTCAATTACACACGATACTAGGTAAAAAATCACAGAAGAATTCAAATATTAGCTCATATAAGGACAGAGTGATTAATATTATAAACGATTTAAATCAACTACAAATTTCCGATTTAGGTGCAACGGCAACGCAAGCTGAGAAAGACACTACAGGCATCCCTCGCCTTAAGACGCTAATTGGTTCCAAGAAAACGTGTCCTAACTCGAAAATCACGTAAGTCGAATAATCGTATATATGCATCATACAGTAGTAAGGATTTACGAGTCAACACATTTTTGTGGTATTTTGTAACGTTATATATTTATTATTAATCCAAATAAACACAGCATGCACATGTAACATATAATAAAATCAATTAAAAAAGCAAAGAAACATGTTCAGTATAACAAAAATAAAAAAAATATTTTCAAGTAAAAGTTGGTATATCAGTATGAGTGGATATTTGTAATTTAATCTTCATCACTCGATGACTCAACATGACTTCCCGCACTCGAGGGGGTCTACAAGTAAGAAGCTGCCAGAGAAATTGTGGGCTTAAAAATTTTTGTTAAAGCTGATTGGCCCGCCTGTAGCTTTCTCGATTTATATAGCTCTTTATAACATTTAATACTAGTGTTTATTGGAAATGACACCTTCTCTCTTCTTTCAGTATCTGGATCATCCTCCAAATTCTCCAAAGCCTTTTCAATGTGCTGCAAAAACTCAGACAATTTTTGAATCGGAAAGTTTTGTTTTCCTTCCTCTAATTTTTCTCGAGGTGATCTCGGGTGATCTTGCGAAATATTTAATAAATCCTCATTAGAAAGAGATTTTTCGCGAGTATTGATTAGCTCAGTAATATCGTTTCCATACACTTCATTAAATCCTATAGACCTGGCAATCTGCAGAATTTTGTAATTTTTTTTAAAAAAAAGGTGAAAGAATTGAGGTTTTTTTTCAAAAACAATAAATTTTTAACCTTATTTTCAAGTCCAAGTAATAAATATTTATATAATTTATATAGTCCAAACAATTTGTCTAAAAATTCCATCAAAAGTTTTTCTCGTGATTACAAAAAAAATTCAAATAAAAAATAAAAATCATTAACAGTCATCATGATCTTCAAGGTCGTTTCTGTCATGCGTTATATCTCGCGAACCAAACATACGCTTTGCATAATTTAGATAGTAAAGGACGCATATTAAAAATATAATGAATCTGTCGAATTTTTTAACAAATCGTTGTAGCCGTTTTTTAATTTAAGAAAAAAAATGTGCAAAAAATTAGGTTATTTTCATAAACAATAAATTTTTAACCTGATTTGAGAAATATAGTAATCAATGTTTATAAAATTTATATACTCCGAAGTATGTTTGTAAAATCACTATCAAATTTTCTTCTCATGATTACGTAAAAAACTAAATAAAAAATAAAAAATCATTAAAAGTCATTATGATTTTCAAGGTCATTTTTATCATTCACTATATCTCCCGAACCAGATATAATATTTGCATCATTGTGGTGTCAGTTGACGTGTATTAACATCTTTGTGAAGTTTTAATATTATAAAAATTCGTTTCAGCCGCTTTTTTTTCAATTTAATAGAAGAAAATGCGAAAAATTATGTTTTTTTTTTCATACAAAATATTTTTTTAACTTGATTTGCACAACACAGTGATACCAGTTTATAAAATTTATCCATTCTTATCATTTTTTGAAGACAAACCAGCAAAATTTTCTTGAATGATTATGAAAAAAACTAAAAAAAAATTAAAAATTATTCAATGTTACCATGTAAAGAGGGTTCATACGAATGATATTACTTTATATCTATTATTCTAAAAATATTGTTGTAAATTCAATCAAAGTTTTAAAATATTTGCATAATTTGAGCAGATTTTTAATAGTTTTTATAGTCTTTTAATTAAAAAAGCTGCTTAAATTTTGAAAACCAACAAACTTTCAATCAAATTTGCATTTGCGATATCAACGTTTTGAATGGTGAAATGTTTTGTATTCAATACTTTGCAAGATCATATGCTTTAAAAAGCTTTCATCGAATAAAAAATTGTAGTTTTTAGTAGATTCACAGTGTTCCCTACTTAAATTATATCACTGGAAGTGGCAAGGTTTTAAAATTCTTGGTTGGCACTGGAGCCAATAAAAATTTCATATCTACTAATATATCCCAGGGGGCGAAACCTGTTAAATTCCCATTTAAAATTCGCTCAGCAGCAGGTGATGTCCTTATTACTCAACAGGTCCACGGTAGATTTTTTAAGCAATTTGGAAATAATGCCGCTATAGAATTTTTTGTACTACCGGGTCTGCAATCTTTTGAAGGAATTTGGGGACGATACATTAAAAGATTTAGAAGCAGTGATCGACAGGAAAAACCATACACTATAGATTAAGCCAAATATCATGATTCCCTTGAAATGCAAATCATCTAAGCAGGTTAACAGCCTTGAAATCAAATGCGATCATTTAAACGGCACTCTTAAGGCGAAACTGAGGAAAGTTTTAGCTAACTTTCAAAGTGTTTTTGGACCTATTAACGATGGCGAGGTAATTGAAACAAATGTGCGTGCTGAAATAAAAACCTCAACAAATGATCCGATATACACCAAGGCCTACCCTTATCCGGTTAACTTACGAACACACGTGGAGGAGCAAATACAAAAAATGTTCGAGGATGGAACTATACGTGCATCCAAGAGTCCATACAATTCACCACTCTGGATTGTGCCCAAGAAGCAAACCTCGTTGAGGGAGAAACAATACCGATTAGTCGTAGATTTTAAACGGCTAAATGCTGTTACTATACCGGACACGTACCCCATCCTGGACATCACTAACACACTTGCCAGTTTTGGGAAATCCAGATATTTTACGACTATTGATTTGACCTCTGGCTTCCATCAAATTCGTATGAAGGAAAAAGATATCGCCAAAACCGCCTTTTCTACCGCAAATGGAAAATATGAGTTTTGAGACTTCCATTTGCTCTTAAAAATGCACCCTCAGTTTTCCAGCGGATGATTGACGACGTTCTTAAACCACTCATCGGCAAGATTTGCTACGTCTATATTGGCGATATTATCGTCTTGGGCGAAACCGAAGACCAACATCTGAGGAACCTGGAAGCGGTGCTACTTCGGCTGCACAACGCTAATCTTAAAATAAACCTCTAAAAATCATCTTTTCTAAAAGATAAAGTCGAATTCTTGGGTTATATAGTCTCCCAAGAAGGACTGCTACCAGACCCTAAGAAAATTGAAGCAATTACTAAAATCAAACCCCCCGAGAACCTCAAGGATTTAAAGACGTTCCTTGGATTAGCTTCGTATTACCGCAAATTTGTTAGGGATTTCGCTAAAGTTGCGAAACCATTGACTTTATTAACTAGAGGTGAGTTGGCCAAAGTTAAGACCAACCAGTCCAAGAAAAAGTTAATTACACTTGGGAAACGAGAACTCGAAGCATTCAATAATTTGAAAACACTGTTGACCTCCTCCGAAATCTTCACGTTTCCGGACTTTGAAAAGCCGATCGTCCTCACAACGGACGCCTCAAACTGTTCAATAGGAGCAGTCCTATCACAGGGCGAGATGGCCAAAGATAGGTCAATCACGTTTTTTTCACGCTCACTAAACCGCACGGAAGAAAATTATAGTACCGGTGAGAAAGAAATGCTTGCTATTGTCTGGGCTCTAGACAAACTACGTACGTATCTCTACGGAGCCAAAAAAGTTAGGATCCTTACCGACCACCAGCCCCTTACATTTGTCATGAGCAACAGGAACCACAACTCTAAGCTCAAGAGATGGAAAGCTCGGATAGAAGAATTTAATCACGAACTTGTCTACAAGCCTGGTAAGGCAAACGCGGTTGCTGATGCTCTTTTTTTTCGAGTGCTACTAGAAGCAAACGTGCTTACCATCAGCTCAAGTACAGCAACTGCACATAGCGCTGACGAGGATAATAGTTGCCTTATACCCCACTGTGAAGCCCCAATAAACGTTTTCAGGAATCAACTAATAATATCCACTGGCAAAGGAGTATGTGCGTACGAGCAACCCCATCCAAACTACGTCAGGCAATACATCTGTTTGCGAGAAATTAACCAATCCAGCCTGACTGAGGTACTTCGAAAATATCTTAACCACAATGTTGTAAAAGGTATCAAGATTCCTGAGTGGTACCTTCAGCTTTTACAACAAGTCTACGCCAATGATTTCTCCAAATTTAAAATTCGAATCACACAGAGGGTCGTAGATGATATACAGAATGAGAATAATAAATTTCAAATTGTTGAAACCGAGCATTAAAGATCACATAGGAATGGAAAGGATAATAAACTACAAATATTGGAGAAATACTATTTTCCTGGTATGGCTCGTCTCATTAAGAAGTACACTTCCAACTGCAAAATTTGCAATACCTGCAAGAACGATCGCCATCCACAGAAACCCCAACTGCAGGAAACACCAAATCCAGAATATCCTACTGAAATTCTCCATATCGATCTTTGTTCACTTGGCGGAGAAAGATACCTCACATGCGTCGACAAGTTCACTAATTTTGCAAGTATTTCCATTTAGAGAACAAATCTTCTCTTCATCTATGGGACAAAATCATTGAACTCCTTATTTATTTTTCTGTTCCCAAAATTTTAGTCTCTGACAACGAAGGAGGTTTCATAAGCCCCATTACGCTTAATTATATCGAATCATTGGGTATTACCGTTTATTTAGCACCACCGCAAAAAAGCGAGGTAAATGGACAGATAGAGCGTGTACATTCAACAATCTTGGAAATGTTAAGATGTCTCCGGAAGGAATATCCAGACTTCACATCCGAAGAACTTGTTAACATTGCAGTTGATAGGTACAACAACACTTACCACTCGGTTACAAATGTTAAACCAGCAGAGGACGAACGGCTTTTCAAAGTCCGGAAACGTGAAGATTTCGGAGGAGGTCAACAGTGTTTTCAAATTATTGAATGCCTCGAGTTCTCGTTTCCCAAGTGTAATTAACTTTTTCTTGGACTGGTTGCTCTTAACTTGGGCCAACTCACCTCTAGTTAATAAAGTCAATGGTTTCGCAACTTTAGCGAAATCCCTAACAAATTTGCGGTAATACGAAGCTAATCCAAGGAACATCTTTAAATCCTTGAGGTTCTCGGGGGGTTTGATTTTAGTAATTGCTTCAATTTTCTTAGGGTCTGGTAGCAGTCCTTCTTGAGAGACTATATAACCCAAGAATTCGACTTTATCTTTTAGAAAAGATGATTTTTAGAGGTTTATTTTAAGATTAGGGTTGTGCAGCCGAAGTAGCACCGCTTCCAGGTTCCTCAGATGTTGGTCTTCGGTTTCGCCCAAGACGATAATATCGCCAATATAGACGTAGCAAATCTTGCCGATGAGTGGTTTAAGAACGTCGTCAATCATCCGCTGGAAAATTGAGGGTGCATTTTTAAGACCAAATGGAAGTCTCAAAAACTCATATTTTCCATTTGCGGCAGAAAAGGCGGTTTTGGCGATATCTTTTTCCTTCATACGAATTTGATGGAAGCCAGAGGTCAAATCAATAGTCGTAAAATATCTGGATCTCCCAAAACTGGCAAGTATGTTAGTGATGTCCAGGATGGGGTACGTGTCCGGTATAGTAACAGCATTTAGCCGTTTAAAATCCACGACCAATCGGTATTGTTTCTCCCACAACGAGTTTGGCTTCTTGGGCACAATCCAGAGTGGTGAATTGTATGGACTCTTGGATGCACGTATAATTCCATCCTCGAACATTTTTTGTATTTGCTCCTCCACGTGTGTTCGTAAGTTAACCGGATAAGGGTAGACCTTGGTGTATATCGGATCATTTGTTGAGGTTTTTATTTCAGCACGCACATTTGTTTCAATTACCTCGCCATCGTTAATAGGTCCAAAAACACTTTGAAAGTTAGCTAAAACTTTCCTCAGTTTCGCCTTAAGAGTGCCGTTTAAATGATCGCATTTGATTTCAAGGCTGTTAACCTGCTTAGATGATTTGCATTTCAAGGGAATCATGATATTTGGCTTAATCTATAGTGTATGGTTTTTCCTGTCGATCACTGCTTCTAAATCTTTTAATGTATCGTCCCCAATAATTCCATCAAAAGATTGCAGACCCGGTAGTACAAAAAATTCTATAGCGGCATTATTTCCAAATTGCTTAAAAAATCTACCGTGGACCTGTTGAGTAATAAGGACATCACCTGCTGCTGAGCGAATTTTAAATGGGAATTTAACAGGTTTCGCCCCCTGGGATATATTAGTAGATATGAAATTTTTATTGGCTCCAGTGCCAACCAAGAATTTTAAAACCTTGCCACTTCCAGTGATATAATTTAAGTAGGGAACACTGGAGAGGCGTTCACCATAAAATTTAGATCGAAGTCGTCCTGATAGTCTTCGATATTACCTTCTTCATGAGAAATTTCGATGGGTGCATCGTAAGCGTTGTCAATAGGTTCATCCTGAGATTCTATGTTGTAAAGACGCTGTGATTTTCCATTAAATTGAGCTGAATCATTTGATCTTTTAAATGGTAGAAGATTTTGGGATGGCTTATTCGCATAATTAACATACCGAGAACGAATTGATCTATCTACCTCCATTGGAACAGGTGGCTTAGGTTGGGTTGGCCTTGCTGGAGGGTTGCCATTAAATGGTTGCTGTCTAGCATTGTGTTGAATATTGTAAGCCTTATTCTGTTCGGGGAGGCTTAGTTGAGGAAAAAGGTTCTGTGTATTCACGTTTGTCGTACGATAAGAGGGATATATTTGGTTGGTTGGTGCCGTTACTGTGTTATCAAACCTATTTTGGTGTATGGAAATGTTCCTGAAATTTAAATTTTGGAACTCCAGACAGGAAGCATATGCTTCGGGCAATGTCTGAGGTTTCTGTATAATTAACATCTTGGAAAGGTCACCATTCAATCCACGCACAAACACGTCCAGAGCCCTGTTCCTATAATTTTCGGTTAAAGCCGTGATAGTTTCCTGATTCTAATCTTCCGTCCTGATCTTATTGATCAGCAAGGAAAGCTGATGGTTCACTGAAGCGTAAAACTCTTCAACAGTTTTATTTCTTTGAAACATGGTGTGAAGTTGATGCTCAAGGGTTCTGACGTCGCGTTTATCTGCATAGTGCAGCGATAAGCACTTCTTTATGCTACCCCAGTCATCATTGAAAATATTGTAGGATATGAGTGCGGCGTCGGTTGGGCCTCTTATTTTCTGCCTGATATGTCGCAGAATAGCCCTGTAGATAGGTTTTTGACGAACGATTTCGTAGTCCTGCAGGATGGTCTCAACGCTATGTACCCAGGAGATATATTGCACGGGGTTGCCCTCGAAAATTTGAACGTCCCTTACGCAATCGGGTAGTTTTTTGATATCGTTGAGATCACTTTTTGTTTGAGGACGAGAGAGAGTCACCGAGGACTCAAAGAACTACTTTGAGCACTACTTTGAGCACTATTTTGAGCTTGTTGCTCAATAAGGTTTAACCTCACTTCGATCCTTTTTATTTGCTCAATTTGAGCATTAACCGCCTCGGTCTGTTGCTTGATCGCATCTTGGATAGCGTCCATTTTCGATAAAGGGTTAAAGGGCGATAAATACAGAGCACAAATAGGATAAAGGAGGTTCTAATTCAACCGAGCAATAAACGCGTAACTTTCGATAAACGGAACCGACCGCGATTGCACTAGCTGGGTTTACAATTAATTCACTACACTTTCTTTCACTTAATTTGAATCATATGATATATAAATTCATTACTGAAATATATAATTGAATATGTAATTGAATGATTTTATAAAATAAATATATAAATTGAATATTATAGGCTTTGAGTGATTTTACAAAATTTCAGGAACCAAAATGTTTTCCAAGTGTGGAGCGATTTTAAATTAGAAATGCTGAGAACTTACAGGATCCAAAGTTTAAACATGCTGCTTCTCGGGACTGTCCGCGTTGGTCCTTTTTGGCTGCGGCCATTGATAAGTTGGTCGCCCCTACTTCAGCGCGGGTGCAGATCACTCGCAGAGTATTTCCTTCCGAAATCGATCCTTTAGCTTCCGCTTTCACTTTCCGGATGTGGCTTCCCGCGTTGAGTTTCCTGGTTCGCAAGTTGGGATATTAGCTCAACACCGATTTATCAATTAGCTCTCGACTCCACGCTGAATTGAAACTTTTAGTTTACGTTGGGCGCTAGTTATGGTGCGCTTATCCAAAATGAAAGACCTCGGTCGAATCGACTGGTTCTTTATTAACTCAAGCAACGACTGAACATAATTGCACTTATGCTAAAATGAAATTACAATTTAAATTACAATGCTGGCTCAGCGGTTTACCCGCCTAGTGCAATTCACGGCAGATAGACGAAACGCGATCGCGGTGGAATATGATAGTCGGGGAATGTGTGAGAAGGTGCACTTTTAGGAAATGTGGATTTCTGAAGGTGAAAGAAGGTGAATTCGAGGTCAATGGGGTGTACATAGGTAAGTGTGGGGTGATGGTGCTAACTCCTCCCTCCTTAAAAATCTGTGTCCCACAGATAATAAGATTTTTTTTTAAAAAAAAGGCAGTGTTACAGGATCGGGAAAGGAATATGGAAGGGTTGTAACGTTTCTTCTAGTAGGATTCCTTGATCGAAAATAAAAAAGAAGCAAGACTAAAATGATTACAGAGAAAACTATAGCAGCGTCGGTTCCGATCGAAGCGATGTTATTCAGGGAAAAAAGCTCGAATTGCTCAATGTTATCCAAGTGAAGCTTATGCAGGTACCCCGTGTCAATTCTTATATTCTTTTCGGTGATATTTTTCTGAAGCACAGGAGGCAAGAAGTGCACGATGTTCACTTCCTTGCTGGTGTACTGTACGCCATTTAATTGGATGGATTCATTTCGAAAATGCAAAAGATATGTTCCGTTCAGGATATGCGTTTGATTCAGGTGTTGAAGTTCACCCAAAAAGTTACTAAGGTATATGGTGTTGTCCGTTATGACCTTTACTATAGGCCTGCCATGATACTGAAATTCAAAGGAGGCATTTTTTCCGTCTAGGATACGCGATATGCAATCGTCAAAAGTTAACTGCTGGAGTTGATTTCTGCGACAAACCGTGGTATTCTGCATTATAGGACAGTTTCCCAACAAACCATATCTAATATTTTCTGCAACGAAAATGCTAGAATAGTTTAAGGCGACCATTTTGTTTTCAGATATGGCGGAGCAAATTAAAATATTACGAAAGCTAGTGTGCTCCGTTTTGGGAAGGCAGACAACGTAAAGGAGGATGGTTCCCTTGATTAATATCATAGGCTCCGCGTACTCGACAGCTTGGACTTCATTGTCGTATGGGAGATTGTCGATTTCCGAGAGGATCTCGCTGATTTCCGTATTTCCCAGCAGATTCGAGTTGACAATACCCCCTTTGGCTAGTTGAATTGCCCGAACAATTTCTTGAACTTCGTCTCTAAGAATATCCAATTTGTTGAAAATAAATTGCTCAAAGTGGTTTTCATCCCGGGCGTTTAGGTTTGATACTATTGCGTTGTAACTGTCGATTAGCTGTGTAGATATTTTGGTGAATTTTTGGTTAATTTTGAATTGCTGATTATTGTTCGAAAGGATGTCATTCTGGCTTTTCAGGATACTGTTCCAATCAGTGGCATCTGGGCTGCCCGCAATCCACTTCCAAGCAGAGCCTATCCAGTTGATGGAACGCTTGGGTCTAGGCGCTGTTAATTAGGTGAGTAGTCTTTCGACTTGGTCTACCCAGTGGCGAATCTGCGGAAATAGGCTGCTTGATCTGTTAATCTGATGTTGTATGGCAGAGTCGATATTTGTCAATACTTCTCGATAATGGCTTAGGTCTATGGAAAGTACCAACTTGAAGTTTCCATTGACAATTTTTCCGTAGCCTTGTTGCAGAGTGACAGTGAACTTGAATATTTATAGATGTCTAATGAAGAAAGAGCACCGCAGAGAGTTAACCTGGAAAGGGAAAGAAATCTAAAATTAAATGGAAGGTGAATTTTGAAGTATTAAGGAAGGTTTTTAAAGGAGAATATTTAGTCCGGGTGCCTTGGAATATTTTTAAGGTGTGCCTTGTGAATTCTTTTTCCACTTTTGGTGGTGATTGTAACACGGTTGTTTCTTGCAACAATTCCTTCTTCAAAAAGAGGCTTATCCTTAGTTTTGATCTGCTTATTCTTTTTGTAAACCACTTGCCCTGGTTCATACTGGTTCGGTTTTTGGCGCTTAAAATTTTGGGTTTTCAGCTGTTTCCTTTGTTTCCGTTCAATTTCATGCTTTAAATTTTCATTGAGCCTTGATTTAAAGTCTATTAGGTTTTGATAATTAATCCTTTGCGATCTTCCGAAAAATACATCTGCTGGTTTAACATTTGTAACCGAGTGGTAAGTGTTGTTGTACCTATCAACTGCAATGTTAACAAGTTCTTCGGATGTGAAGTCTGGATATTCCTTCCGGAGACATCTTAACATTTCCAAGATTGTTGAATGTACACGCTCTATCTGTCCATTTACCTCGCTTTTTTGCGGTGGTGCTAAATAAACGGTAATACCCAATGATTCGATATAATTAAGCGTAATGGGGCTTATGAAACCTCCTTCGTTGTCAGAGACTGAAATTTTGGGAACAGAAAAATAAATAAGGAGTTCAATGATTTTGTCCCATAGATGAAGAGAAGATTTGTTCCTATAGGGAAATACTTGCAAAATTTAGTGAACTTGTCGACGCATGTGAGGTATCTTTCTCCGCCAAGCGAACAAAGATCGATATGGAGAATTTCAGTAGGATATTCTGGATTTGGTGTTTCCTGCAGTTGGGGTTTCTGTGGCTGGCGATCGTACTTGCAGGTATTGCAAATTTTGCAGTTGGAAGTGTACTTCTTAATGAGACGAGCCATACCAGGAAAATAGTATTTCTCCAATATTTGTAGTTTATTATCCTTTCCATTCCTATGTGATCTTTTATGCTCGGTTTCAACAATTTGAAATTTATTATTCTCATTCTGTATATCATCTACGACCCTCTGTGTGATTCGAATTTTAAATTTGGAGAAATTATTGGCGTAGACTTGTTGTAAAAGCTGAAGGTACCACTCAGGAATCTTGATACCGTTTACAACATTGTGGTTAAGATATTTTCGAAGTACCTCAGTCAGGCTGGATTGGTTAATTTCTCGCAAACAGATGTAGTGCCTGACGTAGTTTGAATGGGGTTGCTCGTACGCACATACTCCTTTGCCAGTGGATATTATTAGTTGATTCCTGAAAACGTTTATTGGGGCTTCACAGTGGGGTATAAGGCAACTATTATCCTCGTCAGCGCTATGTGCAGTTGCTGTACTTGAGCTGATGGTAAGCACGTTTGCTTCTAGTGGCACTCGAGAAAGAGCATCAGCAACCGCGTTTGCCTTACCAGGCTTGTAGACAAGTTCGTGATTAAATTCTTCTATCCGAGCTTTCCATCTCTTGAGCTTAGAGTTGTGGTTCCTGTTGCTCATTGCAAATGTGAGGGGCTGGTGGTCGGTAATACCCCGTTTCCATCTACGCCAAATCTCTAGATTTAGGCAACTTTCCCAAATCCTCATCGAAATCTTGTAGATTTCCCATATAAAAATCGAAATTTATTCGATCGTAAACCTTGCAGATTTCATCGAAATCCACTCAAAATCTCATGGTTGCGTGTGGCAGCATTGCAAATAATTGTATTTCAGCACATTCAGCAAGTGTCAAATTGTGTTTTGAATACGAATGAAAAGTCATTTTGGTGTCGAAATTTTTATCGTCGATATCCATTGCAATTCCACTCTCTACCAATTGTTAACAACTACGCAATCGCGAAACACACACCACGATTTCAATAACGAGAATTATCTACATTCAAAACTTTATGTCATCTCATGCAATGACAGTGACAGCCAAAATCCGACTTGTAAGTGGAAACACTACCAAATCACTTCGACAAAATCTAGAGATTTGGCGTAGATGGAAACAGGGTATAAGGATCCTAACTTTTTTGGCTCCGTAGAGATACGTACGTAGTTTGTCTAGAGCCCAGACAATAGCAAGCATTTCTTTCTCACCGGTACTATAATTTTCTTCCGTGCGGTTTAGTGAGCGTGAAATAAACGTGATTGGCCTATCTTTGGCCATCTCGCCCTGTGATAGGACTGCTCCTATTGAACAGTTTGAGGCGTCCGTTGTGAGGACGAACGGCTTTTCAAAGTCCGGAAACGTGAAGATTTCGGAGGAGGTCAACAGTGTTTTCAAATTATTGAATGCTTCGAGTTCTCGTTTCCCAAGTGTAATTAACTTTTTCTTGGACTGGTTGGTTTTAACTTGGGCCAACTCACCTCTAGTTAATAAAGTCAATGGTTTCGCAACTTTAGCGAAATCCCTAACAAATTTGCGGTAATACGAAGCTAATCCAAGGAACATCTTTAAATCCTTGAGGTTCTCGGGGGGTTTGATTTTAGTAATTGCTTCAATTTTCTTAGGGTCTGGTAGCAGTCCTTCTTGAGAGACTATATAACCCAAGAATTCGACTTTATCTTTTAGAAAAGATGATTTTTCGAGGTTTATTTTAAGATTAGCGTTGTGCAGCCGAAGTAGCACCGCTTCCAGGTTCCTCAGATGTTGGTCTTCGGTTTCGCCCAAGACGATAATATCGCCAATATAGACGTAGCAAATCTTGCCGATGAGTGGTTTAAGAACGTCGTCAATCATCCGCTGGAAAATTGAGGGTGCATTTTTAAGACCAAATGGAAGTCTCAAAAACTCATATTTTCCATTTGCGGCAGAAAAGGCGGTTTTGGCGATATCTTTTTCCTTCATACGAATTTGATGGAAGCCAGAGGTCAAATCAATAGTCGTAAAATATCTGGATCTCCCAAAAATGGCAAGTGTGTTAGTGATGTCCGGGATGGGGTACGTGTCCGGTATAGTAACAGCATTTAGCCGTTTAAAATCCACGACCAATCGGTATTGTTTCTCCCTCAACGAGTTTGGCTTCTTGGGCACAATCCAGAGTGGTGAATTGTATGGACTCTTGGATGCACGTATAATTCCATCCTCGAACATTTTTTGTATTTGCTCCTCCACGTGTGTTCGTAAGTTAACCGGATAAGGGTAGACCTTGGTGTATATCGGATCATTTGTTGAGGTTTTTATTTCAGCACGCACATTTGTTTCAATTACCTCGCCATCGTTAATAGGTCCAAAAACACTTTGAAAGTTGGCTAAAACTTTCCTCAGTTTCGCCTTAAGAGTGCCGTTTAAATGATCGCATTTGATTTCAAGGCTGTTAACCTGCTTAGATGATTTGCATTTCAAGGGAATCATGATATTTGGCTTAATCTATAGTGTATGGTTTTTCCTGTCGATCACTGCTTCTAAATCTTTTAATGTATCGTCCCCAATAATTCCATCAAAAGATTGCAGACCCGGTAGTACAAAAAATTCTATAGCGGCATTATTTCCAAATTGCTTAAAAAATCTACCGTGGACCTGTTGAGTAATAAGGACATCACCTGCTGCTGAGCGAATTTTAAATGGGAATTTAACAGGTTTCGCCCCCTGGGATATATTAGTAGATATGAAATTTTTATTGGCTCCAGTGTCAACCAAGAGTTTTAAAACCTTGCCACTTCCAGTGATATAATTTAAGTAGGGAACACTGAAGAGGCGTTCACCATAAAATTTAGATCGAAGTCGTCCTGATAGTCTTCGATATTACCTTCTTCATGAGAAATTTCGATGGGTGCATCGTAAGCGTTGTCACTAGGTTCATCCTGAGATTCTATGTTGTAAAGACGCTAGTAGTATGGATATAAGGACTCTGGCTCACTTTTTCCCACGGTCCCCATTTTTTTCCCACGGGTATCGGATTACCGCCCCACGGGTATCGGATTACCGCCCCCGCATGACGTCACCTGTTATCGCTTCCGGTGGCGCCATTTCTTATCGCTATCGGGGTGTTTCCCACGGGTAGGTGTTTCCCAACCGCGATGAGTCATGCTGATGAATAGGTGTGATAAGAAGTCAAGGTCAAGGTCGGTGTCAAGGTGTTTTCCCACGCGCAGGTGTTTCCCAACCGCGATGAGTCATGCTGATGAATAGGTGTAATAAGAAGTCAAGGTCAAGGTCGGTGTCAAGGTGTTTTCCCACGGGCAGGTGTTTCCCAACCGCGATGAGTCATGCTGATGAATAGGTGTGATAAGAAGTCAAGGTCAAGGTCGGTGTCAAGGTGTTTTCCCACGGCCAGGTGTTTACCAACCGCGATGAGTCATGCTGATGAATAGGTGTGATAAGAAGTCAAGGTCAAAGTTCAAGGTCAAAGGTCAAGGGTCAAAGGTCAAGGGTCAAAGGTAAAGGTCAAGGGTCAAAAGTCAAAGGTCAAGGGTCAAAGGTCAAGGGTCAAAGGTCAAAGGTCAAGGGTCAAAGGTCAAGGGTCAAAGGTCAGGGTCAAAGTTCAAGGTCAAAGGGTTTTCCCAACCGCGGTGAGAGTCATATCCCAGGAAACACCTATGATATCATCTTCAATTTCGCAACAAAATGCAATATTCTGAGTCATATCTCAATTCTGAGTCATATCCCAGGAAACACCTATGACATCATCTTCAATTTCGCAACAACACGCAATATTCTGATTTCGCAACAAAATGCAATATTCTGAGTCATATCTCAATTCTGAGTCATATCCCAGGAAACACCTATCACATCATCTTCAATTTCGCAACAACACGCAATATTCTGATTTCGCAACAACACGCAATATTCTGATTTCGCAACAAAATGCAATATTCTGAGTCATATCTCAATTCTGAGTCATATCCCAGGAAACACCTATGACATCATCTTCAATTTCGCAACAACACGCAATATTCTGATTTCGAAACAAAATGCAATATTCTGAGTCATATCTCAATTCTGAGTCATATGCCAGGAACACCTATGACATCATCTTCAATTTCGCAACAACACGCAATATTCTGATTTCGCAACAAAATGCAATATTCTGAGTCATATCTCAATTCTGAGTCATATCCCAGGAAACACCTATGACATCATCTTCAATTTCGCAACAACACGCAATATTCTGATTTCGCAAAAAAATGCAATATTCTGAGTCAAATCTGAAACACATTACCCCAAATACCTAAACCTTGAATCATCTATATAAACATCCTGCACATAATATTCCCATAAACACAAAATATAATAATCATCCACTTGAAATCCAATAATTTCCCAGAAACGGAAATTCCGCTGATAAGGTGGAACACAAAAGATCGCATTACTGCACTAGTTGCAAATCGGATCGGCATAACGTAAACAATTGCCCTTATTTGAAAGATAAAGATAAAAGAAGGAAATAATAAATAAAGATTAGCGATGGGCTAAATACAAAATTATAGTTGTTATAATATTAGGTTACCCTTAAGGAATTTATAAAATAAACAATAGAATTATATAAAAAGACAAGACCCCAACAGGAATCATTCCAGTTGCTATTCTGCGTTGTAAACCAGTATTCATTCAAAGTGAATTTTTATACCTTGTCGAAAAAATATAAAAAATTGCAAAAGATAAAAAGTGAGTAGTATGGATAGGAGAGTTCCAGCTCACTTTTTCCCACGGTCCCCATTTTTTTCCCACGGGTATCGGATTACCGCCCCCACATGACGTCACCTGTTATCGCTTCCGGGTATCGGATTACCGCCCCCGCATGACGTCACCTGTTATCGCTTCCGGGTATCGGATTACCGCCCCCGCATGACGTCACCTGTTATCGCTTCCGGGTATCGGATTACCGCCCCGCATGACGTCACCTGTTATCGCTGTCTGGGGCGCCATTTCTTATCGCTGTCTGGGGCGCCATTTCTTATCGCTGTCTGGGGCGCCATTTCTTATCGCTGTCTGGGGTGCCATTTCTTATCGCTGTCGGGGTGATTCCCACGGATGACGTCACCTGTTATCGCTGTCTGGGGCGCCATTTCTTATCGCTTCCGGTGGCGCCATTTCTTATCGCTGTCGGGGTGATTCCCACGGATGACGTCACCTGTTATCGCTGTCGGGGTGATTCCCATGGCCAGGTGTTTCCCAACCGCGATGAGTCATGCTGATGAATAGGTGTGATAAGAAGTCAAGGTCGGTGTCAAGGTGTTTTCCCATGGCCAGATGTTTACCAACCGCGATGAGTCATGCTGATGAATAGGTGAGATAAGAAGTCAAGGTCAAAGGTCAAGATTCAAAGATCAAGGGTCAAAGGTCAAGGGTCAAAGGTCAAGGGTCAAGGGTCAAAGGTCAAGGGTCAAAGGTCAAGGGTCAAAGGTCAAGGGTCAAAGGTCAAAGGTCAAAGGTCAAGGGTCAAAGGTCAAGGGTCAAGGGTCAAAGGTCAAGGGTCAAAGGTCAAGGGTCAAAGGTCAAGGGTCAAAGGTCAAAGGTCAAGGGTCAAGGGTCAAAAGTCAAGGGACAAGGTCAAAGGAGTTTTCCCAACCGCGGTGAGAGTCATATCCCAGGAAACACCTATGACATCATCTTCAATTTCGCAACAAAATGCAATATTCTGAGTCATATCTCAATTCTGAGTCATATCCCAGGAAACACCTATGACATCATCTTCAATTTCGCAACAACACGCAATATTCTGATTTCGCAACAAAATGCAATATTCTGAGTCATATCTCAATTCTGAGTCATATCCCAGGAAACACCTATGACGTCATCTTCAATTTCGCAACAACACGCAATATTCTGATTTCACAACAAAATGCAATATTCTGAGTCATATCTCAATTCTGAGTCATATCTGAACCACATTACCCCAAATACCTAAACCTTGAATCATCTACATAAACATCCTGCACATAATATTCCCATAAACACAAAAATAATAACCATCCACTTGAAATCCAATAAGATCAAGTAAACTTTCCAGAAACGAAAATGCCACTCACCGGAAATTCCACTGATAAGGTGGACTACAAAAGATCGTATTACTGCACTAGTTGCAAATCGGATCGGCATAACGTAAACAATTGCCCTTATTTGAAAGATAAAGATAAAAGAAGGAAATAATAAATAAAGATTAGCGATGGGCTAAATTGATGAATATGTGAGATGTGTTTTAAAATAGCAGCTGGATTCATTTCTTATCGCTGCGAAGGTGAGTTTTTATTGCTGCCGGTTGCGTAATCTCTTTTATAGGGTTCGAATATTTTACAAACATTTCAAAATTAGAAATTCGATATGTTGATAAGAGCTTGAGTGAGGGCTATTTTAAATGATTAGACGTTGGAATTTGAATAGCGTGCAAGAATTTTTTGTGAACGACCGGATGTTTTCTCTGCCATATAAAATAAACAAAATTATAGTAATTATAATATTAGGTTACCCTTAAGGAATTTATAAAATAAACAATAGAATTATATAAAAAGACAAGACCCCAACAGGAATCATTCCAGTTGCTATTCTGCGTTGTAAACCAGTATTCATCGAAAAAATATAAATAATTGCAAAAGATAAAAAGTGATTAAAATTTAAAAAGTTTATTTTAAATATAAAATACCTAAGTTTTTATTTAAAGTGGAAAAGGATAAATTAGATCTTTCAGATATCCAATCCTCTGCTTTCACTTTGCATCTAGGAAAGTTTTTATTTTGAGCTCAGTGAAAAACACAAAGTGAATTGTATTCCTTAAAATGTTTTGTGAATTTTGTAATATCGAAGTCAATAGAGCTTGTTGGAACTATCATGTGCGAACCAATGCTCACAAAAATAAATGTATAGAGCCCCTCAACGAACATTTTAAAAGGGTGAAAAGTTGTTTTGGACAGCGAATGGAAACTCTTGTTTTTGAAAACAAAGATGAAGGTCTTTTAAATTCGGCGGAGTTTTTAAAGATGATGGAAGATCCGTTAGTGAATTATCTGATGAGTGCACTAGATGAACGCGTGACACTCAAATTCAACATTGAACTCTTTGCTGAATTCATTAAAATGAATGATGATGATGAAAACGATTGCATAATAAGCATCAAGTCTTTCCATACAAAAATGCAAGCGATAATTAAAAAAAGTGAGTTGAAATTAGCTTTCGATAATATGGCTAATGAGATTCGAATCAAAATGGAGGAATTCCAGGAGAAAGACAGTGGATGGGCTCTCCTTAGAATTACGCACTGTGAGTTAAATATAAACGATTTTAAACCATTGAGAGGAACAAGTTATATTCCGCTACCAAGACAATTGGCAAATAAGAAGGCTTGCATTAATATTAAGAACCGCGACAGTAATTGTTTTAAATGGTGCATAATTTCCGCAATGTGTCCGACAGATCATCATTCACAGAGAACTACATCATACCGAATTGATGACATTGCAGACAGCGTTATACATCTTCAAAATGGTATAGTGTTGAATTTTCGGGGACTCAAGTTTCCGCTACAGGTGCAAGATATTGACAAATTTGAGGAATTAAACCAAACAATTAGTGTCAATTTATTTGGATACAATGAAGAGTTAAAAAAAGTTATCGGTCCATATCATATCACAAAGCAAGAAAAATCGCATCACATCAATCTGCTCCTGCTGCAATCCAACGAAGATTGTCATTATGTTTGGATTAAACATATTTCAAGGTATGTAATAGTGAATAGTGTGTGTGTGTGTGTGTGTGTGTGTGTGAATACATGAATTATTTTTCTTCTTCTTCTTTAAAGGTTGATTCGCAGTCAACAAACGCTACACGAAGGTTCTATATATGTTTGCAATAAATGTCTGCAATATTTTATGTCGAGTGAGAAACTGCAACTGCATAAAAACAGCTGTAGCAGAGTTGTCACGAAAATGGTGGAACCGGAGAAAGCAACGCTGCAGTACAAAAGCTATGGACGACAACTCGAGGTACCTTTTGTCATCTATGCAGATTTTGAATGCCTTTTTCAAGACGTCGATACATGTGCACCCAATCCAACACTTTCATCAACGTCAACAATCCAAGAACATACCCCTTGTGCTTTCTCTTATTTCATCAAGTGTTCATTCGATTCAAAATTAGACAGATTCAGATTATACAAAGGCCCAGATTCACCCAAAGAATTCGTTAATTCCATTGTAAATGATGTAAAATGGGTTTATATAAATCATATCAAGAACCCAAAGTCAATGGATGCTCTATCGTCAGAAGAAGAAAAGATTCAAAGGGAATCGATTTTCTGTCACATTTGTAAAAAAGAGCTTGACAATGATAGAGTCCGAGACCATTGTCACTTTACTGGAAAATATAGAGGTCCCGCTCATAACGAATGCAATTTATTGTATCGAGTACCGAAATTCTTTCCAATAATATTTCACAACCTCTCAGGCTATGATTGTCATTTGTTTGTGAAAGAATTGGATAGCATTGATGGGGGAATATCTATTATACCCATTAATAAGGAATTAGACGTTTCATTATCTAAACGAATTAAAGTCGATTTGTTTGAAACGATTGAGCTTAGGTTCTTAGACTCAGCCAGATGCATGCAGAGTAGTTTGGATGCTCTAGTGAAAAATCGTTCTCCAGTAGATCTGAAAACCGTAAGATCAGTATATGAAGATGGGGAGAAATTTCAACTGCTTACAAGAAAGGGTGTATTTCCCTACGATTATATTAACTCGTGGGATCGATTGAATGAAGTTTGTTTACCACCTTGAGAAAGCTTTTACAACAAAATTACAAATAGCGAGTGCAATGAGATTGATTATAAACACGCTGAAAATGTATGGAAAGTTTTCAGTTGCACAACGATTTGGGACTATTTGGAATTATATCTGAAGACAGATGTGCTGCTTCTGACAAACGTTTTCGAAAATTTCAGGAAAGTTTGTAAAAATATCTATGGACTTGACCCTTGCCAATACTATAAAACTCCTGGGTTATCGTGGGATGCCATGCTCAAAATAACATCGGTTAAACTTGATCTTCTAACAGATATAAACATGCATCACTTTATACAACGAGGAATCAGAGGTGGTATTACTCAATGCTCACATCGTCACTCAAAAGCTAACAACAAATACTTGGAAGATTAAAAAGAAGAGGATCCTTCCAAATATCTGATGTATGTAGACGCAAACAATCTCTATGGTTGGGCAATGTCACAGCCACTTCCCCATTCTGAATTCCAGTGGGTTGAAAATATAGATGAGGTTGATATTCTTAATATTGCAATAGACGCGGACATTGGCTACATATTGGAAGTTGATTTGGAGTATCCAACAACAAAGCACGATGAGCATAACGATTTACCTTTCTGTGCAGAAAATAAAAAAGCACCTGGTTCGAAAACTGCGAAATTGATCACTGACTTAACTAACAAGCAAAATTATGTGATTCACTATCGAAATCTGCAGCAATGCATTGCGAATGGGTTGAAATTGACCCGTGTCCATAGAGTTTCACAGTTTAAACAATCGAATTGGATGAAGCAGTACATAGACTTGAACACCCAATATCGCAAAGCCAGTAAAAATTTGTTTGAGAAAAACTTTTTCAAGCTTTTAAACAACGCAGTATATGGCAAAACGATGGAAAATGTGGATAAAAGGAAAGATGTGAAGATTGTGACGGATTGGGAAAGCCGAGGCAGACCCTCAGGCGCACGAAATCTTATATCGAAGCCAAATTTTCATAGTGCAGCCGTTTTTACCCCCAATATGGCAGCTATTCAAATGGATAGAGTATTCACATGCTACAACAAACCGACTTACCTTGGGTTCACTGTGCTTGATCTATCAAAATTGAAAATGTATGATTTTCATTATCGTTTCATGAAGCCCAAATATAATGAGAAAATTATTCTCAACTATTCAAACCAATGACTTTTACAATGATATTCTACCGGATATCGACGATCACTTTAATACTTCTGAGTACCCCCAAGATAACAATATAATATTCCGCTGAAAAATGGAAAAGTGTTGGGTATGATGAAAGACGAAAATAATGGAAAAGTCATGAAGGAGTTTGTAGGATTAAGAGCTAAAATGTATTCTTTAAGTATAGAAAATGGTGATACAATTAAAAAAGCAAAAGGTGTATAGAAGCTTATTATGGATGGACTAAATTTAGATGATTATAGAGATTGATTGTTTAGAGAAAAAAAATATATTTAGAGGTAGTATGTACGTGTTTAGATCTAAGCTTCACAATTTATATACTGAATGTATAAATAAGGTTTCTTTAAGTTATTTAGATGATAAGCGATATATAAGGGAAGATGGGGTTAGCACATATGCTTGGGGACATTATAATATTGTAATGGATGTAGACTAGGAAGATTGAAATAAATAAAATTGAATGAAGCGGAGAATGGAGCTTTTGAAAATATTTGTTGTTGTATTGAGTATCGGAATATCTTTTCTTCAAGGTAAGCCCCTACCAGTGGTGAATCTTAGTGAAAATGAAAGTACTAACAATTTAGCTTTCAATCTCGCATTACCTGATAACAATACGGTTCAAGTAGCATTATCTTTCCGACTAATGACTGTAAGTACAGGCTCAACAAGAACAGAAACAGCAATTCAACCTCAATTATAGGTCAGATGTAGAATTTTTAGATTTAAAGAACATGAAGCAAACATATACCATGAGTATTACTTGAACCGTCAACCGCTTCACAACGATGAATACTAAAGACGATAATGATGATGATGATCTTCAGCGTTCTATTGAGGAATATAAACAATTTTTTGTTGATAGCAAGCAACTAATTTTAACGGAGCACTTTGATAAATTTGTAAACAATTACACGTTTTTGAAAGCCTACGCTGACATGCAACAAAAAGTCAAAGTTTGGTAAACATTATGTGAACTGTCCTTGGGCTTATGATGATGCAGAATGCGATCCCGATACTTGTGAATGTTACAGTGTTCATAGGAGATTGTGTGAAGTTAGAAGGCTTGTTCAATTTTATAAACGATTAACAAATAAATAAATTTTATTTTTCAATTATAACCACAAAGGTTTCTTTAAGTTATTTAGATGATAAGCGATATATAAGGGAAGATGGGGTTAGCACATATGCTTGGGGACATTATAATATTGTAATGGATGTAGACTAGGAAGATTGAAATAAATAAAATTGAATGAATTTAAAAAAATATTTTTTTTCAAAGAAAAACAAGAACAAAGGAAATGATAAAAAAAATGAAAACAGTATAAATAGACTGAAGATATCAGTTTTATTCAAAAATACTAGTTTGTATATGTATCTCGTTAAAAACCTAAAATGACGACTTAAAGCAATACTAGGGAAACCTCAATAAACAACTCTCTAATCATTTAATTTGCTTACCATGCCCTTCACGAAAATCATTGCTACATATCTTGAAACCCAACTAAAATCCATCACTCAAAACATATTTGCAAATCAAATACAAACATTTCCTTCAAAACACTGATATTAGAAACCGCGTATAAGGAAAATACTGAACAGCCAATTCGGGCCCAACTCACAAATCCACAACTTCCTCATAAGCAAACGTATTTTTTTCTCATGACTCACCATCAAGCACCGTTTTTTTTTCATATCACACACTCAGATTCTTCCAACTTCAATGGCCTTCAAATCCTCACATTAATAATCTTAAAACTACCCATATTGGTTTACACACACACATACACACACACATAATATTATGACATCGCTTACTTCTACTAATTTTCATCTTTTCCACAACTAAAATCAGAGTCCACATTTCCAGACATCACGTCACACTCGAAATCTCCTCTTATTATAAACCCATACAGCAGCTTAATTGTTGTCCATGAAACACCGCTCGCAAATTTTTATCACTCTACTACTATACAAACCATAAACAATCCAACCTAAAATGTCCTTCAAATTCTCTACATATTTACAAATTAAATTCATTAAATGTATAGATAAAACTATATCTCTTATCACATCATACAAATAATATTTCATTAAATACTAGAGAACCTCATTCAACAACTCGCTAATAGTTTAATTAGAATCTCTAGGAGCCTTAACTATTGATTCTGTATTGTTGGATAGTAAGTTTAATGTAAAGCATAGAATCGTATTTTGGTATAGCATAGAATTGTATTTTGGTAGTAAACAGAAGGACTTTAACCCCATTTTTAGCAAAGCAGTTCTTTAACAGATAAATAGTTCAAGCTAGACACGTGGCGTATTCCCCCCTAAACGATGACGTCATCGTTTCATCGAAATTCGCACCGCTTAAGCTTCGAAGCAGTTTGAAGCTGTTGGAAGCAGTACGAAGCAGTTCGAAGCAGTTCAAAGCTGTTCGAAGCAGTTCGAAGCAGTACAAAGCAGTTCGAAGCAGTACAAAGCAGTTCGAAGCTGTTTGAAGCAGTTCGAAGCAGTTCGAAGCAGTTCGTTCGAAGCAGTACGAAGCAGTTCAAGCTACACACGTGCACGCGTACTCCCGTGGCGCGCCACGGGGTACGCTTTGTGTAGCTTGAACTGCTTCGAACTGCTTCGAACTTCGAGCTACACACGTGCACGCGTACTCCCGTGGCGCGCCACGGGGTACGCTATGTGTAGCTTGAACTGCTTCGTACTGCTTCGAACTGCTTCGTACTGCTTCGAACTGCTTTGTACTGCTTCGAACTGCTTCGAACAGCTTCGAACTGCTTCGAACTGCTTCGAACTGCTTCGAACTGCTTCGAACAGCTTCGAACTGCTTCGTACTGCTTCGAACAGCTTCGAACTGCTTCGAAGCTTAAGGCTTGATCCACACTATAGTGCCGGTCACAGTTCGGTCTCGGTCCGGTCTCGATCTCGTTTAATCTGGTTGTATTCACATTAGCGGTCTGACTTCGATCACGGTTCAATCTTGAATCACCAATAGTCGAGGTCGCATATGTAAATACCTTTCTCGAAAGTCCAAGATATTTGAGACATGGCACGCATTTGAATAATTAAAATTATATTTAATTGTATTGAATTTTACAAATCAACACACTTGTCTCTTTTACTAACAAAACCTGACTGAACCGAGAACGAAGAGCATTCACACTATCGGTACAGTCCATCACAAGTTCGATCTCGATCAGCGAAAATTTCTTTGAGATCGATCGTTACTGGAGCGGTACCGGACCGGGACTTGACTGTTACCGATAGTGTGAATGCACACATTTGGTTCTTAGTTGAGGATATTTTACCAGACCGAAACCGAACCGAGACCGAACTGTGACCGGCACTATAGTGTGAATCAAGCCTAAGCGGTGCGCGTTTCGATGAAACGATGACGTCATCGTTTAGGGGGGAATCCGCCACGTGTCTAGCTTGAACTATTTATCTGTTAAAGAACTGCTTTGCTAAAAATGGGGTTAAAGTCCTTCTGTTTACTACCAAAATACAATTCTATGCTATACCAAAATACGATTCTATGCTTTACATTAAACTTACTATCCAACAACACAGAATCAATAGTTAAGGCTCCTAGAGATTCTAATTAAACTATTAGCGAGTTGTTGAATGAGGTTCTCTAGTATTTAATGAAATATTATTTGTATGATGTGATAAGAGATATAGTTTTATCTATACATTTAATGAATTTAATTTGTAAATATGTAGAGAATTTGAAGGACATTTTAGGTTGGATTGTTTATGGTTTGTATAGTAGTAGAGTGATAAAAATTTGCGAGCGGTGTTTCATGGACAACAATTAAGCTGCTGTATGGGTTTATAATATTATATAATTCTATTGTTTATTTTATAAATTCCTTAAGGGTAACCTAATATTATAATTACTATAATTTTGTTTATTTTATATGGCAGAGAAAACATCCGGTCGTTCACAAAAAATTCTTGCACGCTATTAAAATTCCAACGTCTAATCATTTAAAATAGCCCTTACTCAAGCTCTTATCAACATATCGAATTTCTAATTTTGTAATGTTTGTAAAATATTCGAACCCTATAAAAGAGATTACGCAACCGGCAGCAATAAAAACTCACCTCCGCAGCGATAAGAAATGAATCCAGCTGCTATTTTAAAACACATCTCACATATTCATCAATTTAGCCCATCGCTTATCTTTATTTATTATTTCCTTCTTTTATCTTTATCTTTCAAATAAGGGCGATTGTTTACGTTATGCCGATCCGAATTGCAACTAGTGCAGTAATACGATCTTTTGTGTTCCACCCTATCAGTGGAATTTCCAGTGGTTGGCATTTTCGTTTCTGGGAAGTTATTGGATTTCAAGTGAATGATTATTATTTTTGTGGTTATGGGAATATTATGTGCAGGATGTTTATATACATGATTCAAGGTTTAGGTATTTGGGGTAATGTGTTTCAGATATGACTCAGAATATTGCATTTTGTTGCGAAATCAGAATATTGCGTGTTGTTGCGAAATTGAAGATGATGTCATAGGTGTTCCCTGGGATATGACTCAGAATTGAGATATGACTCAGAATATTGCATTTTGTTGCGAAATTGAAGATGATGTCATAGGTGTTTCCTGGGATATGACTCTCACCGCGGTTGGGGAAACTCCTTTGACCTTGAACTTTGACCTTTGACCTTTGACCCTTGACCTTTGACCCTTGACCTTGACTTCTTATCTCACCTATTCATCAGCATGACTCATCGCGGTTGGTAAACACCTGGCCGTGGGAAAACACCTTGGCACCGACCTTGACCTTGACTTCTTATCACACCTATTCATCAGCATGACTCATCGCGGTTGGGAAACACCTGCCCGTGGGAAACACCCCGACAGCGATAAGAAATGCCGTCATCCGTGGGAAACACCCCGACAGCGATAAGAAATGGCGCCCCAGTCAGCGATAAGAAATGGCGCCCCCGACAGCGATAAGAAATGGCGCCACCGGAAGCGATAAGAAATGGCGCCCCAGACAGCGATAAGAAATGGCGCCCCAGACAGCGATAAGAAATGGCGCCACCGGAAGCGATAAGAAATGGCGCCACCGGAAGCGATAACAGGTGACGTCATGCGGGGGCGGTAATCCGATACCCGTGGGAAAAAAATGGGGACCGTGGGAAAAAGTGGTCCAGAACCGCCATATCCTATCTACTGAGGGGGGACGGGTTACAAAGCAGTTTTTTCATTAAAGTTAAAACATGGTGCTGTGAAGACTATTGAAAATCTGATCAAATTTTGCAAATAATAATTAACTTTGATTGACTTTACGACAATGTCTTTAAAATAAGAGATTTAAGGTATTATGATTCGAATGAACCCATTTTACATGGTGACTTTGAATAATTTTTTATTTTTTAATTAATTTTTTTGTAATCATGAGAAAATTTTTTGCTGGTTTCTCTACAAAAATTGATAAGATTTTATAAATTCTACAAACATTTATTATAACGTGGTGCAAATCAGGTTCAAAATGATTGTTTTTACAAAAAAAAACACTACTTTTCCAATTTTTTTTTAAATAAATTAAAAAAAACATTTTAACGATTTTTTTAATATATAAAAACATCATACAAATGATAATACGCGTCGCTTGACACCTTAATGATGCGAATATTATATGTAGTTCTCGAGATATAATGAATGACGTAAATGACCTTGAACGTTTAATGATTTTTTATTTTTTATTTAATTTTTCTTGTATTCTAAAAAAAAATTTGCTTTTTTTTCACAAGAACTATTTTCAGTATGTAAATTATATAAACATTGATTACTTTGGTTTGAAAATCAGGTTAAAAATTTTGTGTTTTTGAAAAAAAAACATAATTTTTTGCACTTTTTTTTTAAAAATTCAAAAACGGCTCCAAATTTTTTTTAAAAATTTGATACAATCACATAAAAGTTAATACACGTCGATTGACACCTTGTTCAAGAAAATCGTACGTTTGGTTCGCGAGATATAACGCCAGATAGAAATGACCTTCAAACGGGCAAAACAGCAAACCCCCTCGACCGAAGTTTCTCAAAAACTAATCAGCTCCTAAAATTGCAAAAACGCTTCGATTGATTCCTCAACGAAGTCGATACGACTTTGTTTACGTGAGTTATGCTCGTAGTAAAAAGTGTCCACGAACGCACGTACGTACGTACGTACATATACACACATACACATACATACTTCTTTCTAAAAACACTTTATATATACTCTATAGACCTCAAAACGTAAGGAAAAGTTGAAAATTTCAATTTCGATTTTCGAGGCGATTACAAGAACTTCCCATATACTGGGAAGTTAAAAATAAAAAATCATTAAAGGCATCAAGATTTTCAAGGTCATTTCTGTCGAGCGTTAAACATATATCGCGAACCAAACATACGATTTGCATGGTTAAGGTGTAAATCGACGCGTATTAGCATTCTTGTGAATCTTTCAAATTTTGAAAAAAATCGTTGGAGCCGTTTTTTAATTTAAGAAAAAAAAGTGCAAACAATTAGGTTTTTTTATGAACAATAAATTTTTAACCTGATTCACGAAAGACAGTATTCAATTTTTATAAAATGCATACATTCCAAGCAGGGCTTGTGAAAGCATCATCAAAGCTTTTTCTCATGATATCAAGAAACATTAAATAAAAAATTAAAAATTATTAACAGTCATCATGATCTTCAAGGTCATTTTTTCCATTCACTATATCTCACGAACCAGATATAATATTTGCATCATTAAGGTGTCAATCAACGTGTTTTCAAATCTCTTTGATTATTTTAACATTATAAAGATCCGTTTCAGCGGTTTTTTTTAATTTAAAAGAAAAAAAATTAGAAAACTTAGGGTTTTTTTCATAAAAAATATTTTTTTAGCCTGATTTGCACAACACAGTAATAAATGTTTATAAAATTTATACATTCCTATCAGCTTTTGAAGAGAAAGCAGCACAACTTTTTTCATGATTCCGAAAAAAATTCAATTAAGAATAAAAAAATCATTCAAAGTTACCATATGAAAGAGGTTCTTCCGATTGATATTACCTTATATCTTTTATTCTAGAGACTCAGTTGTAAAGTCAATCAAAGATTTAAAATGTTTGGATAATTTGAGGAAATTTTTATAGTTTTTGCAGTCTTTTAATTAAAAAAAACCGGCTTAAATTTTGAAAACGATCAAAATTTCAATCAAATTTGCATTTGTCATCATCATCACCCATCCACCAAAAGCCTTACTTAATCAGTGGATGCTCCCGTAGATGATATGATTAATATTTACTCATTCCTGTTACTGCTATGAATACCTCTCATTATTATTATTTAAAGTAGTACTATTTTCAAAATTATTATTGTGTTTAATATTTTTAATGTTTATCTAGATATTACTGGGAAGTTGACCGTGTGGACCTCAAGGGTCGCACTTCGCGGCTTGTTATTGTGTTTAATATTTTTAATGTTTATCTAGATATTACTGGGAAGTTGACCGTGTGGACCTTAAGGGTCGCACTTCACGGCTTTTTATTATAGTGTTTAATATTTTTAATATTTATGCAAATATTACTGGGAAGTTTTACGTGTGGACCTCAAGTGTCGAACCCCATGGCTTGTTTATTTTTAATTTAGTTAATTTTCATAACACTTTCATTGAATTTACAACAACGTTTTTGGAATAAAAGATGTTGAGTAGTATCATTCGTATGAACCCTCTTTAAATGATCACTTTCAAGAGTTGTTCATGGCACCTACAAATACACCCTTATTTTCCTCGCAGGATATTTCGCCAAAAATAATTGTTGAAGAACTACATTTGACCATAGACGATATTGAAAGCGCTATCACTGAGCTTGATCGTAACAAGGGACCTCCTGATCAAATTTCGGCTCACTTTTTGATCCAATGCAGAAAACAGCTGTTAACTCCCCTTCACATGATCTTCAATAAGTCACTCTCATTCGGTTACTTTCCATCTGCTTGGAAATCTTCTCTCTTGACTCCCATTTTTAAAAGTGGAGATAAACACCTGGTGGAAAATTATAGAGCTATAGCTATCCTATCAGTCATTCCCAAACTATTCGAGAAAATCATCTGTGGCAAACTAAGAGCACTGATAGAGCCACGAATTAACGAGCAGCATCACGGATTTTGCAAAGGCCGTTCGACTACAACCAACCTTATGATTTTCATCTCTGTCATTCTCTGTGCTATGGAAAAGGGCCACCAAATTGACGCAGTCTACACAGACTTTAGCAAAGCTTTCGATCGCGTAGACCACGACATCTTAATAAAGAAATTGCATAATTTTGGTATTTCGGGTTCTTTGCTTTAATGGATTTCTTCTTACCTTGAAAATTGGACGCAAGTCGTTAGATTTCAAGGAAATCTGTCAAGAAAAATTCCAACTTCTTCTGGAGTGCCACAAGGCAGCCATCTCGGCCCACTCTTATTTAATATATTCATATCTGATCTGTCCTAAGTTCTATCTAACATACCCCATCTTTTATATGCCGATGATCTGAAAATGTATCACGTAGTAACATCGCACTCTGACGCAACTTTCATCCAATAATCTTCACCTCAATATTGGTAAATGTCAAGTGATGAGCTTTGCTCGCAAAAATACTATGACAGTTACACATATTCCCTAAGCCGTACACCATTGACCAAAGTGGACCAAGTGGTTGATCTTGGCATTGTATTAGATAGAAAACTACGGTTTCACTTACATTACGACAAGATTCTCGCTAGTGCTTAGAAGCAGCTGGGATTCATTAAAAGACGGGCAAAAGAATTTACAAATTTGTGAGTTACTAAATCCCTATATACAGCATTTGTACGCCCTCTTCTCGAGTACGCTTGCTTAATTTGGAACCCAGCGTTTGGAACTGATAGTGATCGAATTGGATCAATTCAAAAGCAGTTTTTACTTTTTGCATTAAGAAATTTATATAACCCAGCTGACTTTGATAATTTACCTTCTTATGAGCACTGTCTTAAACTACTCAATTTACCTTCGTTATCATCTAGAAGGACAGTCCTGACTTGTGTTTGACATTATCAGAAACGTTATCCGTATCGAATAATTATCTGGGAAAATCTCATGCAATCATGCTGTAAGACGTACCAGACACACTCATATGTTAGTTAAGTATCAACATCATACAACATACGGACAAAACGAACCGATTAACAGATGCTGTATGATATTTAATAGTGTTAGCAACCACTATTCCCCATCCATTTCCAAATCCACGTTTAAACGGAATCTGTTTAACGAACTAGCTAGCCATACATAGTTGCAATTTAATGTTAAGTATAATAATAATGTGTATGCCTTGTTTGGCTAAATAAATAAATAAATAAATGGTAACTTTGAATGATTTTTTATTTTTAATTTAGTTATTTCTCATAATCATGGAATTTTTTTTGCCGGCTTCTCTTCAAAAACTGAAAAGAATGTATACATTTTATAAACTTTTATTACCGTGCTGTGCGAATCAAGTTAAAAAATTATTTTTTATGGAAAAAATCCAAATTTTTCGCATTTTCTTTTATTAAATTAAAAAACGGCCTAAACAATTTTTTATAATTTTTAAAAAATCACAGAAAATGTTAATATACGTCTATTGACACTTTAATGATGCAAATATTATATCTGGTTCGTAAGATATAGTGAATGACAGAAATGACCTTGAAGGTCATGATGATTGTTATTGATTTTTTTAATATTTTTCATTTAATTTTTATTACGTCAATAGCAAAAAATTTTGATGGTTTTGGTATAAACACTGTTTGGAGTATATAAATTTTATAAACATTTGCAAATCAAGTTGAAAATTTATTGTCTATGAAAAAAACTTTTTCACTTTTTTCCTTAAATTAAAAAACGGCTCCAACAATTTTTTCAAAGTTTGATAGATTCCTAAACAATTTTTTATAATGTTAAAAAAATCACAGAAAATGTTAATATACGTCTATTGACACTTTAATGATGCAAATATTATATCTGGTTCGTAAGATATAGTGAATGACAGAAATGACCTTGAAGGTCATGATGATTGTTATTGATTTTTTTAATATTTTTCATTTAATTTTTATTACGTCAAGAACAAAAAATTTCGATGGTTTTGGTATAAACACTGTTTGGAGTATATAAATTTTATAAACATTTGCAAATCAAGTTGAAAATTTATTGTCTATGAAAAAAACTTTTTCACTTTTTTTCCTTAAATTAAAAAACGGCTCCAACAATTTTTTCAAAGTTTGATAGATTCACGGAAATGTTAATACCCGTCGGTTGATTTCTTAACGATACAAATCGACACGTATCTTACGAACCAAACATGCGTTATCGCATGATAGAAATGACCTTTAAACGGGCAAAACAACAAACATCGCCGACCGAAGTTTCTGAAAAACCCATCAGTTCTTGAAATTGCAAAAGGATTACAGTTTTTCTATAAAAAGTAAATATATAACTTGATTTGCACAACAAAGTAATAAATGTTTAAAAACATCAAAAATTCTTACAACTTTTTGAAGAGAAAACACGAAAAATTATTACAAAAAAAATTAATTCAAAATAAAAAATCATCCAAAGTCACCATGTAAAAAGTGTTCGTACGAACTATATTGCCTGATTACTTTTATTCGAAAGACATAGTTGCAGAATCAATAAAAGTTTATTTATATTTGCATAATTTGAGAAGATTTTTAATAGTTTTTACACTACCGTGTTTTAATTTTAATAAAAAAAACTGCTTATATTTTGAAAGCCAGAAAAAAGTGAATCAAATTTGCATTTGTGGTAATACACGCTTTGAATGGTAAGATGTTTTGTAGTCAATGCTTTGCAAGATCATTTGCTTTTAAAAGCTTTTATCAAAAAAAAAATTGTAATTTTTAGTAGTTTTGTTCTTGAAAGTTCGTAAGATTTCAATTATTTCCTCCATCATCATGCGTAATGTTTTTTAGTTTTTACATGCAATTACACCGATTATTGACTGCACATTCAATGTTTATCAAGACCAACTGAAAATAAGAGGTAGGTATTAGCCTCAGTATTAGCTCAATCCCTTCTCGCGCTTGTGGATTGAAAGCCTTTGCAGCTATGGTGTCGCATGTATGTACTGATCGACAAACAGCTACAAGACGCCGCGCTGAAAAATTTTGGCTCAAGAAGCTACCAACTCGCGTACGTGCAATCCTAACCGTAACAGCGCACGTAGAAATCGATGCGTTAATCATGATCATGATCATGTGCCACTTGCAAGGAATTAATTTGGCAGCCGAAGTTCCTTCCTTAAAAACTTAAATTGAGTGACTTGAAGCGCAGCTCTCCAAACAATCTCAATACCGAGAGAGCAGCAGATCAAAAGATAAGCAGACAAATAGTCACCGAAATCTTTCTGCGAAGAAAATATGTTTCAACCACCAAAAACATGATAAGCGAGGACGTCATTGTAGAGAACCATGTAGTTTTAAAAAGGATTCGCTGTCAGAAAATCACTTCGCCGTCATCCAACATGATCGACGACGTCGAAATAATTTCAAATCGATTGGTACTTTTCGACCATCACACCGGATTGTTATTTTCGGTGGACACCGATGCCAATATCTCTGTCTTACCAAAAGACCAACATAGAAAACAAGCACTAGCTGAGATGAAACTTTTCGCGGCTAATGGGTTGACTATCAATACATACGAAAAACAATTATTGGTACTCCATTTAGGTCTACGCAGACAGCTTCGATGGAAGTTTTGTGTCGCTCAAGTGTCACGCCCAATGCTTGCCGCCTATTTTCTTTGACACTTCGGACTACTCGTCGACATTAAAAAAAACCAATCGACAAAAGCGAAACTCTCTACAATCGGAAATTTAGTTCGCAACAAAGAACCGCGACTATCAACCGTCAATTTCAAAAACAGATTCCACGATTTTTTTCCAAATTTTCGATACTTACATCGAACACATTCAAAAGCTCGCCCAAGCACGATGTGTCTCATCATATTTTAACCAAAAGGCTCCCAATGACCGAAAGATCGGAACGTCTACCAGATAAGTTTCAAGCAATGAGAGGTGAATTCGAATTCATGCTCGAATAAGGAGTTTGCAGGCCATCCAATAGTCCATGGGCAAGTCCACTGCTAACGAAACAAAAAAATCAATGGAATGACAACCCTGTGAAGATTATCGCCGACTAAATGCTGTTACAGTCGCCAATTGTCACCCAATTCCCCACATTCCCGATAAAGCTCAACAGTTGGCAGTATGGATCATATTCTCAACTCTAGACTTGCGAGCCTACCATCAAAAACCTGTTGCATCGGAAGACATTCTAAGAACAGCCGTTACGACACCATTTGAATTCTTGGCGATGACATTTGGATTAAGAAACGTAATTCAAACGTTCCAACGATTGGTTTATAAGGCATTGAGAGGAGTTAACTTCGCTTTTGCCTACTTGGACGACATACTAATTGCATCGTCATCGGACGAAGAACACGAAAATCATCTTCGACAGGTTTTTCGGCGATTGAAAAATTTTGCTATCAAAATCAATGCAGCCAAATACATATGCGGCACAAAAAAAATCGAAAACATATCGCATAAAACCAGCTGCAAAGAAATTGAACCGGTACTTGGCAAAATTTAGGCAATACACTGATTTAAAACCCGGGAAGAATCATCCAACTGCGCAGATACTCCGGAATAATCAACTTCTACTGCAGGTGTCTTCTAAATGCCGCGAACATACTCGCACCACTCAACGGATACCTAAGAGATAGCCATAAGAACGACAAAAGGTTAATTTAATGGACTGCGACATCCAAAAAAGCTTTCGGAGGATGCCAACGACCGGTGGCAGAGATAACTTTATTAAAACATCCGTCAGGAGATTTGCCAAAAGCAATCACAACAGATGCCTAAAACACTACTGCAGGAGCAGTACTAGAACAAATGGACAACAACATGTGGAAACCACTTGGATTTTTCTCGCAAAAGTTTACGTAAACACAAACTTACAGCCAACATGATCGAAAACTAACTGCTATGTACATGGCGTCGAATTTATTTCGACACATGATTGAAGGACGATGTTTTATGGTGCGCACCCACAACAAACTGCTAATCTATGCATTTCAACAGGCATCGACAAAGGCATCAACTAGACAATCTCATCAACTGCAGTACATCTTACAGTTCACGACTGAAATTATACATGTTACGGGAAGCAACAATATAGTGGCGGATGCACTATCACGCATTAACGCCAAATCCATGCGAACTATTTTGGAAGCAAAATATGTAGCCAACAAACAATAAGCGGATGAAGAGCTCAAAACCATACTCTTGGTGAATAAGTCGTTGAAGCTGCAAGAATTTTTCGTTCAAAGGACGAAAAATCCAATAAGTTGTCACACATCAACGGCAACCATACCACCGTACATTCCCCAAAGTTTGCGAATAAATGTTTTAACCTATATCATCAATCGTCTCACGTTGGAGGAAGTTCGACCAGCAAAAATATTTGAAGAAAATACGTTTGTCCGAACAAAAACAAAGACATCACTAGTTAGGTCAAATCGTGCTTCAAATGTCAAGCAGCGAGATTAAACGCAATATACATAACAGCCCTTAGCAATTTGCCGAAAGGAACGAACGCTTTGAGCATGTTCATATAGACATCGTAGAAGCACTACCATCTTCGACCGTTTCAAGAGATTCATGGTCATCTCGTGAAACGGTCCCATTCCCGACATAACAGTAGATACAATTGCGACTGCATTTTATTCAAATTGGATCGCGCAATTTGGTTTACCCCGAACAATAACCACTGACTAAGGGACCCAATTTGAGTCGTTACTGTTTCGCGCGTTAACGCGGCTCACGAGATGTAAACGTACCCGTACGTTACCTTATTATCCGGTGGGATGATCGAACGCTGACAAAAATCACTAAAAACGGTAATAATGTGCCATGAAACACAGCGTTGGACTTAAGTCTTGCCAAGAATGCTTCATGGCATGCGTGCTGCAATTAACATTGATTTAAAGTGCTTGAACACTGAACTAGCGTGTGGGACAACACTCCGAATGCCAGGAGAAATTTTCATCGACGAAGAAATCATTCTCAATCCACAAATCTTCCTGGAAAAATTTGGACTGGCCATGCAAAAATTGCGACCGGCATAAGTAGCACATCATCGCAACGACACAATGTTCGTCTTCAAGGACTTACACACATGTACGCATGTATTTCTTCGAGTAGACGAAAAACAAGGCACTGCAGCTTCCATACTCGGAGCCCCACGAAGTCATCGAGAGGACAACTGATCGTGTTTTCACTATCCAAGTTAACGGGATGTCCCTGGCAATATCAACGGAAAGGCTGAAACCAGCGTACCTCGTCCGACAAGACGATGAGGAAGCGCCAACAAGCATAGGTTTGGTATATGTTTCCAAGGGAACGAGCAATTGTCGATTATAGGATGCATATGTTTCCCCTGAACTTCTTCAGGGAAAACATATGCGTCATAGTATTATTAATTCTTAAGGTAATGTTGTATCCGCTACGAACCAATCAATAACAAGTTTGGAAGTTACGAGTCATCCTGAAAATTTGGGTCGAAATCAATATCTTCGTCGAGCTCTATTTTGCGCAACGGTCACCACTCTCAGGCCCGTGCTGGGCCGCCGGGACACCGGGACGTATCACGGTGCGCCCTCCAGCCTGGAAATTTTGGCGCCCTCCTGTTCCGAAATTGACAAGTTTTACGACGAGGCTTATCGTCGATATTGCCGAGCGGCAATCTCTTCCTCCTAAAGCATTGAACAAAATAGAATTACTTTTGAACGTTGATGAAGAAAAGCTGAAAGAAGAACTTATCTCGGTCATGAATGTATGGCCCCAGATTTCAAATGCAAGTATGAACGCTGACTATGAGTATGAAGATGTCTCGGACGAAAAAACGATGACTACAGTGATGATGACGATGATCAAGAAGAAGATGATGATGAAGACCATGAGATCCAGTGCAAAGCGTCGGCATCATGCAACGGTTGTATCAAGTGTACATATAAAATTATATTAGAATATAACATGTACTGTTTACAATACCCAGAACTTTCAAAAGTACATAAATTTCTTCTAAACATCCCATTGACTCAAGTTTCTTGTGAACGAGCATTTTCTAAATTGAAAATTATTAAAACCAGATTGAGATCGTCTTTGACAAACAAAAATTTAGAATCTTTACTGTTAATGCACTCAGAAGCTGATATTTTGAGCTCCATAGATCCACACAACGTTATTGATAATCTTTGTCACTCCAGCTCTGAATTAAAAAGACTTCTTAAGGTTTAGTTTGCAAATTCAATCAAAGAACATTACATTTGTAACCATATTTGTTTTTGTTGTTTTGTTTTGTTTCCCTAAGAAATTTAGAAGTAAATCCTGATAACTTTTTTTTGTATTTGTATGTAATGTAAAATTGTCTCGTCTTAATTTTCTATGTGGGTTAGTTTACCAAAATTACACTAATTATGTTTCAACTACTACTTTGTCGTTTATTTTGCCCTAAAACAATGCAAAAATTTGAAATGGATCAAATGAACATTAAATTTAGCAAACAATACATGGTCATTTTGTTTGACAAATACCGGTACGATATGTGTCAGTGTGATGGTCCGTTCGTACCGTGACCAGCTGCCAGAAAAGCATATTGAACCCATATTTTTATAAAAAGGGCACCACCCGTTTCTGTCTCTTTACTTTCTATATATTTTCATAACCAACACTGGGAAATTAATGTATAAAAGTTTTCGCTGTAAGATTTGCGCGGTCTCGACAGCACACACATCGCTATTATTACTCGAAGATCTCAACTCAAAAAATACACACCGGTCAAGCTTCACACCGAACAAGAGATCCACACCCAAGACGCAGCTCGCCCAAACAAACAGATTGACACCCAAGACGCAGCTTCATACTGAACAAAGAGATCGACATCCAAGACGCAGTTTCACACCGAACAAAGAGATCGAATTAAAAGACGCAGCTTCGCACCGAACAAAGAGATTGACGTAAAAGACCATGTCAGCTGCTCCCGCAATCCTATTTATGGAAAACCCCATTGCCGTTGTTACATCGACGGTCAATGCTCATGAGGTTGCTCACCTCATCAAAGCTTCCTATCTTGGGACCGGTTTTGGCGACGCACATCAGCTGGCGATTGAAGCTTCGTTGGTTTGGCCAGAACGTTGTACCTCGTGCGGGGGAAATGCTGTGACTGCTACCTGTGGAATGCTATTGGAGCACGGTGAAATAATCGTGGCAGTCGTTAAACATGGTCAATTGCAAGTACCAGCGGTTTTGGGTATCACTGGCGCATAGGGGACTCCATTGGCGTATCGTAGACCGGGCAGAGCCTGGATTTGGATCTGGTGCGACGATTGGGTGAGCGTTGTTTGTTGTTGTGGTTGGTTACAACTTATCTTCAGAGTCTGTGACATTGACTGTGGTGAATTTTGCTGTTGATCACTTTCCGTAAATACTTATTATCTACTTAGCTATCTAATCCAGTATCCTTAACCTACTTGCGTCTCTTTTATATTTATATAATTTAAACCTCTACTCCCTACAATATAATTCATTAATAACAATATAATTCATTAATAACACTATAATTCATTGTTTGGCTTGATTGTGTGAAGTGGCGAACGTAACATTATCAATTCTTAAAAAACAGCGTTTATCCGCACGTTGGTTTGGGGTCTTCAAGAACAAGACAGACCCGCATTCGTCGACCACGTTGCGTGGCGAAAGTGACAACTTCTTTCTCCAAAGATAATGATGACTCACTCTCAGATATCAGGTATTTGCCGCCCAAACTTAGCAGTGTGTTAGCAGAGAGCGACAGCAATGTTGGTAGCGAGGGAGAACGCGATAAAAATTCCCATGGTTGAGATATTCTTGTCACTGACGTCGAAACTTTTTCGTATAGCTCGTCCATTTTTCCTTTAGCAGATGGCACTCTTGGATCCATTCTGAATACTTCCAGTTCATGTTCACTCTCCAACGCTTCATTTCCAATGATCACAAGTCAAGTTAAGAAAGGGTTAAAGCATGAAAGGAATGAGAATAATTGGACTAGAAATGGACTAGTAGGTGCGGTAGAGACAAAGCTACTGGGATCGGGCTTATGGTCACTACACTTGTCAGTGGCAGTTTGTATGGGTTGGTCACTACATTTTGGCATTCGAGGTGTTGAGCTATGCAAGCTTTGCGAGTTGCGAGATTGGTTGGAAATTTGCGCTAAGGAGTACCATTTCCATGATTAATTTGCATACAATTTGTGCGACTGGCTCGGATTCTGCACGAGGGAGTAAGATATGGTGTAAAATGGCACTGAGCACTGCCTCTAGCAGCGCCAGTGCCATTTCTTGGAGGCGCGAGGGAGTAAGATATGCGACCCAGCGCCATTAGCTACCCGGGCCCGATCCAGCCATCGCAAATTGTTGCACCAGTATACTGTATTTGATATTGTTTTCGTATCATTGCGATGTCTTCCTTGGAATTCAACTTATGTAAATTATGCATGAATAGAAGTTGCCGACTGAGACTTTTGTCATCTTTTTTGAAATACGAATAATGCAAATGCAAATGCAAATTTTGATATCGTAGCATGGCCAGTATACTGGAATTCAAATTATGCTGTGTGTGAATTAGATAGTGGTTACGATGACCTGAGACTTTGTTTACTTCTGTCGCCAATTGTTGCTTGATATAGATCGTGTTTCTGGGTCAATGGTTTTGAATTAAAGTGACGTAGAAAACCACATGGCAGTCGTAGCGTAAAAGAGTAGCGTGAGAAAAACCACATGGCAATCGTAGCGTAAAAAGTCAGAGGCTGGTTGTCTGTTTGTTTTGAGTCGACATCTGTGTGATCGGAGGGCGATGAAATGATGCCTTTTTGCTTCAGATGTGTTGGATGGGCTTCGCGTCTCCAGAGCGTGTAGATGCAGGCTCAGTAATTTGGCTTGGGACGCTTTAGTTAAGGTCTCATTTCGACTGTTCTGGCCGAGTCATGAATTTGATGGGGTATGTAGTTATCTGTAAATTGCAATACCTGTTCGAACATCAGCATTGTCTACTTACGCTTATAATGAAAATTAAATGACCGGAAACGAAAGAGAACAAATCTTTGATATTTATATACTTTATTTGCGCTTAATTTTTCAATCATTTTCAATATGAACAGTATAAGTTTCAGCATTATCAATCACCATTGCCTTGAACCGTTCAAAACTAATAGTCGCAATACTGTCTACCTGGATTTTTAGTAATATTTTTCTTATCTAACATGATATCTTCTTTTAACTGATAAGCTTTTAAGTCCGATGAGAGATTAATATTCTGACCACTTGCCTCTTGTTTAATTTTTAAAAAGGTGTAAACATATTCTGCAAATAACCCCCCTTTCTTTGAAAGTGGATCATACTGAATAAAGTCGTATTTCCAAACTTCAAACACTTCCTTTACTTTATATCTCTTTTTAACAGCCCAAGACACTTCAAGTATAACCCAGGTGCCAGAAAAAGCTCTGTCTTCGTCTATGTGATCACAATTAAACACGTTACTTAATTCAGTACACTTTCTACAAAGTGTGAAATACATCTTTTTATTATTTCTGAATGGCAGAACTGGAATGAACAAATTTACTGGGGAGATAACTGTACATTTGATTAAACCTTGCAGTAAAAGTATATCTGATAATGCTGGAATATTATCATTACGAAAAATATTAGGATGTCCGATCGGGTATGGAGAATATTTATTAATGGATGGGTAGAGACTCGTGAAATCTAAATATCGTATTATTTCATGACCTTTGGCTTCATAATATAGTTTGAATACTTCGGTACGCCCTCCGAAAGCAGCGTCTCGTGGATTATTGGTAGATTGATGTTTATCATTCTTATATCTAGCCTCTTATCTATTTCTTCGTTTTCCGTTAAGAATTCTTTAAACTCACATTCTCATGTATATTTGAGATTATATCTATTGTGTTTAATTGCTTCAATTCTTCTCTCCGTACTCTGGTTTTTTTGTTTTAATGTATCCAGACTACGATTTGAGACAATCGAGGTTTCTTTTAGTTCAAAACATATCTTACATCCGTGGTAAAAGCATCCTAGGACCTCATACACTGTATTAGTACTAGCATTAAAGTCATCTACTTGAAATCTACTCTTTGGTAATTTTACTTCTCCCTTGTTTAGAGCTGAAACAATCTCATCACCCTTATCCTCGCTCTTATAAGCAAGTCATTTTTATGCAATTCTTGAATAATTTTTAGTATTATGGTATCCATTTTTTGGCATTATGCCCAGCGTATTTTTTTAAGGAAATTTTTTGCTATAAACAAGCATACAAGCTGAAGCTATAGTCATACTTTTAATAAAAGGATTCACTCCGGTTATAGTGAGCAATTGTTGCATGAATCGAATACAACCTATTTACGCAGTATTTTACCATTTCCATACTTTCATACTTAAATACACCAGAAGAGGTGTTGGTGTACCATTTTAAAAATTCCTCTCGCTCTCCCGAATTCATAGTGTTGTATCCATACATTTCAGGTTGCGGAAACTCAGCAACATAATCAATATTTTCCATAGTATTGAAAAATAAAATATAATAGCCTTTGGTGCGGTTATTGATGGCAAATATTGAAAATAGCCTACATGAATTTACCATTAACTTTGTTAACTTCCCAGTATATGGGAAGTTCTTGTAATCGCCTCGAAAATCGAAATTGAAATTTTCAACTTTTCTTTACGTTTTGAGGTCTATAGAGTATATATAAAGTGTTTTCAGAAAGAATTATGTATGTGTGTGTGTGTATGTATGTACGTACGTACGTACGTTTGAAGCCGATTTTTAATTTTAAAAAAAAAGTGCAAAAAATTAGGTTTTTTTTCAAAAACACAAAATTTTTAACCTGATTCTCAAACCTAAGTAATCAATGTTTATATTATTTATATAGTCCGAATAGTTTTTGTGAAAAAACCAGCAAAAGTTTTTTTCATGTTTACAAAAAAAAAACTAAATAAAAAACGAAAAATCATTAAACGTTCAAGGTCATTTACGTCATTCTTTCCATCATTAAGGTATCAATAAACGCGTATCAACATCTTTATGATGTTTTTATATTTTAAAAAAATCGTTAAAGCGATATTTTTTGATTTATTAATTTTTTTTGGAAAAGTAGTGTTTTTTCAAAAAAAAATTTCATTTTTAACCTGATTTGCACACCATAATAGTAAATGTTTATAGAATTTATAAACTTTTATCAATTTTTGTAGAGAAACCAGCAAACACTTTTCTCATGATTACAAAAAAAAATATAAAAAAATCATTCAGTCACCATGTAAAAAGGGTTCATTCGAATCATTTTACCTTAAATCTCTTATTCTAAAGACATTGTTGTAAAGTCAATCAAAGTTTATTAATATTTTCAAAATTTGAGCAGATTTTCAAAAGTCTTCACAGCACCATGTTTTAACTTTAATGAAAAAACTGCTTTGAAACCTGTCCCTCCTCCGATTGATCCGCGTGAATAATCAATCAAACCAATGCACCGAAATCCTTACGTAATCAATTGACGCTCGCGTAGATGTTACGATTAATATTAAGTCATTCCAATAACTTTTATGAGGTACATTTTTATTATTTGAAGTAGTATTATTTCCATAACTATTATTGTGTTTAATATTTTTAATATCTATTTAGATATTACTGGGAAGTTGACCGTGTGGACCTCATGGGTCGCACCTCACGGCTTGTTTTGCTAATGATTCAGAAAACAAACATCACCTTTGAAGGCACGGTTACAGTCTTTACATATTTCAACTTTACTAATATATTTACATGGTGGAAAAGCATTACAGTGAGGACATTTCATCTCACACTTGTGTCTACTTCGATGTGAAATTTTATTACAAAAGTGCAAATGTAAGATTTATTGAAAAGCCCGGCTACTGATTTAATCACATAAAAATGCTTTAGAGTTTTTGACTAGTATAGAAAACTTTTTTTTTAAACATTTTTTTAATTGAAGTTTGAAAATAATTGAGTTTGGATCTTTCAAATCGTCAAAAAACCATTATCTGACAATCTTTCAAAAAAATTTGAACCTTGTAAAGATCTTGTAAAATACATCTATATTTTCCAACCAAAACTTTTGCATTTTTACACAAAATCTGAGCCTTTTTTCCAAACTGAGCAATACCTCTGCATGTCGAAATTTGCTGACATTTTCTGAATTCATTTCTAAAGCATAACATATGCTTCGTGGAAGACAGTTTACATCATTAATCTTTCCTACATCTATTATGCCCTTTTTTCTGGTAATGAACTCGCTCTCCTGCATAGATCTGTACCTTAACCCACCCCCAGCTGTAGGAAAATGAACTTTATCCACCTTCATTTCCGTAGCACTGTCTGCAAGGAATCTGTTATTAGACTGATTCACATTTGAAATCAATCCAATTATATATTACCCACTTAACTCTTTAACAGATCTTAAACTAGACCATATTGGTTTTACATTCGATGAGTTCGGAAGCATTATTGTAAAGCCCACTTCACAGTCTTTTGCCGAGTTTATAACAATGTCGTTAATAACCCCATCAAATACCTTTTCTAAGGCTGCAAAAGGATCTTCCAATCTATTATCAAGATCATTTATCCTAAAACTTATTTTCATACCTTCTGCATAAAAATTTCGCTTGTTCGAATAACAGCTTGTATCCTGATTAAGAACCGTGACCAATTTACATACCTTCACTGCGGACTATTGATTCTGTTTCGATACAAAGTTCTTGCTAATATTCAATTGACACTCCAAAAACAGTGTTTTCCGTTTCTTGTTAGGTTCAAATGACTCATTTTTGGATCTTTTCTAACATAATTAAAGATAAATCAATAATCTGCACTGCGTATGTAAAACAATTCCACGGAACACGCTCGAACTTGTAAGCCGAACACGCCGATGCGCGCGGTGATCAAAAATCGCGTTACTCCGAGTTCGCGTAAAACGGGGTAGTGTAAGTCGGGGTATTACTATACATACATACATACATACATACATACATACATACATATATATATATATATATATATATATATATATTCGGTGGCCTGAAATGACACCACGTATTCCTTAAAGAGTCCCGAGAAAAAAGCATATTGAAGGGGGGTGGTGAATCCGAAGGGGTTTTGAGATATAGGAGGAGGAAGTACCCCGCTCCATAACCACGACCTATCCCGTTTAAACTCTTATAACTGTCTGGTTCATGCATGTATGCTTTCCAAAAAGAACGGGTTTGATAGCCTGTTATCAAATCTTTCTAGACGTGTATAAAAACTTGCTCGCAGTAGTGCCAATGTGGCACAACAGAATATAATTTTCATTTTCGCGACTATTTTGAACGCCAAAATGAAATGCTAACCTACAGCAGCTATTGTTTTTAAAGAAAGCGCTTATTCAGTGCTCCAATATTCCAATAGAAAAAGAAAACACTGTTCAAAATCTTGCTTTTAGTAGATAATGCTCCTACTAAAAGCAAGATTTTGAATAGTGTTTTCTTTTTCTTACAGTAGTTCTAAACTTCTGGAATGTGTTTGTGTTTGTTAATTGCGTCAAATGCACATGGATTTTCACTGTGCTATATCTTAAAGTGTTTTAATTTATACTCAGCAAGATTGTCACCAAGAAATAGAGTCACCCGATCCTTTGTGATTTTTAAGCCAGGAATTGATTTCATTGTGGTAGAAATATGGGATCTATCAGGCATTTTTTCCAAAAGACCATAGTCTCGTCAGCGTTGAATATTTACCCCAGGAAGTAGTTACCATCTTTGATTATCGTTGCCAGAAATTCTGTAAATTTGTTCGCAGCATCAATGTCCGCACTTGCCGCCTCTCCTTATATAAGAACATTATGAAATCCGCTTCTTTTCATAAACCGATTAGACCATCTATGGCTTGCCACAAATGTAGTGTTTGTGTCGTTATTTATTTTCTTTACATCTTCGAAAATGTTCCTTGCCTTGCTCTTTATAATACTCAAACTATGAGGACTCCATATCTATAACCTTTAGCTGTTTCGGTAGAAAATGTGACATAATTCAATCGCGTGTTCCACCACGGTTCATGATCGATCACATTCAGATCCCTTTGGAGAGCAATACGATCCTTTTCCGAGCGAATAACTCGGTAAATTTTTAAGTCGTCAGCATATAGAAGACACTGAGACGCTATGACTGAGAGAAGGTTATTTATGTAGAGTAAGAAAAGAAGAGGACCTAGAATAGATCCTTGAGGAACACCGGAGATAGGGTGGATAAGAGAGGAATATGCACTACATAAACTAACACGGCATGAACGCAAACTGATAAAGGATTCAAGCCAGGAGAGTAATTGCCAAAAACACCCCGAAGTTAACTAGCTTCAGAAGTAGAACATTTAGGTTGACAGTGTCAAATGCCTTATTGAAGTCAGTATACACTACATCAACTTGGGCACGACTGTCGAGAGCCTTTGCGACAGTTTGGGTAAGTTGAAGAAGATTTGCATTGGTTGACCGGTTTGGAACGAATCCGTGTTGGAATGGTGACAGCCTACAATTAAGAGCTTCGTGTATTTTATTGTAGATAATGCGTTCAAGAAGTTTGCGAAAACAAGAAAGTAACAAAATCGGACGATAATTGGAAGCATTGGAAGAGGATCCAGACTTAAGTACAGATAAAATGTTAGCCAACTTTCACATATTGGGGAAGATACCGGAGGATAAACTGGCATTAAAATTATAAGAAAGTGGAACGCATAATGACGAGGATAAGGATTTAATGAATATAATAGGAAGCCCGTCTGGCCCGGGGCCTACGCTGGAATCATAAAAAAATATTAATATTTGGATTTCAGTTGGGTCAGTGGAAATAAAATCGAGAATAGGTGGGGATAAAAAAATTAGTATTTAAAGAATTGGGAGCGTGGAAGCAGGATGTATTGACGAAAAAATGCAGCATATATCTCGCAGATTTTTTCAGGAGTAGAACCTTGTTTACTGTCCCAGAAAACAGTATTAGGAATATTGAACGAAGACTTAAAGGAATTTACGTAAGACCAAAACAGCTTTGTTTGGTTAAAGTACAGCGAATTTGCGGTATAAGCGAAGTGGTTACGCATACGCTTTGAAAAGGCAGTATAGTTTTCCAGAGTTTTATTGGATTTGTAAAGCCTTAAAGCTTGATTTTTTAAATTAAAGATTATCTTAACATCACGGATCAACCAAGGAGGATCAGTAACCGTGATACGACTATGGTAGGAAGGGAAGCGAGGGATAAGGTCATAGAGAAGAGAATAGAATTTAACAACGGAGTCTTCACAGCCAAGACTGTCAAAAAAAGATGCCCAGTTAACCGAATTGAGTTCATCCGACAAAGCAAGGTAATTCGATTTCCAAAAGTTAAATTTCAGTTGTCTGCGTCTATTTTGAGCTTTGGGCCAACAAATGAAGAGTTCAAGTGGCAGAGGTGGATGATGGTGGTCCAAAGAAACATAGAAAGAAAGAGCAGTGGTAAAAATTATATTATCAGGAACAATATTTGAAAGAACAAGGTCAAGAAGTTGACCGTTCAAGTTAAATGCATGGGTGAATTGGGAAAAACTCAACAATGAGAGAAAATTAGAGAAAATGTGAGTTGATCGATTAGAAGAAATGATTTCAATGTGAGAAAAAATGTGCCAATCAAAAGAGGAAATATTCAAATCACCACCGATGATAACACGAGACGATGGGTTAAGGGAGAGGAAAAACGAGGTTACAGACTCAAAGAAAGATTCATAGAGCTCAAGAGGAGAGTTAAAAGGGATATAAATGCAGGATATATACAATGGAGAAGAATCGTCAGCAAATACTTTGACTAAAATACAATCTATCATAGGAGGAGGGTGAAAGTCTTCACAAAGAGCGATGGAAAGACAATTCTGCATAGCTATTAAGACTCCACCACCATCATTTTTATTAGAAAGGTGAAGATCGTGGTCTTTACGATAAATTAGGCGAAACTTCAGAGTTAAAGATGCCAGAGTGCAGCCAGGTTTCTGTCAAACCAATGATAGAGTCGATTCGCCAGCTGGCACGATAAATTAAGATACTGCAACTTGGTCCGTAAGCCGTGTACGTTTTGATAATAAATAAAATTTAATTTTTTTTTCTTTTATGGAGTTTTGTGGAATTTGTTGAGGAAGATTGAGAAACTAGCGCTGAGATTGGCGAATACGTGGCTGGTGAAAATTCTTTCAACGACGGACGGTAAATGCTTTGACTAGTGTTCCACTTGACCAGAAGTCACTTTTAAGTAGTTACTTGTATTCGGGAGGCACAGTAATTTGAGTTGGGATGCTTGGCAATAATTTCAACCAAAAATGAGTTGACGTTGATGCACTAAGCGTGGAAAGCTTTGCCGCAGTAACCATCGCAAAAGATAAATTTAGAGCGAGTAGATTCTGAAAGGTTACACATTGTGCATGTGAGCCCAAAAAGAGGCGTATTAAGAGCCGTGGCGTAAGAGGGTTAGAAGTATAAGCGAAGCACTAAAAATATTGTTTATATATAGGCTTCAAAATCGGATAGACAATATCACAACCGATCTAGTGTCGACTGCCAATTCGAGGTCCAAACCGAAAAGTCACTATCAGGGTGAAAGTTATAGTGATGAGCTTGAAAAGCCGTTAACAGTCTATGTGGTTATTCAGAGAAACAATGAAACAAAGGGAGCACCAGTGATGAAAACTTCTACGTTTTATCCACTTTAGAATTTTAACTGAAGCACACACTAAATGAAATCAATCAAAACGCGGGAGAAATAGTACAATTGGAGGCAAAACTCGCGGAAACAGACTGATAAGCGATATTCGGTCAATAATAGCGTAAATTCCAGGGAAAAGGCGGCAAAACACAACTCAACCAATCAAGGTGCCGACGAGAGAAATATGAGAGAGATGTTCATGATTGCCGTATCAGCGATGAAAATAAAAATAAATTAATTCACAGGGTTCTGCGTTAGTGCGGATTAACGTAAGTCAGAACATACGTAAGTCCAGGACTCACTATATAATATATATATAATTTTTTGGTAAAATCTCTGTTTGGTGTTCGTAAGTCGAGGCCTCACTTCATGAGATGTATATAAGTTTCTTTAAATATATAATTACTTATATAATTTTTTGGTAAAATTGCTGTTCGCTCAGAGGCGGCAACCCCAATCGCGAGACACGATGCACAGGTTGACACCTTTCGCACCCTGAAATCTGGTTTGGCAGTTGCGTGAACTTTTCTTGACCGGTGGACCATTATCGGGTCGTAGAAGTTTACACCCGGGCGAAAGGTTCTTTTAAAAGATTTTTTTTTCCTTCAAAGAATTTGAAAAAGGTCTTGGATGGAACTTAAGCCGGTGGATTTAGTTTAAACCCTCGTGAGAACTAATAAAGAATAGTCAGTGAAAGTCCCAATCCGTCCTTCTCCTAGTAAATATGTAAACACCTCCTGCCACGAGTGAAAGATTCTTAAACGGGGACTACGCGCCTTGAATCATTCCAGAACAATATTGAAGATTTCTCATTAAATATATTTGCTGGCGGTTTAACTAAATCTTCTTAACATACATTACAGCACGTGAATGGTTTTCAGATAGTGCAGCGGAGCAACTACCGAGCAAAACTGAAATGACGACCTGAAAATATACAGTGGAGTTCCGGTCTTCATCTGGATCTCATGTGTTTTGAGATATTGTTTGGGAACTGGAGGAATAATAATCATTCATCCGCAGTGTCGATCTAATGGCGGTCTACCAATATGTATATTGCGGATATAAAACTTGAGTTCTTGCCTCCCTTTGAATTCGAAATTATTTAATTCTAATAAAGGTGATCAATGCCTTTCATGTAACTAACTACATCCTATTCAATATCTCAAATCAAGAACCAACATGAATAAACCAGTTGGACTTTGGATTTGTTTTTTAATGAGTTTTTTGATTATTTATTCGATTTTTCAATTTTGCACATTCTACTGATAACAGTGTATTATTGATACTATTATAGAATTTTGTTTGATATGAAATCAAAGCGAATATATACACACACTCATATATATATATATATATATATATATATATATATGTATATATATATATATATATATATATGTTTTTTTTGGGAGGTGGAAACCCTCATAGGCACTCTCCCTAAAGAAGGCCGGTTATGGCTTCTCATGGGAGAGTAGTGTGGGAGTTTAACCGCACTAAAACCACGCCCTCTTCCCCTTCCTCACCCCCACGGGACTATCGTTGGGTATTACATCGTGGAGGCGGCTCCGCCACAGCGGCACATTCTGATCTTAGGTGGAGCCTACCGACTTCCCAAGTTGTCTCGAGAGCGCCTTAGCTCGCCCTGCACATACGCAATTGTCGAGTTTACCACCGCCCAATTCCGCTCCGACTTCAGCATCTCTTCTACAAAAATGTGCGGGTTGATGTTCGTTCCCAGCACACACTCCAAGCATTGCCTCGCCACATTAAATCTGGGGCAATGGAGCACAACATGCTCCGGCTCTTCGGGAACATTAGGGCAGCTAGGGCTATATGGTGAATCGTCCAGCTTGAAACGATTCAAATACCGCCGATAACCCCCATGCCCTGCGAGGAACTGAATCAGGTGGTAGCTCACTTTGGCATGCTTGCGCTCCACCCAGACGTCAATATGTGGGATCAATCTGCACGTCCATGAACCCTTTTCAGACCGCTGTCAACGTCTTTGCCATTGTCGGATCGATTCTTCCCTTTCCGTGGTTTTTATTGCCTGCCGCATCGCGAACGGTTCCGAATGCCTTCTCCGGTACAAGCGGCTCATTTCATCCGCAAGTATGTCGACGGGGATCATTCCTGCGACCACATACGCGGCCTCGTCAGAAACAGTTCTAAAAGCGCTGCACACTCTCAATGCACTGAGACGATAGACTCCTCCTATCTTTCTCCTGCTCACTTCAATTTTAAGAGTTTTCTCCCAAACAGGTGCTGCATAAAGCAGAATAGAGCTCACTACTTGAGATATTACCCTTCTACAGCTACTTTTTGGACCTCCAACATTTGGCATCATGCTTGTCAAAGCTGCGGCAGCCTGCCCAGCCTTGGAGCTTGCATAACCCATCTGGGCCTTGTAGCTAAGCTTCAAATCAATCAAAACCCCCAGGTACTTAATGAAGGGTTGAGAGTTGATGATATGTTTCCCCACCCGGACACTAAGGATATTATTTTTGCGTCTGTTGCTCATTAGACATGCTTCCGTTTTTTGTTCCGCCAATTTGAGTCCGGACGTTTGCAGCCACGACTTTATAGCACAGAAAGCTTCACTTGCGTAAGCTTCTACATCTCCTAGATGTTTAGCAGCTACTAGCACAGGTATATCATCCGCGGACTCAATAACCGTCGCCTCACGTGGAATGGGAAGTTCAAGCACTCCGTTGTACATCACATTCCACAGAAGGGGACCAATCACAGAGCCTTGCGGGACTCCCGCGATCACGGTATATTCTCTAATTCCTTCTTACGTTTCGTAGAGAAGCGTTCTTTCCTATAGATATCGCCTTACCAATTTTTCCAAACACTTCGGGACTCCTATTTTAATCAAGGACGCGTTGATGTTCTCCCAGTTTGCCGAGTTAAATGCGTTTTTGACGTATATATACTATACTATATACTATACTATAGCGCATCATTTCTTGGACGCCATGGCATTCTTTGCCAATCCTATCACCGAGTTGATAGCGTCAATTGTAGAGCGTGCTCTACGAAAACCATACTGAGAGTTGGATATACCACCTCGGTCTTCAATAATGGGAGCAAACCTGTTGTATATGATACGCTCCAGCAACTTACCTGTTGTATTCAAAAGGCAGGTGGGGCGATACGACGAAGGTTCTCCTAGTGGTTTGTTTGGTTTCGGTAACAAAACCACTTTCTGCATCTTCCAGATGGTAGAAAAGGTCCCTTCACGCAAGCACGGATCAAATGTGCTGGCAAATACATCCGGCCTAGTCTTCACCGCTACTTTCAGCGCTTTGTTAGGGGTACCGTCCGGGCCTGGTGCCTTGTTGTCTTCCAACCTACTGCACGCTTTGATCAGTTCCTCTTCATTTACCGGTGGAATGGATGCCGGGTACACTGGGAGATCTGATAGCATTTCCGTGCTCTCCAGTTGAGGGAAGAGTACCTGCACGATGTTCCCAGGCATTTTTGGATATGTGATTTGTGGTGACTTATAGCCTTTCAGCTTCGTCATCACTGCTTTAAAAGCACCACCCCAAGGGTTCACATCCGTTTCTTCGCAAAATTGCTTGAAGCATTCCCTTTTGTTCTTTTTTATGGCGTGTTTAAGTCTGCTTCGTAGCTTCCCAAACGACTGCTCCCATTTTTCGTGATCAAGCCTTCCACGCGCTCGTTGGCATCGTCTCCTGGTTTTCAGGCACTCAGCTCTTAGCTCTCTGATTTCAGTACTCCACCAATAATTTGGCTTCCTACCTGGAATGCACCTTCTTCTCGGCATCGCCGTGTCACATTCTCTTGTCAAATGTGCTACCACTTGCGAGGCTTTTTTTATTTTGGCCCTCGTAAACCCAGCTTTTTCATCACCCATGGTGCCTTGTAAAGCTTTGTTACCACATGCACATATTTCCGCTTTCTTGGTGGAGTCCGTGACCCAGATGCCGTTGTGAAGGCTCCGGTACGGTTCGCTAGCTATCGCTACATCCACCCTGGAATCAAATATAGTCTGCGCAAGAAGGTCTTGTGCAGCCTCACAATGATTGAGATTGATCTGAATCAGTTTCATTTTGTCATTGTATTGAGTGCCTTTCTAAACAACTGGCATCTGCTACTTCCCACGGTATGTTTGCAGTCTATATCCTCTCTATCCTTAAAGAACATGCAGCATGGGTCCTTGCTACATTCCTTTGCAATGTGTTTTTCGTATCCACATCTTCTGCAATGCTTGGAGCGGTCTTCGCCTTTACAGGACCATTACATGTGCCCATACTCCAAGCACTTGAAATTCCTTTTTAGCGATACTTGCTCCCTTATGCGACATCTCACTCACCCTATGCGTACCTTGCCTATCTCGATCAGTTTCTTTGCTGATTCGATCGGGAGACTAATCACAGCTGTTTGTGTAACCCCGTTCACCTTTCTCAGGTGTTTAACTGCCGATGTGGGGATAACATTCAGCCCTAGCTCACTTGCCAAAGCATGGCATATCTCTTTGGTTGTTACTTCGTCCAGATCTTTGCATTCCACCGTGGTCTCCTGCTTCCTAGCTTTAATTTCAGCCACCGCTCCAATCGATTTTTCAATCTGATTGTGAAGGCTTTCAACCGGTAAGTTGTCCCCTTTTTTGAGCTCGAGCAGCAGGTCTCCTTTTTGGGTTCGCCTTATGCGAGTGACATTGTTGCCCACGAGCTTCAACTCAGGATCGGTTTTAACTTTCCTGAGAATGTCCACGTATGTTGTCTCCCATTTGGTTGTTATAAGCAATGCGTCCGGGAGCACGCGATGCTTGGGCTTAGCCTTCTTTCCACTAGGTTGAACCTCAGTCCAAGCATCCGGATTGGCACTGGTTTCTTCCGGAATATTGCCCTGTTTTGGAGCTGAAGTTGGCTTGCCTGTCCGTTCACCGAGTACTTCTTGCAGTTTTCGTTTGCCCTCTTTGTGTGGCGAAAGCGCTTTTTGTTTCGGTGTCTGCTCAGAGCCACACGACTCGTTCCCAGCATCCCTAGTCCACTTACTAAGTTTCCCCAAACCGGCTTTCCGTTTGGAAGTCACTTGTGTGAACTGGGATTTCTTTGTTGATCTGGCCCCTGATTTCTGTCCTCGAGTCTTTTCTCTGACATGATTGTAGGTCAGTCATTTATTTTATTGAATGATGGGCGTTCCTTTTTTCCTTAAGGAAGTCCGAAAGCTAAGCAATTTTTTTGCCAAGCATCATGAAAGCTGGGCCTTCAACATGTGGTCGTCCTTGGTCCGCCGACTCCTCAGAAAGGTCTATCACTACACCCATTTGTGTATCACTTGCCGAGTCCTTCGGTGTGCTCAGAGATGCCACAGCACTCCCTTCACCGCCACTCTTCAGATGGGGTGACGCAACTGGCGTCAATTTTCCCCCGAGATGTTCCTGTTCCTTCTCTATTGGTTTCAACGGTGGTGACTGAAAAATCCCCGAATTCCTCCGGAAAGAATCACCATCTAAACCTTCATTTGTGACATTAGCGAAATATGGAAAATTTTGAAAACTCATGGTAATTGGATCCTCACCCAGAGCCACTATCTCCATCCGGATGTGTAATCACCTTATGATTCCGTGGTTATCTTTGAATCAGGGATTTTTTTTATCACATTTCAACAGAAAATTCCAATTACAAAAATGTGAAATAACAACTAATTTATAATATAAATTGAAGAGAATTAGAAGAAGTTACTTAAATAAAACATTTTCCAAGATTCGTTTAAAAGCTACAATACTAGAAGGAAAATATCCAAGCTGGAGCCTATCGTGAGTTCTAGGCAAACGGAGCAGCGGAGAATGAAAGTATACTCGTACTTCCGTTCTGGCAAAAAGTAAAGTATATATATCGGTAGAACGAGATGGTCTATTAGTTTGTCTCAGTGAGACTCGGTGATCGATTTTGACTTCAATGTAATTATGAAACAAATTGTACAGAAAGCACATATCTAAATACGTTCTTCGCGCAGCTATAGACGGTAAGTTGAGTAATGAAAGGCGTTCTTCATAGGGAGTGTAAGGGATGTTGAATTTCAATAGGAGAAAGCGGGTAAATTTACGCTGACCTGATTCGACAAGGTTTATATAGAGTTCGAAATAAGGAGACCAAATTTGGGATGCATACTCCAGAAGAGAACGTACGATACTCACAAACAATTAGACAGCAGAGTGAGGGTTGGTAAAAACAACAGAATGTCTTAACACAAAACTCGAATGCTTTGAGGCTCTGGTAACTATATAATGGATTTGAGCGTCAAACCTTAGCTTCGGGTCAAAAATTACTCCAAGATCTTTCACGCGATCAACCTTTTCTAATGGGATTGAGTGAATACAATACAAAAAGGAGATGGGCAGACTCTTAAGAGAGAAAGTCAGAGAGTGACACTTAGTAATGTTAAGAAATAGGCAGTTAGCTTGACACCAAGAACTCAGCATGATAAGGTCTTCTTGAAGAAGTTTGCAGTCTTCAAGTGTTCGAATCACCCTGAAATTGTTTAGATCGTCAGCATAAAGAAGGCAGGGAGAGGTTAAAGCAGGAAGAAGATCATTCATATAAAGAGCAAATAGCAAAGGGCCAAGAATGGACCCTTGTGGCCTCCCGATTGGGGATGAAATGGAGTAGAGTGCATGCCTAGAACGGTGACACGACAAGACCTACAGGATAGATAGGAATACAGCCACGAAAGAAGGGGGCCTGAGACACCATAGTGCTCAAGCTTACGACAAAGTATGAAATCATCAACTGTGTCGAAAGCCTTTGAGAAGTCAGTGTAGATGCAATCAACTTGAAGATGATTATCAAGAGACGTAGCCACAGTGTTAGAAAGAACAAGTAAGTTTGAGATAGTGGAGCGTTTAGGGAGGAAACCGTGCTGTTCAGGGACAATAGCGTCCCCTAAAGCCAAGTAGAGATTGGAGTGAATAATACGCTCAAGAATTTTTGGGAAAGCAGATAAAAGGGATATAGGACGATAGTTCTTAACGGATGAGGGATCACCAGATTTCAGGATAGGAACGATGTTGGCCGTTCTCCAGCACTGGGGAAAAACACCTGAGCTTAGGCTTAAGTTGAAGATTATCGAGAGGGGAGTACTCAGAGATGATGATAAAGATTTAATAAAAAAATTAGGGATGCCATCAGGACCCGAACCGACATTGGTGTCCAGGGAGTCAATGACGGAGTTAACCAGGAGAGGATCTACAAGTATGGCCAATATCACAGGATTTTGAGAGTTGCTGTAAGAGGAGTAAAAAGTTGGAGTATTAGGTGAGAACGTAGAGGAAAAGTATGTAGTAAATAACTCGTTGATATCCACAGCCGATGAGGCAAGGATATTATCCCAGTGAAGAAGCTACGAATTGAAGTGGATGATTTAAGAGATCTTATAAACGACCAAAAAGGTTTGGGATTATTAGAGAGGAGTGCTTTTTCAACGAAACAGTGGTAAGTACGTATAGCTTGGTGTATTTTTTGCTTGGCCACAGACCGCAACTTACGAAATTCAAGTTAGGCATCAGGGGTGCCACATAACCTCATCTGTTTGCGGGCTCTATCTTTCAGTTTGATGGCATCAATAGCCTTTTTGCTGAGCCAAGGTGGGTCGTTTTCCTGGAAGGATGGCGAAGCGGAGTAAAGTGAGAGACAATATTGGACAGAAGAAGATAGAAATTGGCTACAGCTTCCTCGCAAGTGAGGTTGGAGAAAAGTGCAGCCCAATCTATCGAGGATAATTCACGGGCTAGAGAAGGGAAGTCAGCTTTATGAAAGTTGTAGGTTGGAGGAAAGTGGAAGTGACGATGCCTGTGAAAAGGATGAGAGAGCTGTATATTGAGAGGAGGATGATGTAGTTCAATTGGAACGTATGGGAATTCAGCCGTAGCTACTAAAGCAATTTGAGAGGGCAAATTTATTAAAGTAAGATCAAGTAGACGCCCGTTGACATTAAAAGATGTATTAAACTGTCATAGAGAAAAGTGAGAGAGAAATGTGGAAATGAGAATGGAGAGGGAAATAGAAGAATTGGTAACCGGGGATGGATATGAGGGCCACTCTAATGACGGTCAGTTGAAATCACCACAAATAACAAGACTGATAGAACGATTAAGGGAACTGTGGAAGGTAGGTATTTCATTGAAAAAAATTTCATATATAGAAATAGAAGAGTTACAGCGAATATAGACCGAGCCAACTAATATACTGGAGTAGAAAGTAGTCGATACTTTTACGAAGATAGATTCGACGGGGTAAGAAGGATAAAATTGAGAGAAAAGAGAAGAATAAATCGACTTATGAACACCGATAAGAACTTCACTACCATCCTTGCCAGGGAGAAGAAGAGCACGATCATTGCGGTAAACAGCATAATGATAAGAAAGTTCCGCACTCGAAACCGAGTCATTTAACCAAGTCTTACTCAAACAAATAATTTCATGTCCGGCAAGAAGGGCTGAAACGTTAAACATCTCTAGCTTGGATAGCAGACCTCTTACATTTTGATAATAAATATTTAACGCGTGTGGAGCTTCGTGGGACTCAACTGCAGAAACCGATAACGAAGAATTATCATCTGTTGAATCTATAGACCTAGTTAATTTAGAGTGTGGCGTGGGCGGCGCTGTCGAAAATTTAAAGATGGTCTGTTATCAAAAGTTTTTACTAACGTTCCACTAGGCCAAAAGTCCTTTTTGATAACATCCTTGAGCTCCGGTGGAACAGTAATTTTAAAGGAAGCAACAATTTTATGTTTAATGTTGTCCCTTGTGAGCTTTCTGCAATTAAAGAAGGAAGGAGTATACCCAAGTTTGGCTACGACATAGTCTTTAATATTATTGCAGGTGGTTGTATAAGCCAATCGAGAGATGAAGATTTGGGCTGGAGGAGCCACTACATGTAATGCAGGTGTCGCAGAGATGGATGTCTGCGAATTTTGTGGCACAGGCTCCATATCTTGTTGCGAAAGACGAGCAGGATGTAAAGTTGCAGCTAAAACCTCCCGGTTGCATTTCGAGGCTTTGAAACATCTGCAGCAGTCGATAGAGTTGCAGAAGCGTTTGATGACGATATTACTGTAGTGGGAGTTGTTGAAGATGACGATGCGGTAAGAGATGGCAGAGCTAAAGTTGCAGCTAAAACCTCAGAGATCTCGGTTGCGTTTCGAGGCTTAGAAACATCTGCACTTGAAGCAGATGTAGATGAGTGTCCGGAAGTTATAGATAATCTAGGTTTGGCACCATGACGGGACGGAAAAGTGACCATATTAATAGGGTCAGCAGCCCCTGATGAAGCCGAAGAGACACCAGAGCATGACTCCATTTTCTGGTTGAGAGCGGCTAGCGCGACAGTATGCTGATGCAGAGTTTTTATTACATCCTTTAGTGTTGTATTTTTGCAAGTATCGCACCGGTACGATACATTGCTTGGATGCTTGGCAAGGATTCCCACCAACGCGGCCTGTACACCGATGCACTTCGCGTGGAAAGAATTGCCGCAGTAACCGTTGCAACTGATAAAACGGGCACGGTTCGACTCGGGAAATTTGCACATGGCACAAGTTGAGCCGAAAGGTGGTAAAGCCGTAGCCATTATGCAAAGGGTTAATATTGATTTTTATGGCAGGTATAGACTACTTTTGGGCAACGCAAGTTAGTCTATATAATAAAGTTCGCAAGTTCGTCTATACAAAAAGTGTTAATGTTTTATGGCACTGCGTGAGGAGATGTTGGAACCGTTAAACAAAGCCAGTCGCACAAAGAAATCACTCGCGATGACAGAGACTGTTCAATATTGAGAATAATCACTTTGTACGGGAAAGCACCAAGCAAACAAGATTCAAGGAAACAAGCACTGCGATCGGAACTACACGGGCGTCGCGCAAATTAAAAGCAACAGAAGCGAGAGCAACAAAAGGCAAGAGGTCGTTCTACGCACGTCAGTCACGGTTCAAAGTTCAAAGCTAAGTAGGGATGCCACGCAAGGGTTGACACCTGTCCTCATGAGAAAAATGTTCAGAGCCGGATCAGTGCTAAATTTATTTCAACCAAACCTACACAACCAACTCAACGGTGCGAACTTTGAACGTACTCTGAGGCCTGCCAAGGTTTTAACGGGATGGGAGCGGAGCACCGTTAGCCTAGAGCCGTCCCCGCTTGGATTTCACTCCGGCGGTATTAGGTCCAGAACACCACTTCCACCAGCTCAAATCCAACAATCATAATCGTATAACCAGAATCGTAGTTCCAAGACAAATCCGTTTGTCACCTTGTTGTGGATCATTTAGCGTAATCCAGGGCACACCGCGAAGATGTATATACAGATATATATATATATATATATATATATATATATATATATATAAACACACACACACACATAAATATATATATATATATATATATATATATATATATATATATATATATATATAGGTTGTCCAGAAATTGCCGCACAGGCTCCTCACCACGTGATTTTTTTAGACAATTTTAAGCAGAAAATATTATGAATTTTTTTTTCGATTTCTTAACCCTTTAGCTGCCACAGGCGTTTTAAAATTTTGAAAAAAATGACGTTCTTTAATTAGTGCAAACACAATATCTTCACAGTTATGAAAGATACAACACTCAAACAAACAATAAAACGCAGATAGTAGTTTTTTGCAACTATTCGAAGCTATTTTGTGAATATGAAGTGAGCATATTGGGAGCGACAGTTCAGTACAGGCCCAAACAATGACTGTGACTTTTCAATTTTTTGTTTGGAGCTCTGTATTTGGCTTACGCCAAACATATGAGGCACCGGCAGAGCCAAACATATTAAGTTTAGATCCGTCGACAAATATAATCATGTTCCAAAATCCAGAATCCTTGTTCAAATGTTTCTGGGCAAATTTTAAACGACACATTTGATTTTTGGCGTTAATGAACGACTTCTTGCGTGTTATTCTTCCGTTGAAATCATGCTGTTGCAGCACACGCTGTCGCGGATTCTCCCGAACTTTTCGTGCTGAAAATATTTTTGGGGGCCCGTCTACTCTTATCGTTCGTCTAATTTTCGTGGATGAATATGTTTATGATGACCTGCACTATCCAACTATCTCACCAATTTTTCTGGGTGAATGGCCATTTTTGAAGTGACTGAGACCAACGTTTCTGCAAAATTTTCTTGAGAAAACCAGCAAGACTGATCTTGATCACGTTACAAATATAATGATCAACACACAGAAAAGAAATAACAGTTGCATTGCAACATAACGGTTCATTGCACAGCAGCAAAAATTTGGTCGAAATAAGCTGCGGCATTGTTTTTCATTACGATTTCCATTTTTATTTGGTTAAAAGTATGAAAACAATTTGAAAATATAAATAAAGTCATATTTGAATAGTTTAGTTAACTGCGTTTAAATAATCTTGATATCTTGTTCAGTTTAATTTTTATAGGCAGTAAGAGTATTTTCTACGTGCTGGTCGGAATAAGCTATGATCGACCTTAATCGATTCTTAATCGTTTAAATTTTTGCCAATGAGTAAAAAATTACAATTTTACAGTTCTTGGAAAAATGGCTTAGTTGTGGATGCCACCAAAACTTGAAATGTTTTTTGTTGAGCACAAGAAAGGAACTGACAGATATTTTCTGTACCTTTTGAGTTGAAGTTTTATTTATCAGCTTACAACAGTAAGAAATTTAGAAAACTGTCGTCCAAAGCAGTCTCAAAAGACGTTACACTAAGGTTTTTGATGTTTTTTGGTATGCAGCTGTTATTGGCTAAGTTTTGCGCTTGCCTGGAAAGTGTTGATTTGTTGCAAACGAGATATGTTATCCAATTTTTGTTTGTTTTGTTGTATATTGTGCTTGTGTGGCAAGAATCGCCCGTTGTATATGAACGTAGATGGTTTTTTGCTATTTATTAGTAAATCACACAAAGGAATCTTTAAAGTGGGTCTAGAGAATAATCGAAGGGGGTGTCAGATTTGCCGAACTGAAGAGATATAGGACGGGACTTGATCTGCTCTTTATCCATGATTTACATCGAAAGATGTTAAAATGTAAATTGGCAAATTTTTTGACTAATTTTATTGAAGCTACAGATAAACACATTCTTGAAAAGAAGTTGAGGCTTTAAGTAGGGATTTCGTTTTTGCATTTAAAATACTAAGTCGAAAAATCCCCAATTAGCTTTCCTGATTGCCTTTATTTTATAAGTTTTGGGTACAATCGGTAGCAGTGAGGATACTTATTAATATACACTTAACAACGCGCGTTCATTATCAAGGGCACACACTTAAAAAACAAGCCAGTTATAAGGGTTACTTCGGCTAGATCACGATTGAAGAGTGAGGTAGCTTCCTCTTCTTACATCTTTGCATCCCTTCAGATTTAACGTTTTTCCTCGTGATACTGCATAGGTGTTGTGGTGTCATTTCAAAAGCGAAACATCTTGTATACAGGGTGATCTAGGAAAAAGTTCACAAACGAAAATGATGATACTTTAATTCAACTTGCGCATAAAAGTGTGTTGTAGTACTTTACGATTAAGCTTTGCTGAAGATTTAAAATTGTTTGAGGGACGAAGCTGGATCAAGGATTTTTGATTCATTTTACCACGTTTGGATCTTGACTTGAAGTCAAGCCCAGTATTAAAAGTGAAGAGTTTGATCTGAAATGAAAGGATAAAATGTGTTCCAGCTAGGCACCATTATATTGTTCATGTCGAGATAAGTTCAGGTTAACAGTGCTCCCACAATTTATAATATCGGCCAAACCTCTGCCCACAGTGCAATTTTTGGAGCATGTTGTACCTTAAAATGTTTTTTGGTATATGTCTACTACAATTGCGTCTTAGATAACGATTTCGGTGCAATTTCGAATCACGTTTCCTGGCATAGTCTATTTTATTACACCAATAATGCATCAAATGTTGGCTTCTGAGTCATCACTAGTTGCCGGTTTATCAACAAAAAACGTGATTGGACATACCACCACAAAAAGTAGTAATGAAATCAAATCACATGATCTGGGCGGGCAGTTGACAGGTTCATTTCCTGAGATGATTCGTTCAACGAAGGTGTGGCCCAATACAGTAATGGTGTAGTTGACTCTGATATACATTTGCACTATGCTACACAAGCGCACAATATATCTGCGAACAACATGGAGGGATACGATACTCCAGTCATCAAAAGACTGAAAAAGTTGAAAAGCCTCCTTCTAACGCGAATCAACACGATTTATCGGCGATTTCAGGACTACAACCATCCGACTTTAGGCTTGTTGAAATCGCTCTTGAGAAATGTCCGAAACTTAGTCCGACAGAACTACAGGAACGAGGTCAACAGCCAATGGTCGGATAAACTGCGGGGCATCTCGCACAAGGACCCGGACCACATGTACGCACAGGTCAACAGCCTGTTCCGGAAAAAATCTCGCGCCAAAGTGCCGGCTCTCACAGTCTCGGCAGATGAAGTAGATCTCCTGGTTGGAGTTGGAATCGACGCACAAGCAGCGATTGTGGACGCGCAAGGCAAACGCGTCGTGAGTGACAACGCTCAGAAACTGGAGCTGATTGGAGTTCATTTTGAATCGATCCATCGACCACACCCGGAACGTGGGAGTAAACGACTTTCCGAAATCGTGGAAGCCAAGGTTTCTGAATTCAAGGCAAGCCTGAACGGTACGCCACTTCTCCATTTCGATGACACACTTAAGGCCGACTCGATACCCGATGATGTCTTGGATGGATACTTCATCTCTTATGAAGACTTGCTCATTATATTCAGATCGGTAAATTCCAAGAGATCATCTGGCCTCGATGGCATTCCCAATGTTGTTCTTCGACACATGTCCGACGTTGCAATCCGAAGCTATTGTATCTTGTTCAACAACATGTTGAACAGGTCGTACTTTCCTGAGAAGTGGCAGCGAGCCAAAGTCTTTCCGATTTTGAAGAAAGGCAAGGCCGCTTCCAGCGCGAAGAGCTACCGCCCAATTAGTTTGCTGCCGAATGTCAGCAAGGTATTTGAGGTGGTACTCAATCGAGCACTGAATGTGCATCTCACGAGGAACGACCTGATGGTGAATTGTCAGTTCGGTTTTAGAACTGGCCATTCGACTACCCATGCAATAGCCAAGGTCATGTCGGACGTGTGTTTCAGGCTCAACAACAGAGAATGTGTCGGAACGTGTCTCATCGACATGGAGAAGGCTTTTGATTCCGTGTGGCTTGATGGACTGATTTTTAGGCTCCTTCAGACCAAGTTTCCGCGCCCACTCATCGCCACGATGTGCAGTATGTTGTATGGCAAGTCATTCGCCATCACAGACGGAAGGCTGACAACAACGTGTGACTTTAAGGTCTTGAATGGTCTGCAGCAGGGAACAGTCACTGCGCCGACATTGTTCTCGATCTTCATCAGCCCCCTCCTGAGCTCATTCGACTTCAATAAGTCACCAAAGAGATCGTTGGTAGCTTTCGCTGACGACCTCATCGCCTACACGGCAGACAAGAAGGCCTCAGTGGTTCAGGAGAATCTTCAAGGGATTTTTAACGACATCCAGTTCTACACGAACAACTGGCGGATGAAGATCAACGCGCAGAAGTGCGAAACAATTCTCTTCCGACGTACCCTGCAGCATGCCAATCCAGACCTGAGGCATAGTTGGAGGGATTTCCACATCGTGGCGAACGAGGGCGAGGAAAGCTCTGAGCCCGTTCCTCATAAAATGTGCATGCGATACCTGGGTGTGTACCTGGATCAGTACCTTTACCTCAACCAGCATGTGGATATTATGCTGGAGCGAGCGCGAAGAACTTTCATGTCTTTGCGACGGCTCTTCTGCTCCAAACACATTGATGCTGACGTCAAGTTGACGTGCTATAAGACTTTGGTCAGACCAATTCTGACATATGGATGTCCAATTTGGTTTAACCAGAGTCCAAGCACAATGGAGAAGCTAAGAGTCTTCGAGAGACGGATTCTTCGCGCTTGCATTGGAGTGTACAGGAAAGCTGAGACAGGTTACTTACACCGCGTCTCCAACCAGGAGATTTATGACATCGCTGAAGTACGGAGAGTCGACACAGTGGTCGTGAGATTAATCCGGAATCACATTGCAAAGTCCGCGTCCTTGCGCGAGAACCCCTGGGTTTGGCAGCCATACTTTCCAAACGACATGTATTTCGAGCATTGTCTCACCACGGGCTTCATTCCTCCCGAAGCGTTCGTGTATTTGGATGGAAATGGATTCATTCTAGATTCACTTGGTTGCCCGATTATATATCATGTATATAGGGGGGCAACCGACAAGAAGATTGAATACGTCGCGGGAATGGATACGAGCAGATCGAGCGAGCTGTGGCGCTATTCATTCGCGAGGTTTGACGTTGATCGAAATGACCGCGACCGTTATCGATATTGGTGGTTTGATGAGTGATATAAGAGTCCGACATGGTTCTAATCTTCAATGAGATGTACATATTTCTTGTTTTAAATATACTCTGTTAGTTCTAAAGAAACATTATAAATAGAATTAAGTAGGTATATCTACATTGTGGGTCTATGTCTGCTGGCAGACATGGACTCACACTTAGTCTTAAGGTTGAATTAGGTGCATGCGGGGGCGTATCTGCTGGCAGATACAACCTCGCATAGGTTAAGTTAGGTTATGGTGTCACGATAAATTGTTTTTTTCTTCTGTTTTTCCAATATAAATTTAATAATAATGCTGATTAGTTAGAAATTAAGCGACATACGTTAAATGCATATTTATGAAGATTAATAGCGCCCTAGGGGCCATTTAGTTTTTAAGTTAGATGATAGTTCATAGGCTTAAGAATTTGTTAATTGCGAAAATCAATGAAATCAATAAAGCCATTTTTGAAATTGAAATTGAAATTGAAATATCTGCGAAATGTAAACTAACGTGTTTTTATTAAAACAGTCCTTTTGTTACAAATCCCAACAACAACAAGCCGCGAGGTGCGACCCTTGAGGACCACACGGTCAACTTCCCAGTAATATTTACATAAATATTAAAAATACTAAACAAAATAATAATTATGAAAATAATACTACTTTAAATAATAATAATGTACCTCTCATAACAGTAACTGGAATGACTTAATATTAATCGTATCATCTACGGGAGCGTTAATTGATTTAATTGAATATTCACGCGGATTAATTGAGGGAGGGGGGGGGGGTGTTTTCTACGTTATTTGTTATTTTCATATTGATGACAGCTTTTTTTATAGCATATGATCTAGCAAAGTATTGACTACGAAACATTTTACCATTCAAAGCGTTCATTGCCACAAATACAAATTTGATTAATTTTTTTTGATTTTCAAAATTTAAGCAGTTACAACACGGTGCTATGAAGACTATTAAAAATCTGCTTAAATTATGCAAATATTAATAAACTGTGATTGGCTTAACAACAATGTCTTCAGAATAAGAGTAGTCGGGTAAAATCATTCATATGAACACATTTTACATGGCGACTTTTAATGATTTTTGATTTTTAATTTATTTTTTTTTGTGATCATGAGAGAAAGTTTTGTTGGTTTTTGCACAAAAAAATGTTTGGAGTATATGAATTTTATAAATATTGATTACTGTGTTTCGAAAATCAGGTTAAAAATTTACTGTTTATGAAAAAACCTAATTTTTTGCACTTTTTTCAAAAAAATTAAAAAACGCCTCTATGAAATTTCTTAAAAACTTGACAGAATCACATAAATGTTAATACGCGTCGATTGACATCTTAATAATGAAAATCGCGTATTTGGTTCGGGAGATATAACGCATGACAGAAATGACCTTCAAATGAGCAAAACAGCAAACCCCCCCAACCGAAATTTTCCAAAAACTAATCAGCTCTTAAGATTGCAAAGACGCTTCGATTGACACCTCAACAAAAACGATAGGACTTTGTTTACGTGAGTTATGCTCGTAGAAAAAACTGTCCACGAACGCACATGCGTACGTATGGACGTACGTACATACACACACACACACACACACATACATACTTCTTTCTAAAAACATTTAAAATATACTCGTAAGACCTCAAAACGTAAAGAAATGTTGAAAATTTCAATTTCGATTTTCGAGGTGATTACAAGAACTTCCCATGTACTGGGAAGTTAAAAACACGAAATTCATGAATAATATAGATCGAATGAACAAGAATTGCTTACACAGCTATGTCAGTCCAAATGTGAGTGAAAAGTGACAAATGAACACAGTTCTCTTTCCATGAACCATTAAACAAGGCGTTACAAATGTCTATGTGTTCTGGGTATTTGGTTGTTAGGCAAATGTGCAGCGAAATTTTTTTTGCCAGCATGTGCATCAGCATTATTGAACGTAAAGAAATTAATGTTTCGTTGCCATCATATCCATCGGTTGTTCATTGCGGCGCTTGCTCTGTAATAGAAATCATGGCAGCCTTTGCATGCCATCCGATTTGGTGCTTGCGCCGATAATAAGGTAGGAATATAATTTAATAAAAATGCATGAACAAGTTTGTTTCAATGGTTTTACGTACTGTATGGCATGCTCCGTCTTCTTATTGGACCGATTTATACTTCAGATGGTTGAAATGGATGTTGAAAATCAAAATAATACAAATGATTTGTTGGTAGCGATCACCATTGACGGTAACATTGGATCCGTCTTCATATTAAGAAGAAAAAATATACCGTTGAAATGCAAAATGCACTATACAGTGCCTTTCTTGCAATAAAAAGCCCTATTAAATGGCTTCCAATGTCTCTTAAAAATTATCTTCTCATGCAAAATAGGAATTTCAAATTTAGATGAGCCTCGTCGCTGAAAATTATTTGACTATTAAAATGCGGTTCAACCTCCAACTCGTTCTTAGCCCATTTTCCGAGCATACGACGCAAACGATGGGCCAATGGTCTCAATTGATGCGCTAGTTTGATTTTATAAGACTTTAGCTCAAGGGTTTGGTCCAAGGTCTATAGAAAACTTCCATTGCCTATTTTAGGCAATTGATCATGAACCTCTATAGAGGCCAATCAGCAGAATCATGCCCTTACAATAGCATGCCACAAGCTAGTCTGATCACCTCGCTTTCTGGCGAAGAGTGTCACCAACCAGCATTTGGAGCGTTTTGAACAAGGCAATCACATGTTTGTACCATTTGACATCTATTCAAAAAGTTTCATCCCAATGATTCCGTGAAAAGAACTAAGTTATGCAAGTAGCTCAAAGACTCAAATTCATTTGTAATATTTTCTAGACCAACTATACAGATTTTTCAGGGGTGAAAAATAACATGTAGAAATTACACACATACAGTTTATACAATGCTGATAATCTCAGCGAGACAAGAGCTGTTTCCATACAGCGAATTTGCCATGTTCATCATCTATCTGTGTTTTTTTTTCATTTTATCTTTATTTGTACAAAGTAAGGATTAGATCATTGGAGATCTCTAGTTAACTACATTGCAACTCTTAAGTCTAGTACTTTAGGGGTTTACGGTCCCACTGTTTATAATAGTTGATAAGAATTTATAATATTTTATAATATTTTATCCAATTAGTTTACATTATGCTGTCTTTGTTCAATAATTTTTTTTAGAAAGCTGTTACATTAGTAATTTCCTTTAAGAACATTAAAGTGTATCGCTGCTACTCTGCTTCTGTTGTAAGCCGCTGGGTAGATTTAGGCAGTGTTTTTTTTTGTCGTATGTATTATCTCTGTATTTTAGGGTCCTCTACCGCCGATTGGCTGTTATTCGTAGTGGTTCAGTTCTTTTGAGCCGTACATATGGTCTAGTCAGCAATATTTTTCTTGCTGTTTTGTTTGGGTGGTGTCGCAATCGCTTCTAGTAGTTCAAATTCAGCTTTTCTGCTTGTTCCATAGCTGTTCTGACATTGGTGCCTCTTTGTATAATTATGTTATTGACGTATTTGGGGGCACCCAGAATCACCCGCAAGATTTTTGTTTGCGTTCTTTGTATGATTTCGAAATTTGTCTTTTTTGCTGAGCCCCAGAACTGTAGGGCATACGTCCATATTGGTTTGAGGATTGTCTTGTATAACAAGAGTTTTGTTTCTTAGCTTAGTCTGGATTTACTGTGCATTTACCAGTATAGTCTTCTGAACTGTAATTTCACTTAATCTCGTTTTTTTGTTTATATTACTTTTCCAGGTGAGTCTGCTGTCTAAATGGACCCCTAAGTACTTTACAGAACTTGTTATTTGAGCATCCGTACCGTTTATTTTAATGGGACAGCAGGATCGTTTTTTGAATGTGTACGTGGCTCGCTGCGTTTTTGCTTCGTTAATTGAAATATGCCACTTTCTAGCCCAATTTAATATTATGTCTGTTTGTTGCTGCAGTACTCTTTTTGCAGTTTATGGGTTTTTGTGTGCAAATAGTATCGCTTTGTCGTCAGCCAATATAGTGGTAAGCACCTCTTTTGAGGTGGGGAGGTCTGCAGTGTACAGGAGGTAAAGGACTGGTCATAGTACACTCCCCTGGGGTACTCCTGCTTTTATAGGATGTTCCTGGCTAATGGTGTCTTTGCATTTGACTTTAAAGGACTTTTCAAGTAAGTAACTGGTTAGTATGCCATGAAAATTTGGAGGTAGAGTGGTCTTGAATTTTTGGATGAGTTTAGGATGCCAGACTTTATCAAAGGCTTGTGATACATCTAAAAACAGTCCAACACAATATTTATTATCTTTGAATGATTTTTTGGTATAATTTACTAGCTTATTTACCTTTTCTATGGTACTATGTTTGTTTCTAAGCCCAAACTGATGTTCAGGGATAACAATGGAGCAATGGAGTGTGGAACGCATTTTGTCAAGAAGTAGCCTCTCGAACAGCTTAGAAAGGGTGGAAAGCAGGCTAATGAGCCTATAAGACTCAAATTTGGTGTTATCTTTGCCTGGCTTAAGAATGACTTTGATCCCGGCATGTTTTCAGGCGTGTGGAAAGTAATTAATACGCAGTATTGCACTGAATATGTGCAATATGGTGATTTTGCCTGATATATGTATTCGTTTTACCTGTTTTTTTATCGTGTCCAGATGCTTTATTGTTGTTTAAACTGCTAATTTGCTTGAGAAGCTCGTCTTCAGTGAATCTAATAGGTATATAATTCCTGCTACTGTTATTTGTGTTAGTATTGTCCTCATCACCTGTATCTAAGCAAAATACTTTCGATATGTAATTACCAAAAGCTTCAGCTTTTTGGGTATTGTCTCTGAGCCAGCCACCGTTGTGATCCCTGATTGAAGTGTCTGCTGATGCAGGTTTCTTGACCCTTTTAATTGTTTTCCACAATGAATAGTAAGTATCCGCTTTATTAGATAGATTGCTAACAAAGTGATCTATTTTTTCTTGCTTATCTGTATATAGCGCTTTTTTTAGTGCTTTGGTGGCTTCGTTTAAGGCGGCTTTTGCATTCGGAGAGCGTACCCTTTGCCATTCGGCTTTGAAACTACGTTTAGCTCTCAGCAGTGAAATTATATTTTATTGTTGTATACGGAGGAGTTCTAGCCTCCGTACATTCGGCGGACGGGGTAGCAAATACAGCACAGTCACTAACAGTATTCGTTAAGTATTTTATCGCATTTTCAACAGATTTTAATTTAATAATAGGAAAGAATGAGGATGAAATCTCCTGCAAAACTTGTTCCAGTTGGTTCTTCTATTTGTTAGTCTGAATTCAGAGTTTTCTACTATAGATTTGCTGGTAAGCTCATAGATAATTGGTGAATGGTCCGATGACAGATCATTCGTGGTCCAGGCCTTGATGAGACACGGATCTAATTTCTTAGTAATACCGAAGTCAATGACATCGGGGATTTGTAATGGATCTGATGGCCAGTATGTTGGTGTGCCACCTGTTATGCAATTAAGGTTGTTCTTGTAAATAGATTTAAGTGAATGTTTACCTCGTGGAGAGGTTATGCGTGCACCCCAGTGTGGCGACTTAGCATCGTAATCGCCCGCGGCAAAGAAGCAGGGCCCAAGTGACTTGAAGAAATCATCGAAATCTATTGAGGTGATTCTGTGGGATACAATAAGTAGCCGCAATCCACGTGTCTACGCTTCTGGCAGAGATACACAAAGCGGTAATGTGACACATTTGTTTATTTTTGTTTTGATTCAGGGTTATTGTTGTTAGAGACTGTGTAGCCATGAATTTTCAAGTAATTATTCTTACTACATAGGTGAGTTTCAGCGATCAACATTATGTCAATACTATTGGTGTGCAAGAAAGATTCTAATTCAATTTTACGGAACAAAAGTCCATTTGCATTCCATTTTGAAATTCTTAGATTATTCATTTTTTCATTAAATATGTTAATAGGTCTGTTCGCTTGTATAAGGATGTCTGAATGTTATTCATGATATTTGTTAGTTGTTGTATGTTATTAACTAGAGTAATTAGAACCTGCATTATTTCTTGCTGTGTATTGCTGTTTACTGCTGGGTTTGAAGTTGTTGGATTCCCATATTGTGGGTTTCTGACTACGTCGGCGTATGACATTCCTGCTTTAGTCTAGTGCGTGGGTTGTGAAGTAGGAGTTGCCTGCACTGGTTGGGCATTAGAATAGTTATTTATGAACGCATTCGCTATTTTCCCTGCTTGTAACGTCTATTAATTGTTAGAAACACAGGGCAGCCCCTGTAATTAGCACATTTTCTGCTGTATATATTCGTTTTGTTCTTGTTGCAGTTTTTGGTCTGATGCATTTCTCCGCAGGCAACACAAATACTGGTCAGCTTGTAGTAATTTTTGGAATGGCCAAACTCTTGGCAATTAAGGCACTGGACAACAGCGTACCTTTTATATGGTTCTTCAATAGTTATTTTTCGACGCAGCAGATATTGTAGATTGTATATAGGGTGTTCTTTTCCTTAGGGATTTTGCTAGCTTCCGGTGTAAGCTCCACCTTGAACATTGGTTGTGGAACCTTAAGTTTATTTATGACATTATGTACCGATTTAGCCTCAAAACTGGACTGTTTAAGCTCTTGTTTTATGTCTTCAGGTTTTACTTCGGAGTCTTTGCCTTTAATAATGATGATCAATCCTTTAGAGCTTTTCAGCTGATATGTATAGCAATTGATTTTTTTATTTTCCAGGCATGAGACTACCTGGGTGTAGTAAGGTTCGGTCAGGACTTGCAATTTTATTTCTTTCAGATTGCCTTTTTTTTAAGTCTACAGCATAGAAATTCTTTTCGCCAATTAGCGTGCGTATATTTGCTATTAAGTATGTGATCCCCTGATATAGATCGGAGGAGGTTTGGCTTTTGGTTTATCTCCCTGCACTGTGTTAGCGTTGCCTGTATTGGTTTTATTAGCGAATATCAAATAATAGTTTCGATCAATTATTTTAGTTTCCTTGACCATTTTTGGAGCTCGTTCCCCGTTAATTGCCTGTGAGCTAAGTTTTTGTTTCTCGGATATTTGAATATATCTTTCAATGCCGGTTTGAGTGCATTTTGTGACAGGAGAGTTATTACCGGCTGTCTTTTGGGTAATAACAGTTGTAGAGGCAAAATCGGTTTTTTCATTAACCTCGTCAATTGACATAGATTCCGTCATATTGCTATCAACTACGTTAGCTGATTTAGGTTTGTTTAGCACCTAACTTAATATTGTGTTTGAGTTTACCACTGGTGTGGGATTATGGTCTTCATTATCACTTGCTGATTGTATTGCACTATTATGCACTACTGCGCTTTTTTTGCTATTCACACTAAATTGTTTCATGGAATAGTCACTGTTTCCAACGTTGCGTGCATTGTTTAACGCACTATGGACTGCGTTACAGTTATATAATCGCTCAACTTTGCTCAGATATTTAAAAATGGGCTTTTATACTTTCACTTTTATCGGAGCACCACAATTATACGTCCGTCATCACCGGCTGCAATATTGCAACCTAATGTGTTTGTTCGAAAAGTTTTTTGCATTTTAAAGCACGCTCAATGTGCACAGTGTTTTGAATCATGTTTCGGTTGTAAAATCTTTCTATACATTGTCTACATCAGCAAAAATTATGACCTTCTAGGTTGCAAATATCTTCCTTTTTAATGATGCTTTTGGCGTTAGCCATTGCACCATGGTTCCAAGTCGTAAAGCAGTCTTAAATTAAAAGATGTCTATCGCCGGGTTCCACTGCTTGGCAGATTTGGTGGCTTTGAATACTTCGAATAGCACTCATATTATCTGCTGTCTATCTGAAATCGATTAATTGTGATTTTTTTTGATAAAATTACTCATGTCCAGTCTTCAATTGCCCATTTTTGAACATCTTTGCAAATTATAGCCGTGCCTTTACATCTTTGTCAGATTGTACAGGTTTTTTTACTGTACACAATACAATTCCATACAAAGCTCTCCTTACAATGAGGTGCTCGCATTGTCCTCTTCATTTTTTTATGCTAAAACAATGTCATTGTTTGCTATGGAATCGTATGAAAAGTTTACAATATTATTTCTTTTAATTCCAATGTTATTTCTTTTAATGAGTTTTATAATAAACCTCTCAAAATTTATTGGGAACATCTTCAATGGATTGTGTTTAGATAATTATTGTTTCTACTTAAACGTAGTGCAAACGCTTATATTCAAGGCACTGAAATGTCAATTTTTTAACCTACCAAATATATTAGGCTCGTAGACATCAATATAAAAATATTGCTGAATGTGGCAGTTGGAATGTTCTGAGTTAATTTTTTGTGTATACCTTTCACACAATCAGTTTGTCAGATTATTTTTTTTCTCCTGTGATTCCTCACAACTAAGGGCAAAAGATATTCTTCTGTGTACAATTTTGCAATCATGCATAATCCTTACGTTTTGATATTTTTCAATAAATCAATTTCCACGCTTCGTAGGCGGCTTAAAATAAATAAGTTACAGATATACTTGCGACGACTCAAATTAATGTTAACATAAATCACCATATGTTCACTTCGCGTAGTATCAGCGACAGTTCAACGACCACTTTAAATATCGTCTCTGATTTAGGACGCTTCGAGTGACTATTGTTCGTGAAGTCAGTACGCGGAATCTCCTTGTCCAGTCAAATGGTAGGTAAACTTTTCATTTTAGAGTGATAGGTCATTTTTTATGTTATGTGTGGCCAGTTCACCAGTATGCTTAAGTTTAAGTTTCCAAGGCTGCAGCTCCAATCCTTTTGGGAGCCATACAAAAATGAAGAAAAAGTGAGTCCACTTTACATTTCGGAAACCATGCAAATTTTTTGTAAAACTCACGATGTCTTATGGAAAGCAAGCAGACTTTTGTTGCTGTGTGAATTACATCTCATTGTGAGACTAAATTCAAGTTTTTGAGGTCACATACCTAATTTTCTGGGCATCATGTTGAAAAAAGGACACCCCAACGTTTCGTGGAAAATGTTTCCTACCAAGCGAAAGTGTATGAAAAGTTTGGATAGAATTAAGTTTACAGCATCTTAGGCGTAAATTAGTTTCCCCGTGGATTCAATAATAAGAAAGTCATAGGTCCAAAACGACACCCAAAGCAAAAGGATGAATTTTCGAGAGACACAACACCTTTCCCTTCAACCACAAACTACGTTCAGAGGTAGCTTCTAGACAATTTTTTCAGAAACCGCTTGTGGAATTTTTGTTTTGATCACTGTTTACTGGTGGGCGTTATTGGATGCCGTGGAAATAAAGGTCACGGGAAGAACGCATTTTTGAGCCAAATAAACGGTTCGCTGAGAGGACCATCACTTTTTTTGGAAACTCAGGGAATATTTTTTGGTCGCTCGAAAAAGGTTCACTAAATAAAATGTGGAACCATCATGCATTGGTATATAAGAAGAATCTTATCGTCAAGATATAAAACCACATATTAAATTTCAGAGGAAGAATTATTATTTTGCAATACTTTTTCTCATCAATCAGCTTCTAATTTCCTTTTTATGTTACGAGTTACGAGGCACAAATAATGGTACTTTACCGTTACTCCAATACTTTATAGTTTTGTTTCTATTGAATGGATAGATTGTTGGGGATGTAGATCCAGTAACTATTAATGTAGCTTTTGAAACCGCTTCACTTTTTGATTCCATAATACCTTTCGTAGTTGATATAGATATTCTTATTTAGCTTTCTGCGCTTGGACGAAACAGTTTCAACGTCATCATTTTAAAGCCTCAGTAAGGGCACCACGTGCTCCTCCTGAGCTGATACAATTGGCATTTTGTACGGGTGATGCTAAACATTCAAGTGTTTAATTTCATAAAGTGCATAATCACGACAAGTTATGCTAATGATTAGGGCGTTCTGTTTTTAAAGAGTGTATATTCATTCGCTTATCATAGTTCCTTATCGCTTAGACTTAAAAATTTTTGAAAGTGTTTCAGAAATTTAATAATTTTTAATTTGATTGCCATCCCTATTCTCAGTAGCGTCAGTGCAATTCATCATTCATTAAAACGTGAGGTGCGACTCTTTAGGTTCACATGGACAGCTTCTCAGTAATATCTACATTGATATTAAAAATATAAGACTTACTAGTAATAATGAAAATAATAATGATCTATATAATAATAATCGTAAGAACTTAACACAGTAAATGTGTCAACCGAATGAAAAATCGCATGATCACCATTTATGGTAGATGCGCCATTTTGTATTAGACTAAAAATTTGTAATTTTGCAGTTGATCTTTAAACAGCATGCCATATGTAGTCTACGTGCGTGGACTGGTTAAATGATACATACTCGTATAATTAGTATTATGTAAGATAGATGAAGAAGTAACTGGAATTTTTTGAACTTTCACCATGAATCAGGCCAAAAATGTAGAAATGATTCTTGCAAAGGTAACGGACGCTCTTTTATTTATTACGAGTATTTGTTGTTTATTGTTCCTGTGTTGTATTTGTAAAGTGTAAAACAACTTTTACTTTTTATAGATAAAAAACTCTTTCACGCATTTGATTTTGTGAAAAATGGTTTCGCTGAAGTGCAAACAAAAGTAATGTTTATTGTTTAGAGCATTTAAATCCCAAAAACATTGCTGAAATTGCAAATCAGCTAAAACAAAGTTTCTGTAACAAACCTTTTTTTAATAAATTAAAAAAAAAACGATTTCACTAAATTGTTATTCAAAGTTTGATAGAATCATTCAAATCCTATTGCGGTTTGTTTGACATCTTGACGAAGTAGATTTAACGTTTTGTTCGCGATATAAATGCATAATAGAAATGACCTTGAAATTATCAAAACAAAAACATCACCAAAATCTAATTTACAGTCAAATTTATACAACTTTCTTTAGGTGAGTTATCGTCACACAAAACTATTGCAAGGCAACAACCACACACACACATACTCAAACGTATACACAAAAAATATTTCTTTCTAGAGATCGTAAAATGTAAGTGTTCATTTTAAGATTTTTGGATAATCTAGAGATCTTAAAAAATTATCTAAAGACCTTAAAATTTACAGCGATTATCAGTACTTTTTAAAGTTTATAAATCAAGATGTTTGGTCAATTGTGCAGCGAAACTGCTTCAAAATGAATTTGAATTTACATGATATGAAATATTTCAATGGAAAAAGAAAATATAGATCCAAAAACAATTATTTACATAATTTTTTTTAAGAATATTGTTTTTTTCCGGCATGCAATCAATTTTAGACAAGAAACAAATAATCGAAGTAACATTGCCGATCTTTTTGCAAAAAAACCGAGTAGCAGTCAGCGTCTCAATCCTTTCCTTGTAAAACGTGCTGATACTCTAAAGCCTGCTTTAGTCTTTGGGTCAGCTAATTAAGAGATTTCTGTAGAATGTTACGTGTGTTAAATACTGAATGTTCTATTGGATGCAGCAAACAAAAGATTTTCTGTTAGTATTGTTCATTATTATTCAAAGCATACCAACCAATGAATCCTGTATAAGGAAGAGAACTTGCTTGTGATCTAATGGTAGCACATAAAGAGCGCAAATGTATACATGTTCACAGTCTAAATGTGTTGCTTCACTTGAGGCAAACATATATTTATGTTTTCGGTGATGAATCCGCAGAACTTTGTGCCTGCTTGATAGCTTTTCACCGTATTGCAATTACGATGATTTGTATTCAAAACGTGCCCTGGTGGTCAAAAAGCGTTTGGCGATCCGGGATGAAGTTGCTTAAAATTGAGGTTTATGGGTGATGATTAACACAAATTCAAGGGAATCAGTTCGCACTTTGATTGCCGTCGTCCATGGTATTTATTGTGATTTCATGGGATAGTAAGTTATTTTTCTTCTCATATGATTGCCATTTACTGTGCCCTAGCTTACGTGTTATCATTCCCATAGACTATGTAGTAGGATATAATAAGGTGCTTTCTTGATTTGACAGAAGTTTTTGTAATGGGCATCGTTTCAGTTTAAAGCAGAAAGTCCATTATCGTATTTCTCCTAAAAACGTTAGTGTTTGTGACACAAGGTGAATGCGTTTTTCAGATTTTGGATTGAAATGGGCTTTGGTGGAGCTAAACGATTTATTTGTGGCTGTGGTTGATAAGTGTTGAGAATAACACGCACTCTGATAATGTGACAACAATGTAATACTCACACCATGATGTAAATATTCTAGTCATAAGTATTATTGAATAAAGTTTGTCTTGTACCAACCTTTGAACCAGTTGGTTATATTAATTCAACAGTGTTGGTATAGGTATTTAAATTTGCGAAAACACATTTGGACGTTGTTTGGATTGCACAGGTAACGATGAAAAGATTGACATTTCGGTATTCAAAATCACCTTACCGAAAGCTTTGCTATTGTAACTGGCTATATTCAAGACAAAAAGATCATTTTTGAACTTCCTAGTATATGGAAAGTTCTTGTAATCGCCTCGAAAATCGATATTGAAATTTTTGACTTTTCTTTACGTTCTGAGGTCCTGAGAGTATATTTAAATAGTTTTTAGAAAAAGAGATGTATGTGTGTGTGTGTGTACGTACGTACGTTCGTGGACAGTTTTCTCTACGAGCATAACTCACGTAAAGAAAGTTGTATCAACTTTGTTGAGGTGCCAATCGCAGCGCCGTTTCAATTTCAAGAACTGATTGGTTTTTGGGACACTTCGGTGGGGGAGGTTTGTTGTTTTGACCCTTTGAAGGTCATTTCTGTCATGCGCTATATCTCGCAAACCAAACGTACGATTTGCTTGATAAAGATGGCAATCGAAGCGTATTAACATTTATGTGGTTTTATAGAGCTTTGAAAAAAATTCTTATAGCCGTTTTTTTTTAAAAGTGCCAAAAATTGGGTTTTTTCAAAAACAATGAACTTTTAACCTGATTTTCAAAATGCAGTAATCAATATTTATATAATTGGTGTACGCCAAACAGTTCTTGAAAAAAAACAGGACAATTTTTTTTCATGATTACAAAAAAAAATTAAATGAAAAATAAAAAATCAGTAAAACTTCGAGGTCATTTACGTCATTCAACTACAACTACGACGTAAATGACTAAGACTGGAGAAGGAGAAGAGAAAATCTCGTGATAAGAAGCATCCAACACCAACCTATCCAGACTCACACTTCGAATGATAACGAGAACTAAACTAATAATAAGATTCTACGAATTACACCAACCGTTCTCTGGCATCCAGAAAAATGGAAGCAAATTGCATAAGCACTGAGATAATCAAAAGTTATCTATGTTTTAGCCAGGCACTTACATTTAGGAGCACAAATTGTACCAAAAACTACATTGGATCACCGAAAAATTATCAACTTTTTCACTAAATGTGTTATCCTTTTCACACATACCTACATCTTTTCTGAAGAAAAATATAATATATAAAATAATATGATCATCGGGTGGGTATTATTCTTGGACCCAAAGGAAGTGAAGGAAGACTCAGAAGCGCAGTAATACCACCCTTAAGAATGCCCTTACTTAAAAGCTGAAAACAGGCCCTCCAAACTCATGAAAGCTCTGCTTTCCTGGAAAAAAATGGAAATTTCAAGGCGATTTACCATTCGATAGTTCCAATTAAGTAACAAACGACACAATCAACCTCGATGCCAAATTATCCAACAGTTTCAGCATTCAAGAAGCAAGCTTCCCAACTTCTATCTAGAAGCTTTCCTATTGTCAAAAACAATAAAGTTGCCATTTTCACTTGGAATGCAAACTAAATTGTTAGAAAAAGAGACGAACTTTTGCAATTTTTGTTGATACAATAGAATCGACATTATGCTCAGCAAGCATCCCCATTTAAAACTGCAGGTAATCTTAAAATTCCTAATTACATCCTTCATCGCAATTGCAAACTGAAACAACGTGGGGACAAGCGGCGGTTCTAATAAGAAAAAGCGTAAACCGCTACTCTACTCAAATCGCTCCCATTATTAACATGAAAGTAACGGCGGTCAAAATGTAGACGGACTCTATCAAGTTCGTATCAAAATTGGCATACAGACGGCAAGCTTAGAAAATAAGTTTTCTTGCTTATTCGGAACGGAGATCTCGATCTTTCCTGCAGGTGACATAAATTTCAGTTGTCCATTTTGGGGTGACACTACCAGAACTCAGAACTATCTATATGGACGATCCACTAACAGTGAGAATGATAACAGACTGGGAAGCCTTCCAAGTTGCATTGACTATTATGCCTGCTAATGATTCATTGAAAACACCAAACTGATGATCATATTCATCCTCGCACAACAAACTGAATTGGCAAAATGGACAGCACAACCTCAAAGCCAGCAAACAGGATAAGTCCGTATGAGCAATCTAAAGACAACAACAACTGAACAGAAAATGTAACAGAGTGCGAAAAACAAAGAGGCAACGGGTAGCTCCAACATGAAACGAGAAGCTAACTGGATGACAGACACCATCCACGAATAAATAATAGCATCTTGTAACGAGATATGGGAGAACATCCTTGAAAGTTTGCAACCCGGCAAAAGCAGCTCCTGCGGACTCTAAAAAATTTTCAGAGAAAAGAATGCCACTAAACCACGGTTAAAGCTTTTTCGAACACTATGGAGCACTAATTTTATAAAAATACATTACAGGTAAGCTAAACTGGCCCACCACTTCAGATGACAAGATATATGGCGAAAACAAGGTCATTGGTGGCACACCTTTGATAATGGACTAATACTTAGCGAAGAAAAGCAAAAATAGATGGCAAAATACCTCAAAGGTCTCTCACTCAGAGCGGGAAGTTATTACAGCTTATGGAAGGCAGCTTACCATCTCCAGAAACCGCAAATCAGCACCCCATCTATTCGGAAACAAAATGGACAATGAGCAAAAAGTGACAGTGAAAAGGCAAAAATATTCGCTGATCACTTAGAAAGTGTCTTTCAACCAAATTCAGAGAAGGTGAGAACAACTCTGGATCACCAAATGGTAAGAATAGTTGAAAATTAAACATCGTCCAGCTGCTTATGCTATTAAAACCCACATTAATGTTAAAAAGTCGATCATATAAACGGAAAAATGATTACAGAACTGCCGATTATTGCAACAAGGTGGTTGGCTCAAATATTTAACCCTATGCTGAGAATATGATATTTTCTTGAGCAATGGAAGCTATTAACTATAATAACAATATCAAAACCAGACGAGGATCACCGCCTTTCAGGCTCCTGCAGACATATCAACCTTCTTAGAATCTTCTCAAAAGTCTTTGAAATATTATTGCAGCAATAATTGCAGACGACCTCAACAAATCCATTGCAACGCATCAATTTGGATTCAGATCAAAACACGGAACGATTAGGCGAGTGCACCGCATAGTGCAAACAATCCAACAGACGTATCAGAAGCGCAGCTACTGCTCTGCGTTATTCCTTGAAGTAGCCCAAGCAGTCGATCAAGTATAGCATGAAGGACTACTCTTCAAAATCAATCAAACGCTGCCATATATTTACGAGATCCTGAAGTCCCAATTAACCGGAAGGCGATTCTAAGTGAGATTTAACGGTTCTATATCAACAAAACGTCCAATTTTAGCCGGTTTCCTACAATGAAGTGTTCTTGGACCCATTCTCTATTTACTCTATACCGCTGATCTGTCGACGAGTCGACGAGCCGTAACCACCACGCAGATGACACCGCCTTCTTGTGTACAAGAAAGTCAGCAAAATTTGCCTACAAGCACTTGCAAGAGCACATTACTGATGTCGACCAGTGGCTCAATAAATGGAGAATTCAAGTTAGTGAGTTAAAAGTGTTTAAGACACCTTTACGCTAAATAAAGGAAACTGTCCAGCTATCAAACTCAATGGAAGAGATGTAGTGTACAAGGACCACTATAAATACCTGGGAGTTCACCTAGATCGAGGCATGGCTTGGAAAAAACATATAAGAGCAAAGAAGGAGATTTTCCTGAAGTTTTCTAAACTGTACTGGCTTATATGCTATAAATTTAAGCTAGCTTTAGCATACAAAGTTATGTTATATAAATCTATGATGAAACGCATATGGTTCTGCGGTTGTGAGTTATGGCAAACGGCTTACTGATCCCTAATTGACATTATAGAGCGATCACAGAACAAAATACTGTGGTTAATGTCTTGTGCACCGTGGTACATTAGAAACACTAATATTAGAAAAGATCTCCAGATAGCATCAGTTTCTGAAAAAATGTGAGAACAAGAACAAAGTATAGTTTTAAGTTGAGACAACATTGTAACCAATTAGCATCTCAGCTAGGTACAAAAAAATTTTCAAATACACTTGAAAGAAAAATTAACGTTATAATTTAAGCAGGGAGTGCCTCTGCACAACTCAAAACAACATTTTGGTTTTTAAGAATTAAAATATACCCACATTTTATCCATTTGTGTTATTTCTTTTTAAGAAGATCCAAAAGATACACGTATAAATTTTTTTTTTGGAGCGACCAAATTTTGCTCCAGAGACTCTCTCTATGTGCAGTCAAGACTGCGGATTAAAAGTTGATCCACAGGAAAACAAAATTTTTTTTTACAAGAATACAGCAAGATTTTGCAGTTCTCGTCCTGCCAAAACTGAAAAATAAAGGCTAAAATTTGGCTCATAAAGTAACACACCTTGGACTTATGCTAGACTTTCAACACGAGTGGAAGCCAAATATTGTGGAGTGGATGTAGAAAGCATCTAAATGTACTGCTGCAAGATAACCGTTGGTGAGGGATGGGACTAAAACTCAAAAACGTGTCATGGATCTCTACAACGATAGTGAAACAAACTCTCCTTTATGGCCCAAACATTTGGCAGCCAGCTCTTGAGAAGCTGTCAAATCAAAAACAGATAAGCAAGGTGAGAGGAGTTTCAACCATTTTGATCATTAGGTTCTTTCAAATAACTTCGATAAAAGCACATTACATGTTATTAAACTGGCACCCGTCCGATCTACTTGCGAGAGAGCAGACAAAATGATCTGTGATCCACCTGAAAGCTATACACTTCTGGTATGAACGAAGCAACGGTTACACCAACATCTTAAGGGAAAATGCGCCAATAAAAGAGGTTATAAACTTTGCCTCTCCGATTCCTTGCTTTCACTACAACTTGAAGTCAGTCATGCCAAGAGGGGAAGAGTTGGGAAGAAAAAGTGGTGACTGACAACAATCGATCTAAATCCACACGGATAGACCAAAAACAAGAAGGATTACCCTATGTGTATTCGCTGAGCAGCTAGGCAAAAAAACCATCCTTCCAACTTCCTGCCTACTGCTGAGTTATTCAAATTGAGGCCAAGGCAATGTAAAAAGCATAAGAATGGTGGAGAGAAAAAAAATCCAGACATATAAAAATGATCTCTGATAGACAGGATGCTATTCATAATCGCCCACCTCATCCAAAACAGTCATTGAATGACACACACAGTTAAATGAGATGTTCTTTCATCAAAAGTGAACCTGTATCAAAAACCAGTAAATAGTCACATCAACGGAAATCGTGAGGCAGATGCCTTAATGAGGACTGGCACCTCGTTCCAAGAATACACACTGACCCTTCTAGAAGGTTATTCTCTAGCTACTTTTAAGATTTGTTTCAAGCAATATTACATGAAAGCTGCAAACAGAGACTGACTGCTGGAGAGAGTCGGCAAACTTATCTCGAAAACAGCCCCAAATATACCAAACAACTATAACATTATGAGTAATGAAACAATTAGTTTTACTATAGTTATATACACTAGGCACTGTTTAATGGGCAAACACGAAGACTGACTAGGCGTTCCCTTCAATGACTCCCGCTGCAGTTGCTGATCAGAAGAAAGGAAGAAACAGTTCGACATTTCCTATGCAAATGCCCGTCATTTCTCAAATGAAAGTTGATGACTCTGGGCTTTACCTTCCTGGCCCCACGGCAATGGCTAACATAAATGTTAGAGAATCCGCATGGTCAAAAGTGTGCCAGAGCTAGGTTTTTCAATAATGTCCCCATTTCTTTGTGATATAACAATTGGCCTACTATGGTCAATTTTAGCCGTATCTGATAAAAGGTGTGCCACTACAACCAGTCAAACACTAAACTGCATATACACTCTGCGAAATAATTATATAGGCAGTAATTTTTTTGCAATTTTAACAAAAACTTAAGAACATTCCAATTTAAATATATTGGATTTTATTTGAAAAGAAGAAACAATTAAAGTTAATGATAAATAACTAGTTCCTGAGTAAGCACTTTGAAAGTAATTATGAAAAAAAAACTTAGTACGAAATATATATAAAGGCACTTTTGCTGACATGAAGAAAAAAGAAAACATTATAAAACTAAGATGAAGTGTGACCCCCTCTATTCTTGACCACCTTTTTTAAACGGTTTGGCATAGATTCTATAAGCGTTTGGATGTAGGATTGCTCTATTTTGTGTCACTCTTCTTGAATAGCCAATTTAAGCTCCTTCACACTATTAAATTGCCGTCCGTGGTTATAAACTTTTGATGAAAGTCTAGCCCGAAGGTTCTCTATCGGGTTTAAATGGGGACTTACTGCTGGCCAATCAAGAGTGGGAGTGCTACGCGATTCTAAAAACGATTTTGTTTTGCGCGAAGCATGAATTGCCGCATTATCCTGCTGAAAAATGAATTCTGATGTAGACATTTCTTCCAAAAATGTCACAAGAACATTATCAAGCAACTGTACATAATAATCAGAATCCATTCTTATCGTTACAAGACAAATTGGCGTAGTTTTCATGTACCTTATGCCAGCCCAAACTATAAGCGAACCACCTCCAAAATTTCGTCGTTTTCGAACTTCTGGTGTAGTCTTCTTTGAACGCCAATATTCGTGTACACCATTTGGACCATCCAAATTGAATTTTTTTTTTCATCGGAAAAAATCACCGTTTTCCATTCATCCACCCAAAAACGATGTTTTTCCGTAAATCTCAATTTTGCATTTTTATGCTTTTGAGTTAGGTTTGCCACACTTATTGCCATATGTTAACTTTAAATTCACTTTTAAAATCTGTTGCATTCGACGAACACCAACTCCTGCCTTAGTTGCCGCACACATTTCTTTCGCCGAAAAATGTTCTCCAGTAGCAACTCGTTTTATTTCTCTTAGATCACGTTCTGTGATTGCCGTTTTTCGTCCTTTACATTTCATTGTGCCATATTTTTCGCTCATTTGGCAGAAATTATCGACCACGCTAGCTAGCTATCGCTGCAATTTTCTCGCGATTAGCCAATTTGAAAACCCAGATCCTTATTGGCAATGATTTTTACCTTCTCCTCTTCCACGGGACATACTAATTAAAAAGTGAAGATTGATTTTGTAATGTAGTAATTTGTGATATAATACCTTCAACTGACTTAAGTTTACGTGTTTTTTGTCTTTGGTGACGAAATGGTCACACAACAACCAGAACTGTAAAACTGCCTACATAAATATTACGCAGCAAATAAAAGAGAAATTGAGAATTCTTCTTTCTTTGTGTGCGAGCGTGGATTTTAAGCTTATTTCATAACAAAATAAACTGAACATTGTCGTAGTATTCAACAATGAAAATTTGTTTCGAAGTAAATTCCGTTATTAAAATTTTAAAACCGAAACAAAAATTGCCTATATAATTATTTCGATGAGTGTATAGGGACTTTCATAATTTAAATGCCTTCGAATTAGATGATTAATCAATTTTTGCAATATTAGCTTGTGTTATAATGGATTTTATTACCATTTGCAGAATGCATCGTTAACAATTGGTGTGAAACTTCGATAAAAGAGTTTAGATGTTTTACTTTCAAGCAATTAATTCCTCAAAAGAACAATTTCGGTGCATTTTCTATGTCCATTTGAATTGAACATATTGCTTTTTATTGACGATTTTAAATTTTTGGCTAGTTTTTACTGCCTTATTCAAATATTTTCTTTTGCTTTCATATCAATGTTTGTCTTCATTTATAGGCTTCTTTTGGACGTTCCACGCTGTCAACATCGCAAGAGTTGGATAGAGCTCAAGACAAAGCTGAAAAGGCTTATGCCGAGCTGCGGAGATCACAAGCTGAGTTACGAGTTATTCAGGTAAAATTTTAATATGTGAAAAAAGGTAAGAAAAGAATGCTTAAAAAAGGTCCCGGCCGCATTTTCAAGAAATTCTGATCAGGAACATTTTTACTGCCGCTGAAAGGCACTTATCGCATGTATTTTGTGTGAATCATCAGAAACACGCTAAATTCATTACGCTCAAAGGCGAATTGTTCACACATTGTGTAATTTAGATGACACACCGTCAGTTTTTTTCTAGTACCAAATTATGCACTTTGCGGATTGACTTCATTATTTATTTCCTAATTTAAAAGATGGTTATTGCAATAAGCGCAACTTGTCGAATATTCTATTCAAAAATTTTGATATAAGTTAAAGTATAAATACCATCATCATTTTTGGAACGGTAGCCTTACTCGGGTATTGGTCTCCAGAGTTGATTTCACCAATGCATCTCGGTTAAGCGACTGTGTCCTTCAACTTGGGAGTTCTAACAACTACTTGCTTTATTTGTTGAGACTGTCCTCTTAGCGCTGTTTGTGTCTCTCTCAAGACCTTACTCTTTCGGTTGTGCCTATGAAGCAATATTGTGTCTTTCGCTCTCTGAACATGTCCAGTCAACTGCAATTTGCCTGTTTTGGGCAAAATCCAAATAAATTTTTCTTGGTTAATGTGATGCAGCGCATAATTCTGCATTGAGTTCGCCCTGTTTATTGCCGTTTATACTTAACTGAGCTCGTAGATAGGTGAATTTGTCAGAATTTTCACTGCCAAAGTGATACATTTTCAATCTCGGTATAACAGGCACAAAAGTCCATCCTCAAATATCGTCTCATCTGTATGTATTTTTTTCGTCGATGGGAGGTGGAAATCTTCAAAAGATACCGATTTGCTCCTGCATCTTGGCATGTCGTTTTTTTTACCGAATAAAGCCACCGAAAACATCTCACTCAGTCACTCATTGCTTGCACTATCCGTGTGCAATGTATTGCCTGAATGCTTGTTCATTTCATTAGTACTTCCCAAACGATGTACATTGGTAGAAGGGATAGTATCAGTATCTCAACAATTTTTATTCAGGGTTCAATATATCCAGCTTTGTTTCACATTCGTAGAATAAATCTTAGCGTTCTAAGTTATTGAATTGAGTTCTCAGTAAATGTCTACGTAGCATGATTTTAAACGATATTGTGTTACGCGCTTCTCTTATTGTCTGAAGTAGCTCATTGTAAAAATTTGATGCGGCGTTAATCGGATCCGTCCTAAGGCATTCTGTCCTAGCAAATTTTATCAAAATATCATTCGCGTTTCTCGTATTGTAGTCCCCCCCCCAATTATATCTAGCTTCATTGTTTTCGCTTCTTCATAGTGTAAATTTAAGAAAATAAATTTTCCTTTTTCCATGTAAATCAGTCTGTCCACGTCAAGTTCATGTGCTATTTTACATACTTCAAATGTAGCGAACATTCTTGCAAGTTATATAGGTCTTGTATGTTTTGGTTAGTAGCCGTGACATGCTCATGAAATTATTTTTCGTAGTGTGGCTCCAAATTATGATCCCTCATGTAATTGTTGAAAGTATATATGCATTTTTAACTTCCCAGTATATGGGAAGTTCTTGTAATCGCCTCGAAAATTGAAATTGAAATTTTCAACTTTTCTTTACGTTTTGAGGTCTATAGAGTATATATAAAGTGTTTTAGAAAGAAGTATGTATGTGTGTGTGTGTATGTACGTACGTATGTACGTACGTGCGTTCGCGGGCAGTTTTTCTACGAGCATAACTCAAGTAAACAAAGTCTTATCGACTTCGTTGAGGTGTCAATCGAAGCGTCTTTGTAATCTTAAGAGCTGATTAGTTTTTGGGAAACTTCGGTCGGGGGGTTTGCTGTTTTCACCCCTTGAAGGTCAACCATGTTATGCGCTATATCTCACGAACCAAACATGCGATTTGCATCATTAAGGTGTGAATCGACGCGTATTAACAATTTTATGAATTCATTAAATTTTTAAAAAAATCCATGAAGCCGTTTTCTAAGTTTTTAAAAAAAAGTGCAAAAAATTGGGATTTTTTTCAAAAACACAAAATTTTTAACCTGATTTTCAAAGCTAAGTAATCAATGTTTATATTATTAATATAATCCGAATAGTTTTTGTGAAAAAACCAGCAAAAGTTTTTTTCATGATTACAAAAAAAAACTAAATAAAAAATAAAAAATCATTAAACGTTCAAGGTCATTTACGCCATTCATTATATCTCGAGAACCAAATATAATCTTTCCATCATTAAGGTGTCAATCAACGCGTATCAACAGCTTTATGATGTTTTTATATTTTAAAAATATCGATTTGTTTGATTTATTAATTTTTTTTGGAAAAATAATGTATTTTTCCAAAAAAAAATCATTTTTAACCTGACTTGCACATCGTAATAGTAAATGTTTATAGAATTTATAAACTTTTATCAATTTTTGTAGAGAAACCAGCAAAAACTTTTCTCATGATTACAATAAAAAACAAGCCGTGCGGTGCGACCCATGAGGTCCACACGGTCAACTTCCCAGTAATATCTACATAGATATTAAAAATATTAAACACAATAATAGTTATGGAAATACTACTACTTCAAATAATAAAAATGTGCCTCATAAAAGTTATTTTAATGACTTAATATTAATCATAACATCTACGCGAGCGTCAATTGAATACGTAAGGATTTCGGTGCATTGGTTTGATTGATTATTCACGCGGATCAATCGGAGGGGGGACAGGTTTCAAAGCAGTTTTTTCAAGAAAGTTAAAACATGGTGCTGTGAAGACTGCTGAAAATCTGCTCAAATTTTGAAAATATTAATAAACTTTGATTGACTTTACAACAATGTCTTTAGAATAAGAAATTTAAGGTATAATGATTCGAATGAACCCTTTTTACATGGTGACTGAATGATTTTTTTATTTTTTTATTTTTTTATTTTTTTTTTGTAATCATGAGAAAAGTGTTTGCTGGTTTCTCTACAAAAATTGATAAAAGTTTATAAATTTTATAAACATTTACTATTACGATGTGCAAATCAGGTTAAAAATGAATTTTTTTTTGAAAAAACACTACTTTTCCAAAAAAAATTAACAAATCAAAAAAATCGCTTTAACGATTTTTTTAAAATATAATAACATCATAAAGATGTTGATACGCATTGATTGACCCCTTTATGATGGAAAGATTATATTTGGTTCTCGAGATATAATGAATGACGTAAATGACATTGAACATTTAATGATTTTTTATTTTTTATTTAGTTTTTTTTGTGTTCATGAAAAAAACTTTTGCTGTTTTTTCACAAAAACTATTTGGACTATATAAATAATATAAACATTGATTACTTAGGTTTGAAAATCAGGTTAAAAATTTTGTGTTTTTGAAAAAAAACTAATTTTTTGCACTTTTTTTTAAAAAATTAAAAAAACCGCTTCAACGATTTTTTTAAAATTTAAAAGATTCATAAAATTGTTAGTACGCATAGATTGACATCTTAATGATGAAAATCGCATGTTTGGTTCGTGAGATATAGCGCATAACATGGTTGACCTTCAAGGGATGAAAACAGCAAACTCCCTCGACCGAAGTTTACCAAAAACTAATCAGCTCTTAAAATTACAAAGACGCTTCGATTGACACCTCAACGAAGTCGATACGACTCTGTTTACGTGAATTATGCTTGAAGAAAAACTGCCCGCGAACGCACGTACGTACGTACATACACACACACATACATACTTCTTTCTAAAAACACTTTATATATACTCTATAGACCTCAAAACGTAAAGAAAAGTTGAAAATTTCAATTTCGATTTTCGAGGCGATTACAAGAACTTCCTATATACTGGGAAGTTTAAAAAAAATTAAATCCCTGGTTAATCAGGAAAATTAAAGAAAAAACGAATAGAGGAAAAAACTCCGGTTAATCGAAGACCCAGATAATCGAACCCCGGATAATCAAGGTTCTACTCTATTGCATATTTTGTTTAAAATCTGAAGACGGAACCAACAATACCGTTAATGGCGATTGCTACCGAAAAATAATTAATAATATTCTAAAACGCAATATCAACGTCATCCCTGTCAAGAACAAATCGTTCCAATAAGATAGCGTAACATGCCACACAGCACGTAGATGTGTTTTTAACCTGATTTGAAAACAATTGAGGAACGCAAAGACTTGGTCGATGCTACTTTCATAATGAGGACAGAAACACAATGTCCTGGAAAATTCAAGACTTGGAGTGAACACGTAATCAAAAACGCTGTGTTTTAATAGTAATAGGGTGACATGCAAAATCGTTATGGTCAATTTGAAAAAGCCAGTTGCTTTTTTGCAATTTGAACGCGATTTTTTTATTTTTTTTTATTTCATCTTTACTTTTACAAAGTAGGGATTAGATCATTGGAGGTCTCTAGCTTACTACATTGCGGGAGTCGACTTTGAACCCTCGTGGTGTCCAGACGTATTAGCGTGAGCTCTTGGATATTGATTATACTCTCTGTGCGCCGTGTGTGGCATGTGTGCAAGTGCACATGTGCACTGAAGCCAAGCAATTGATTCATTTGCTTGTGCTATTTATAGACTTTGGAAAAGACCGAAAATTGCCTGGATGCAAGTTTCAGGAAACTGAAAGTGATTGTTGAGACATTTCTACGTTAATTTCCTATTATTGAGATAGTGACTTTTTATTATAAGAAAGTGAGACAGTGACTCTTGTATCATTAAATAGTTCGTGGAAGACAACTTGTGAAAATTGTGAATTACCCCAAGCCAACAATGTCAGAACGTGGTGTAGTTAGCGGCCTATCAAAACGGAAGGAGAAACCGAGACCGAATTTCGTAGCTTCGAAACGGGCTAAACCAAACGCGGAAATTGAAAAGCTGCGCAAAGAGATACTGCAGCTGAAACAAACAATCCGCGATTTAGTGGGTGCAGCTAAGCAAACGGTAGTAGCCAGTAGCAGCAACCATAGCGAAAAATCTGCTGAATTATTGCAAAATGACGGTTACACTGGAATAGGAAATGACAAAACGAACATGGAATGTGAAGGGACTGACGAAGAAGAATTTGTGCAAGTGTTGCGTAGGAAGAACGCGAAGCAAGCTGCCAAATGCAGAAAAGTAGAAGCAGGAAATTTGAACCCTGGAAAAGCAGCAGCAAAAAAACGATCGTACAGCAGGTGGAAAAAGTTAACACCATCACTGCAAATAAAAGACTAAAGTCCCACCAATTAACACTTTTGGTCAAAGTGGCAGTGATTTGGCGAAATTATTAAACGTGAGTAGTGGAATTAAGGAGTTCAACCTCAAAAGAATCTCCAGTGACAAAGTCGTCATCCAGACGAAGAGTCTAGATGACTACAAAACTGTCAAAATAGCGCTCGAGCAAGTCAACGCACCGTTTTTCACTTACATTCCAAAACAAGAAAAGTTCCAAACTTTCCTTCTGAAAGGACTGGGCAGTGAAGAGGAGCCTGAAGATATCTTGGCGTCATTGCGTGAATCAAATGGTGATATCAAATTCGCAAACGTGACCCGCTTCACCACGAGGAGATCCGTTATAGAAAAGCGTACGTTACCACTATTCATTGTACAAATCGCTAGTGACAGTAACGCCAGTGAACTGCATTGAATTCGGTGTATAAATTTCCAAGCAGTCAGGTGGGAGAAACTGCAAAGGAAAGAAATCACGCAATGTTTCCGGTGCCAACGGTTTGGCGACGCTGCAGCTAACTGCAAAATGCAACCACGCAGTGTCAAATGTGGTGACACACACGAGCCAAACGAATGCAAAATTCAAGAAACAGATGAGAAAACTAAGATATTCTGTGTTAACTGCAGCGCATTTGGACATCCAGCTTCGTTTCGAGGATGTCCAGCCCACAAAAATTTGGAGAAGAACAAGAGAATTAAATCAAATACAACAGCTAAGCCTCATGCAGCTCCAAAACCATCTGCCGCTTTTATCCAACCAGGAGTGTCTTTCGCAGCGATGATTAAGGGTACAAATGCACAGCCACAGAAACCAGCCGTACCACCAACCGTCACAGCACAATCAGACAGTATTGTAAATATGCTTTCACGAATTGTTAATAAGCTTGATATTTTAAATAGTACAGTAAGAAATAATACCAATAACATAAATTTACTTTTCAGCCACGCAGGTCTGAACCATGTCGGACACTTTTCGCGGCGCGTCGTTTCTAGCGATTGATGAGCTTAAGCTCATTTCAATTAATGTCAACTCGATCGCAACTATTCACCGCCGCTCGAATTTGCTCGACTTTGTTGTGAGGCAAAAGCCGCACATTGTTCTTCTCACAAAAACCCGCCTCAATTCGAGACATTCTGTGACATTCAAAGACTTTGAATTCGTGCGAAACGATAGGGCCAATTGTGATGGGGGAGGTGGTACCGGGATTCTGGTTAGAAGGTCTTCTCGTTTCACCGTGGTGGAGAAAGCCGAATGCAAAGTCTTTGAATGCCTGGAAGTCTCCGTTATCAAGTTTCCCCTGCTGGGTGGCGATAAGCTGTTTGTTGTCTCTGCTTACGTAGCCGGAAACAATAACCCCAAGTTCCGCGAACAATTCCATTCCCTGTTCCAGATACTCGAATTAGATAGGCTACACAATTCGTATGTGCTTGCCGGTAACTTGAACGCCAAGCACAAATCGTGGCTGAACGCCACCAACAACTCGAGAGGTGTGTTCCTGGAATCGTGGTTAACACAGCGCCAGGTGGAATACAGGTGTTGACTCTACGGGCCGGAGAGCGCGACCCTTCCCAGGGCAAACTCCTACTTGGATCTGTGCATAGCTGACGCGCGACTCTTCTTCAAAAGATTCAATCCTCAACGGAGACTGCAAACACTTCCTTATGATAGCGATCATAATGCTATCGTTATGGAAGTGCAGCATGAAAGTGGTGAGGTTTTTCTTCTTCCAGCGCAAGCTGGAGGTCATATGTTGAACTTAAAGAAAACCGATTGGAAGAAATTCCAAACGAGGTTCGATCGGAAGTATCTGAAGGAATGCCCTCCTTCAGGTGATAACCCGCGCTGCATGGTGCCCAATGACAGGAACCTGACTGTTGATGAGATAGAAAGCTATCTTTCAAAGTTTGACAATCTGACGCTGGACACTTTGGAACGAGTGGTGCCGAAGATCAAGCCTCGGAACAACATGGACGGATACGATACCCCAGTCATCAAACGACTGAAAAAGTTGAAAAGCCTCCTTCTAACGCGCATCAACACGATTTATCGGCAATTTCAGGACTATAACCATCCGACTTTAGGCTTGTTGAAATCGCTCCTGATGAATGTCCGGAACTGAGTCCGACAGAACTACAGGAACGAGGTCAACAGCCAATGGTCGGATAAACTGCGGGGCATCTCGCACAAGGACTCGGACCAGATGTACGCACAGGTCAATAGCCTGTTCCGGAAAAAATTTCGCGCCAATGTGCTGGCCCTCACCGTATCGGCAGATGAAGTAGATCTCCTGGTTGAAGTTGGAATCGACGTACAAGCAGCGATTGTGGACGCGCAAGGCAACCGCGTCGTGAGTGACAACGCTCAGAAGCTGGAGCTGATTGGAGTTCATTTTGAATCGGTCCATCGGCCACACCCGGAACGTGGGAGTAAACGACTTTCCGAAATCGTGGAAGCCAAAGTTTCCGACTTCAAGGCAAGCCTGAATGGCACGCCACTTCTCCATTTCGATGGCACACTTAAGGCCGACTCGATACCCGATGATGTTTTGGATGGATACTTCATCTCTTATGAAGACCTGCTCATTATATTCAGATCGGTAAATTCCACGAGATCATCTGGCCTCGATGGCATTCCCAATATTGTTCTTCGACACATGTCCGACGTTGCAATCCGAAGCTATTGCATCTTGTTCAACAACATGTTGAACAGGTCGTACTTTCCTGAGAAGTGGCAGCGAGCCAAAGTCTTTCCGATTTTGAAGAAAGGCAAGGCCGCTTCCAACGCGAAGAGCTACCGCCCAATTATTTCGCTGTCGAATGTCAGCAAGGTATTTGAGGTGGTACTCAATCGAGCACTGAATGTGCATCTCACGAGGAACGACCTGATGGTGAATGGCCAGTTCGGTTTTAGAACTGGCCATTCGACCACCCATGCAATTGCCAAGGTCATGTCGGACGTGTGTTTTAGGCTCAACGACAGCGAATGTGTTGGAGCGTGTCTCATCGACATGGAGAAGGCTTTTGATTTCGTGTGGCTTGATGGACTGATTTTTAGGCTCCTTCAGGTCAAGTTTCCACGCTCACTCGTCGCCACGATGTGCAGTATGTTGTATGGCAAATCATTTGCCATCACAGACAGAGGCCTGATAACAACGCGCGACTTTAAGTTCTTGAATGGTCTGCAACAGGGAACAGTCACTGCGCCGACATTGTTCTCGATCTTCATCAGCCCCCTCCCGAGCTCATTCGACTTCAATAAGTCACCCAAGAGATCGTTGGTAGCTTTCGCTGACGACCTCATCGCCTACATGGCAGACGAGAAGGCCTCAGTGGTTCAGGAGAATCTTCAAGGGATTTTTAACGACATCCAATTCTACACGAACAACTGGCGGATGAAGATCAACGCGCAGAAGTGCGAAACAATTCGAAAAGCCTTCATGTCTTTGCGACGGCACTTCTGCTCCAAACACATTGATTCTGGCGTCAATTTGACGTGCTATAAGACTCTGGTCAGACCGATTCTGACATATGGATGTCCAATTTGGTTTAACCAGAGTCCAAGCAATATGGAGAAGCTAAGAGTCTTCGAGAGACGGATTCTTCGCGCTTGCATTGGAGTGTACAGGAAAGCTGAGACAGCTTACTTGCACCGAGTCTCCAACCAGGAGATTTATGACATCGCTGAAGTACGGAGAGTCGACACAGTGGTCATGAGAATAATCCGGAATCACATTGCAAAGTCCGCGTCCTTGCGCGAGAACCCCTGGGTTTGGCAGCCATATTTTCCAAACGACATGTATTTCGAGCATTGTCTCACCACGGGCTTCATTCCCCCCGAAGCGTTCATGTATCTGGATGGGAATGGATACATTCTAGATTCACTTGGTTGCCCGATTATATACCATGTATATAGGCGAGCAGCCGACAAGAAGATTGAATACGTCACGGGAATGGATACGAGCAGAGCGAGCGAACTGTGGCGCTATTCATTCGCGAGGTTTGACGTTGATCGAAATGACCGCGACCGTTATCGATATTGGTGGCTCGATGAGTGATATAAGAGGCCGACATGGTTCAGACCTTCAATGAGATGTACATATTTCTTGTTTTAAATACACTCTGTTAATCCTAAGGAAATATTATAAATAGAATTAAGTAGGTATATCTACATTGTGGGTCTATGTCTGCTGGCAGACATGGACTCACCCTTAGTCTTAAGGTTGAATTAGGTAAATGCGGGAACGAATATTCTGGCAGATACAACCTCGCATAGGTTAAGTTAGGTTAAGGTGTGACGATAAATGGTTTTTTTCCTGTTTTTCCAATTTAAATTTAATAATAATGCTGATAAGTTAGAAAATAAGCGATATTTGTTAAATGCATATTAATAAAGAATAACAAACTTTGAGCGCCCTAGTGGCCATTTAGTTTTTAAGTTAGATGATAGTTCGTAGGCTTAAGAATTTTTTTAATTGCGAAAATCAATATCAATAAAGCCATTTTTGAAACTGAAACTGAAGCTTACTACATTGCAACTCTTAAGTCTAGCTGGAAAAATACGACCTGCATTGACAATACTCTGGAGGTTTGTGGTTCCGCTGTTTATAATAGTTTATAAGAATTTACAATATTTTATAAGATTTCATTCAATTAGTTCACATCATGTTGTCTTTGTTCAATAAAACTAATAAGAAAAAAGAAAACTACAGTGTATCGCTGCTACTCTCCTTCTGAAGTAAGTCGCTGGGTAGATTTAGGCAGTGTTATTTTTTGTGGCATGTTTTATCTCTGTACTTTTAGTGTCCTCTACCGCCGATTGGCTGTTAGTCGTAGTGGGTCAGTTCTTTGAGCCGTACGTATGGTCTAGTCAGCAATGTTTTTCTTGCTGTTTTGTTTGGGTGGTGTCGCAATCGCTTCTAGTAGTTCAAACTCAGCTTTTCTGATTCTTCCATAACTGTGCTGACATTGGTGCCTTTCTGTATAATTATGTTATTGACGTATTTGGGGGCACCCAGAATCACCCGCAAGATTTTTGTTTGCGTTCTTTGTATGATTTCCAAATTCCTCTTTTTTGCTGAACCCCAGAGCTGTGTGGCATACATCCATATTGTTTTGAGGATTGTCTTGCATAACAAGAGTTTTGTTTCTAAGCTTAGTCTGGATTTACTGTGCATTAACCAGTGAAGTCTCCTGAACTGTAATTTCAATTGATCTCGTTTTTTGTTTATATTACTTTTCCAGGTGAGTCTTCTGTCTAAATGGACCCCTAAGTACTTTACAGAACTTGTTATTTGAGCATCCGTACCGTTAATTTTAATGGAACAGCAGGATAGTTTTTCGAATGTGAACGTGGCTCGCTGCGTTTTTGCTTCGTTAATTGAAATATGCCACTTTCTAGCCCAATTTAATATTATTACTTTATCAAAGGCTTGTGATACATCTAAAAATAGTCCAACACAATATTTATTATCTTCGAATGAATTTTTGATATAATTTACTAGCTTATGTACCTGTTCTATGGTACTATGCTTGTTTCAAGGATAACAATGGAGCAATGGAGTGTGGAACGCATTTTGTCAAGAAGTAGCCTCTCGAACAGCTTAGAAAGGGTGGAAAGCAGGCTAATGAGCCTATAAGACTCAACTTTGGTGTTATCTTTGCCTGGCTTAGGAATGACTATGATCCTGGCATGTTTCCAGACGTGTGGAAAGTAATTAATACGCAGTATTGCACTGAATATGTGTAATATGGTGATTTTGCCAGATATATGTAAAGTTTTAATCATTTTACCTGTTTTTTTATCGTGTCCAGATGCTTTATTGTTGTTTAAACTGCTAATTTGCTTGAGAAGCTCGTCTTCAGTGAACCTAATAGGTATATAATTCCTGCTTCTGTTATTTGTGGTGGTATTGTCCTCATCACCTGTATCTAAGCAAAATACTTTCGATATGTAATTACCAAAAGCTTCAGCTTTTTGGGTATTGTCTCTGAGCCAGCCACCGTTGTGATCTCTGATTGAAGTGTCTGCTGATACAGGTTTTTTGACCCTTTTAATTGTTTTCCACAATGAATAGTAAGTATCCGCTTTATTAGATAGATTGCTAACAAAGTGATCTATTTTTTCTTGCTTATCTGTATATAGCGCTTTTTTTAGTGCTTTGGTGGCTTCGTTTAAGGCGGCTTTTGCATTCGGAGAGCGTACCCTTTGCCATTCGGCTTTGAAACTACGTTTAGCTCTCAGCAGTGAAAGTATTTTATTGTTGTATACGGAGGAGTTCTAGCCTCCTTAGATTCGGCGGACGGGGTAGCAAATACAGTACAGTCACTAACAGTATTCGTTAAGTATTTTATCGCATTTTCAATATTTTCAACAGATTTTAATTTAATATTAGGACAGAATGAGGACTGAAATCTCCTGCAAAACTTGTTCCAGTTGGTTTTTCTATTTGTTAGTCTGAATTCAGAGTTTTCTACTATAGGTTTGCTGGTAAGCTCATAGATAATTGGTGAATGGTCCGATGACAGATCATTCGTGGTTCAGGCCTTGATGAGGCACGGATCTAATTTCTTAGTAATACCGAAGTCAATGACATCGGGGATTTGTAATGGATCTGATGGCCAGTATGTTGGTGTGCTACCTGTTATACAATTAAGGTTACTCTTTTAAATAGATTTAAGTGAATGTTTACCTCGTGGAGAGGTTATGCGTGCACCCCAGTGTGGCGACTTAGCATCGTAATCGCCCGCGGCAAGGAAGCAGGGCCCAAGTGACTTGAAGAAATCATCGAAATCTATTGAGGTGATTTTGTGGGGTACAATAATTAGCCGCAATCCACGTGTCTACGCTTCTGGCAGAGATACACAAAGCGGTACTGTGAATGTTACACATTTGTTTACTTGGGATGGGGTGATGCTTGATTCTGTTTCTGATTAGTATTGCAGTACTACCGTGTGGCTTGTCATCACGGTGATTGTTGTTATAGACTGTGTAGCCATGAATTTTTAAGTAATTATTCTTACTGCATAGGTGAGTTTCAGCGATCAACATTATGTCAATATTATTGGTGTGCAAGAAAGATTCTAATTCAATTTTACGGAACAAAAGTCCATTTGCATTCCATTGTGCAATTCTTAGATTATTCATTTTTTCATTAAATATGTTAGTAGGTCTGTCCGCTTGTATAAGGTTGTCTGAATGTTATTCATGATATTTGTTAGTTGTTGTATGTTATTAACTAGAGTAGTTAGAACCTGCATTATTTTTTGCTGTGTATTGCTGTTTACTGCTGGGTTTGAAGTTGTTGGATTCCCATATTGTGGGTTTCTGACTACGTCGGCGTATGACATTCCTGCTTTAGTCTAGTGCATGGGTTGTGAGGTAGGAGTTGGTTGCACTGGTTGGGCATTAGAATAGTTATTTATGAACGCATTCGCTATTTTCCCTGCTTGTAACGTCTATTAATTGTTAGAAACACAGGGCAGGCCTGTAATTAGCACATTTTCTGCTGTATATATTCGTTTTGTTCTTGTTGCAGTTTTTGGTCTGATGCATTTCTCCGCAGGCAACACCAATACTGGTCAGCTTACAGTAATTTTTGGAATGGCCAAACTCTTGGCAATTAAGGCACTGGACAACAGCGTACCTTTTATATGGTTCTTCAATAGTTATTTTTCTATGCAGCAGATATTGAAGATTGTATATAGGGTGTTCTTTTCCTTAGGGATTTTGCTAGCTTTCGGTGTAAGTTCCACCTTGAACATTGGTTGTGGAACCTTAAGTTTATTTATGACATTATGTACCGTTTTAGCCTCAAAACCGGACTGTTTAAGCTCTTGTTTTATGTCTTTTTTAAGTTTAATAAGTGTTTTTAGTTTCAATAAGAGTGAGAAAGGCTAAGCTAGTGAGACAGAAGATTGTAGGCTTAAGGGAGGTTATCTTATGGAGTTTTTCGTGAAAATATTTATGGAGCACCAAGGCACGTGGAAAGCGACGGGACTATCCAAGATATTCCCTAGGCTAAAAAGCCCGAAACACAACTCAACGTGTGGATGGAAAAATTGTCCGTACGTCAAAATGGATCCAAAAAAGGCAAGCTGTTGAAATTTTTCGGCAACTGTTCCCTGAATGAAACGATATTTTGAATTTGACTTGCGTCGTAGCTTTGATTCCTTGTTTGTTTCACAAAAATATTGTTTATATATCACCATCGGATAACGCTTGAATTAGTGTTGTTGTAATCATACTTTCAATTCTCAATTTCTGGGGTTCTACGGTTTTAATAATGCTGCATGCAGAATGAAATAATTTTACAAATTTACTAAGCATTACCACATCACTAGGGTCAACTCAAGTGCTTTGTATCAAATGCAATTGAAATTCCAACGTTGCATACTAATGTTATCTACTTACTGACCTTCAAATAGTTGATTGGCTCAGAAATAAAATAAAACATGTTGGTGAAAGTTTGATTTCGTTCCGATTTTCATTATAAAGCATATCTTGAATTTGAACTTTTTAGAAAAGAATATGGTTCGTCTCCTTTACATTCATTAAGGTAATGCCCTGAATTTCAACAGTTGCAACAGAGACGTCAGTTCACTATTTGAACTACTGACAGGCCTTGGAATTCACTACTGCGGTCACAAACGGAAAAACACGGTGATTCGAAGTCTGACTGAGAGAAGAGATCTTTGCTTATCTTTGATATCAGATGTCTGATGGAATTAAATCTCACCTTCTTTTATAACGCAAGATTCTATTTTTACATTAACGCTTGGGCAAAAGTGAACATTGTGAACAACAGAATGAGATTATAGAATTATTGAATACAGTTTTTATTTCTACGCAATTTACATTAAATAAAAATCATTTAACATAAAGAACCTATCTGTAAACAACGCAAGTTTCTTTTAAAACATCAATTTTGTTGGAGTCACTATTATTTGATTTTTTAAATTAATTAAATCAACATTTTATTCAACTCATAATGCGGATTCATAATAAATACCGCAGCCTGTTTATACAACCTCATATCATTGTTTATGTTTATGCAACATCATTTAAGCTGATATTTAATAAAATATTTTACAAATTTATATTTTTGTTCGATCGATCAAAATTCAGGCTATGGAGTTTTGGATTGTTTTCTCAGTGTCTATAATATAATTAAAAACCGAAATTTGGTTCAATATAATTTTAAAACGAAAAAATTGCAATATATACCTTGTGCAGTCTATATTCTTAGAACCATCCGCAGAAAGTTTGCACGATCTAACAAAAACTGAATCTTGTGTATATCAATTTAAATAAGTAATATGCCATTCAATTGAAAAACTACATCTATTTAAAAAAAACGTAGGAAAAAAGAGCAAACCAATTATAGCGAAAATAGTATCCAGGTCACAGAAACTACCATTAAAATCACAGTAAAAATTACAACTGTTATATTGACCACCGTTATTAATAACAATTAACAATAATATGATCAATATAAAAATTATTGTCTAGCTGGTACTGGAAAATAGAAAATTCTGATAGATTGAGGCGACAATTTAAAAACTAAACTCAAAGAGCAAAGCCGATGGATACAAATTTTCAGCAAAATGTCTCGAACGAAGTTCTTTACCCGTATGAAAAATCTAATTGATAACAACAAAATTATTCCAGATTTTATTGACACTGGTCCTTTTATGTGCCACCAACAGTTTATGCCACATAAACATGTCTAATTGTTTTTTTCCTTAATACAGTCACGTTTTGTCCATTCCGAATTCCTAAGATAATTGCCGATCTACAAATCCAATTAATTAAAACTATTTAAACTACAACCCAAATCTAATTTCTCTAATTTCCAAATTCCTAGGAATATTGCTCGATCTTCAAATTCAATTTGTAATATAACACTTCCAAAAATGCCCAACGAAACAGAGTCCGTCGTCGACCCATAATCGTAAATCACTCGCATGATCGCGTCCAATTTCGTAAAGAATATTTTCAACCGACCCATAATCGTAAATCACTCGCATGATCGTGTCCAATTTCGTAAAGAATATTTTCAAGTGCACATTAAACTCAACCAATTCCCACAGGACCAAACAAAGTAAGAAGGGATAAAAACTAAGATCTGAGAATGAAATGGTCACTGTCGATTCTGTCGTCCGGTACCGTACATCTTAAATCGCTATTTTTTAAATCGTCACGTTCGTTTTCTTAAATCGCGATTCTTTAAATCGTCACATTATATGTCTAAAGTAAATGTTATCTTATATGTTATTATAGTGTTTATAGTTTAAAATCGTTGTATTATTAGAAGTGTAAAGTCTTTAAAATAAATATATATTGGAAGAAAGGTGTATTATTGAAAGCGGTAGTGAAAGCCCATAACAGTCCATCTGTCTTTCGCATATATAACAGCTGTTTCACTGAAATCCTTAAAATGAAACTAGATCATCGTTTAACAATAGCAAAATTTGGTAGGGAATACCAACCACATGAAAAATCAAAATTTATATGCCTGCTGGATTTGATTTACCTGAAAATCAAAATAATGTGGAACACAATGGAATAAAAAAAATCAATTTGACAAATTTTGTAACATTCGGTAAATGCTAAACTGAATCTAGTTGAAGGTAGTATGGAATAAACGAAAAAGGTTTCGTTTTACCTACGCCATATCTGAAGAAATTGATGTTCAGTACTTTCTCGTAACGCCAAGAAGAAAATTTTCGAAGAATTTAACCAAGATGAAGTTTGAAATGATAATTTATTGTTCAAAGAAGGAGATCATCTAACGTGTACAACACAAACAAAGCATGAAATGACCGAGTCTAACAAACAAAAACTTATCGGTTTCGTCACATTTACCCAAAAAATTTAATACATATGAATTCATTCATATGCCCTTTGGGCTAAATAACGCCACATAAATATTCCCGAGAATGATAAAGAAATTACTAAGAAAACATATTAATAAAATTTGTGTCGAATATCCAGACGATATTTTAAATCTCGCAGCTGCACTCCAAGAAATTGAGGATAACATTCCAAAAAATTAAATATTTTGAGAAAACTTCAGCTTAAAATATAAATTGATAGATGTGGTCTCGCTTCCAAAGAAACATTTAGGACATATTCTGTCAACCGAAGGCATCAAACCAAATCCTAACAAAGTTCAAGTAATCAATAACTTCAAAATATCAGATGCTACGAATAAATTAAGTCAGTTCCAGTTTTAACCGGATACTATCGTAAGCTCATCAAAGACTTTGCAAAAATTCCACTTCCACTTACCGATAAAACATACGAAAGAAAAATTACACCAAAGCACCGAAGTACAACGCTGCTTATGGAAAATTGCAAAATATAATAATTAACTATCCAATACTTCACTATTCTTAATTCGAACAAAAATTCATCCTTACTACTGGCGCATCTGAAAAATCAGTAAATGCAGTTTTATTTCCAAATGAACATCCTTTCTCTTTTGGGTACCAAACTCTTAACGAAATCGAGAGAAATTACTCATTAATATAGAAGAAACTTTTATAGTCAGGAAAGCATAATATTTTAGACCTTACTATTTGGAGTAAAATTTGGCATCAAAATGGACCATAACTTTCAATTTGACTTAACCATTTAAAGGAAGCCAAAAGTAAAGTCCAACGATAGAAAATAGAATCAAATGAATACATTTCAACATAAAATACACGAAAGTTGCAGATTTTTTTAGCCAAATAAATGCAGACAAATGTCAAGTAAACGTATTAACTACAAATATGGAATACGACAATATCAGTGAAAGTGCAGCAATACATCCCGGAATAAAATATAAAAAAAATTATTCATATTAAAGAATATTTTGTAAATATTGATAAAACATAAATAACACTCATAGCCAAGCAACAGGTAATCAAAATACTAAACAAAAAATACAAAGATGAAGCTGGTATGGCTAATAAATACATTACATTTTTCATATTAAGGCAATGACTACCAGAGAAAGGGCTTGAAGGTATATTTTGCAAATTAAATGATTCAAATCGGAATAAAGTTCCATTAATCATTGCCAGTTTGTATTCAAATAAAAATAAATTACGTTTCGGAAATGTAGCATTCATGCTTTTAATCATTTAATTGAAGATCAAAGTTTTGAAAAAATAAAGGTGATGCACACAAAATGTACTCACTGTGGTATACTTGACAATTATCAGGAAAACATTACATTACATTATTAAACTCATAAATAAATTCCGAAATGATGGTGGAATTTGCAATCGTATCTTCGTTTGACTACATACACATGCTGATTGATGTTAATCGATCACAATGGAGCCTTGCAATAATAAACAATCATGATAAAGTAAAACAATTTAAAACAACAAGCCGTGAGGTGCGACCCATGAGGTCCACACGGTGAACTTCCCAGTAATATCTACATAGATATTAAAAATATTAAACACAATAATAGTTATGGAAATAATACTACTTCAAATAATAAAAATGTACCTCATAAAAGTTATTGGAATGACTTAATATTAATCGTAACATCTACGCGAGCGTCAATTGATTACGTAAGGATTTCGGTGCATTGGTTTGATTGATTATTCACGCGGATCAATCGAAGGGGGGACAGGTTTCAAAGCAGTTTTTTCATTAAAGTTAAAACATGGTGCTGTGAAGACTATTGAAAATCTGCTCAAATTTTGAAAATATTAATAAACTTTGATTAACTTTACAACAATGTCTTTAGAATAAGAGATATAAGGTATAATGATTCGAATGAACCCTTTTTACATGGTGACTAAATGATTTTTTTATCTTTTTTAGCTCATCTACGCGAATCTGTTTGTACATTTTTTCAATGTTCGATAACATGACAATTTGGTGTGTTCGGATTATGAGGATAATGTCAAAGCTGGTACTCTGAGCCACCGCGCCTACCTTAAGGCAGTCATTCAAAGAGATACCTTTGCTTGTTTTTGCCGATGCGTTATATACTATTCTAACTTCAGTTGTCAAATTCGACTCTTTCACTACAGGATGGTGTGGCAAAAAACAATGTTCTTTCTTTATTTCGCGTGCATTAATTTCTACCATGTGTCCTAATGTAATAGCTTCGCGCATATTTTCGATGTATTGTGTTTTTGATTCAAGATTTTTATCTAATTTTCGTTCTAATGAATAAAATTGTTTTTCTGCTTGTCTGCGGGATGCTTCTATTTTTTTTATTTTTTCATTAAATGGCAATCGAACAATGTATCGACCAGTGGCTGGGTCACGTTTTGTATTTTGTTTAAAATGTTCTTCGACTTGAAATTGCTCTTCTGATAAAAACATTTTATTTTCTAATTCTTCAATTTCCCAAAATTTACCGATGCTTCTATGCAATGAATTGAAGGAAAGCATACAATTATTTTTATTTATTAATTTTTCAGAATTGCTTACCCTTCCAGAAATAATCCAACCTAATTTCGTTTTAGATAATCGAGCTTTATGACCTGGTATTGGGATTTTACCTACGCATAAGAGGTCATAAAATAATTCTACTCCTAACAAAGCATCGATTTCCTTAGGCTCAGAAAATTGTGGATCGGCCAGGTTTATTTTTTGAGGTATTATTAAACTTCCCTTATCGATTGATTGAATGGGTAAGTGATTACATATTCGTGGTAAAACAAGGGATTTGACTTTTTCATGGTAATCATTGTATTTTGAATGTATTTCTGCTTGAATTGAATATTTTATGCGCGTTTCTAATTGGTTTAAACCTTCCACAGGTAAATCTATATTTTTTAATGGTAATTTTAGACGATCAGCAAATCCCTTTGTAATGAATTGAGACTGTGACCCATTATCTAACAATACGCAAGCCATTGTTACCCTTTATGTTAACTAACGCAGTTGACAATAATACTTTGGGAGAGACTAATGCGCTATTTACTTTAATGCTTTCTTGTTTAACATTTGATTCTGTATTCATGTTGTCTTGCCGATTAGCGTATTATGTTTTTTATCACATTGTTTACATCCAGACCATTTACATTCGTCATTTCTATGCCCGGGGTGCAAACAATTAAAACACAAACGCGCGGATTTTATCTTTTCAGCGCGATCCTTAATTCCCATTCCTTCAAGAATCTCGCAACCGAATAATTTATGAGTCTCATTGCAAATAATACATGTTTTTGGTTTTTGCGTCGTTGTGAATGTTTGTGTTTTATTCGAATGGTTTCACGTGTCGGTTCCTGACAGCGATTTTTCCCATTCTTTATGCGTATATCTGTCTATTTTCGAAGTAATCGTTTAAATTAATAATGTGTCCCATTTGTCGACGGGTTCTTTCAGTGATTTTAATGCGCGTTGTTGAGTTCGTATCGCGTCTAATAATTTTCTCAACTCATCTGCTGACTCTCTTAAAATACTGGGTAATTCCATCAATATTTTCACGTGATTCTGAATAATTACTCTTTTCTAGTTGAAACGATCATTTACCAATTTCCATGCGATAGCATAATTTTCTGGGGTTGATTCTAACGCGTTGATAACAAAGATTGCCTCTTCTTTCAAACATGATTTTAAATAGAGTAATTTTTGAATATTAGAAAGACTATTATTTTCGTCAACCATCGATTTAAATGAATTATAAAAGTCTAGCCATTTATCGTATTTTCCATCAAAGGTTAACAATTCTATTTTCGGTAAACGAATGCTGTTTAGGTTATTGTTCGCGTTCATGTTTGATTCCGAAGAAGCATTCCGTTGAAACATATTTTGGGCCCGACTTATCGTTGCATAATAAAGAGTTTCGAAGTCATCGAATTCATTTGACGTCTCGGTTGCTATTGCATCTATATTTGTTTTTACCACTTCAAACTCATTAAAAATAGAATAGAATTTTTCTACGCGTAACTTGATTTCCGTTTATTTGGTTTTATTTTGCGGGTTATCTATAAAGTTTATAAATTTAGTGAGCTTGGTTTTGAGGACAGCTATTTGCTTCTTTAATTGGGACAATGCCTCAGTGTTGTCATTATTGGCGTTATTTGAAATTTATTTTAATAATTAGATTCTATCTGAAATCTATGACCGAATTGAAAAAAAATTGTTATTCTCTTAGGGATGTGGGATTGGAGAGAGGGATATGGAATGGAGAGCACTTCACACTTATCTGGTTGTATTTATACTTCGTCGATCTTGGCGTAACTCCTTTGTTGACCTCGACGGAGTTTTTAGATCCACATAACAGTTGATATCGGCGTAGCTCCTTTAACCTTGATGGAGTCGTTAGATCCACGTAACAGTTGATATCGGCGTAGCTCCTTTGACCGTGATGGAGTCGTTAGATCCACGTAACAGTTGATGTCGGCGAAGCTCCTTTGACTTTGATGGAGTCTTTAGATCCACGTACTGCCTCTGCTTGCTTGTTATTGATGTAGAACCTTTTCCCAAATATGATGAACGATGAATGTACGTTTTCTCGGGTTATATCCGGCTCGAAGGACCATGTATTTTTTCATGTTCTTTGGCAAAACCCTGTATCGTATTTATTCCAGGGCTTGCGTAACTACTCGAATAGTAAGCAGTTCATTTTCTTTTTTTATTTGCAAAAAATTTACTTTTATTTTTATACAGAAAACAGAACAATTCAGAACCGATTAAATTTATCCACTCTGAAGGCAAAACAATTTTTATTATTGTTTTATTGTTGTTTGTTTTTCGACAGCTATAGTAGACTACTATGATTAAGTTTCGTTAATACTGAACAGTTATTTTTTCCGATAGCTATAGCTAGACTAATATGATGAAGTTTAGTTAATACTGAACATACAACCAACAAATATAAAACTGAATTTCTCACAATAATATACTCCCGACATTACACAAACATGATACTCGAAATAAAAAAATAGGAAAACTATTGGACTAATCAGCTTCATAATAAGTTGAAGAACAATGTCAATCATATTTCAAATACTCGTATCCCTTATCCGGTTGGCAGTTTTACGGAGATTGCAGAGATAGCAATCGACAAGGTTAGTACTGAGTCTGGAATCATCTCATCAAAAAGTATCTCATTAGACTAATCAAAAATCACCCTGGAATTTAACATAAAATATATTTAAAATAGTTTAAAGCTGCAATAAATCAAGTACAAAATCAGATATACCATGAACAATTCCAATTTGAAAACATAAAAACCAAAAGAGGAAAACGTAAATTATGAAATTTTGATAATCAAATAGCAAAAAACATTTGTGGAAAATAAGCTTACTACGCGCTACTCAAAATTAAATCCCCAATGACCTTCGCTCGCTGGGAAGGGAGTGAATACATTAGCCTCTTTTTGGTGATGATCAGCTGTTGTCGTATGGGCTGGGCTGGGTCACAGTATAGGTAAGACCCAGTATGCAGTCGAAGCCTTCAAACACATATTTTCTTCCAAGAAATGACGCCACGTGCTTGCAAAAATTGACGAATGCCAAGCAGTGCTAAATTTGCAGAGGATAAAGCACTTTCGCAGACTTCATCTTTCACTTCAACATATGAGACGTTTTTTCAGTCATTTTGGCTTTTTCTCTAAATCAATTTGTCAAAATTAAATGCAATTTGTGTCAGCGAACATTACATACTGGGTCTACCTATACTGTGGGCTGGGTGAACCGCTTGCAAAGGCTTCAAAGGTTGTGGCGTAGGCGGCTGCGTTGGCGGCGAAGGTGGCTCAGGTGAAGGTAGCTGAGGTGGCAGTGCAAGGGCATTCGATTGCTCCAGGTAAGCTGGTTTCACATGGTCGGCGCAGGTCGGTACGGTCACTGACCCTTCTGATGACTCGTTGTGGTCCAGTCTACGGCTGGTCGAGTAGCTTCTTGAGGGCGTCAATGCAGCGAAACACTTTGTCGCAAGTGACCAGGTCTGCGAACATAAACAGAGAGTGTGCGCTGTGTCAGACTGGCGGAACCAGGTGAATCGCTTTGAAGAGACTGCGTAAGTCTACGACGAAATTGTGTGTGTAGCTGACCGGTGCTCTTTAAGGTGTGATGAATTCGTCCGGGCTTCGATCGGTGAGTGTGGTGGGTACCGCAACCGGCAGCCTGGTGTATACTCCAGCAAAGTGTCAAATTAACCGATAAGATTTAATTGCCTGCTTTGATGAGGTGAGGCTTTGTAGCGTTACGTTAAGGCAAAAATAAGCGGTCAATAGTCGGGGTAGACAACAAAGTGCCTACCCTCGAGAATACATTGGAAAAACTTGATGGCAGCAAAGATCACCAGCAGCTCGCTATCGTAGGTAGAGTATCGCTGTTTGGATTCGGACAGCTTCCATGAGAAGATCTGAAGTGGAACCCAAGTACCGTCGTTTCGCTGTTGGTCCAACGCTGCACCAATAGCAGAGCTGGACGCGTAAGTGCGTAGTGCTTGTGGTTGCGAAGGTGAAAGAAAGAACGAACTGGTTTGCATGGTGATGCCGCATTCAAAAGCGGCTTAAGCATAGAGTGTTCAAGCGAGAGGCGCTTTCTTGATTGTTCGTCCTTTCCGCTTTACTGAGAGTGGAACTTGGAGCTCGGCGGCATTTTGCCATGCAGTGGCGATAGTAGTTGAGCATCCCGAGGAAACGTCTCAGCTGCGAGGAGTTGGTTGGCTCTGGAAAATTTGCATGCCAAAGGGCGTAGTGACTGCCGTTTTGCAGATGTCTTCGGGAGCAACCGGGATTTGATAAAAAGCATGCTGGAGGTCGATAGCTGAGAATACTGAGCCGCTGGCATCCTGGATCAGATTCTCGATGATTGGCAATGGTCGGTGGTCCGGGCGCGTGTGGACATTGAGTTAGCAGTAATCCTCGGTGACTCGCCAGTGGCTTCCGCCGTTGGGCATCATGTGTAGGGGGCTAGCCTTCGGGCTTGATGAAGGTCAAACGAAGACAAGTGGGCCATGTGTGACTATCTGATGGTGAATGGGTAGGCTGATGATCGAGACTAACTCACCAGGTCGTAGAGTTGTCTTGGCTTACTTGGTGGTGATCTGCTTATATGGCTCTCCAACGGAACCCTCCAAGGTCTCTGGCTTGACCACGGCGCTGATGGAATTCACTAATGGAACTGCGCCGAAAGCACAGGTTGTATAACGGCTGATATGATCGTTGTCAGTTGCGTAGGTCAATGAGCAAGCCGTGGTAGTTGAGTGCGTTGGCTCCCAAGATAGCTGTCCAGACGTCTGCTGTTTCAAACATTCAGTGAAATGGATGGCATGGCCCGAAATCCCAGATAAGTTGCTGCGTGCCGAAGGCGTGTCATTGACTGCCTGCAGAGCGAGGCTTTGCTGCCGCATAAGCTTGACGATGATATATCTCGAGATTATGGAGAGCGAAGAACCGGTTTCCAACGGAAACCGAGCTTTAGTTTTCCGAGCGTTTTGTGGTGGCACCTTGAGCTGGAAAACTGCAAGGCTGTCTGCAGCAGATTGCCGCATATTCGTGTTTTCTGTGATATCAGCGATATTACATGCGCGGGTCTGGTTCTGGAGTGATCAAACATGCTCCCTTTTCGTATCTGCTTCGTGACGAGGAGCAACCACGCCACGTGGTATTATTTTTATCAATTGTAATTGACCTCATCTTCATAACATGTTTTAATTGTTTTGCAAAAGAAACTTCGTTCTAATTTTGTTGTTATTTTGTTAGTTTCGAATTGGAATTCCCTCGTTATATTTTAGTCTTCCTCCGCCATCAGTTTATCAAGTACTCTCCTTATACACTTATTTTAAAATAGATATATTAAAGAACGGATGTGATTAAGAGACATATATTTTTGGATAAAAATTTTTCATGAAAACATCTCCTTAATTTAAAAACGCATGACTAGACGATGCTGTCATCATGCTTCATTATGGTGTTTTTCCCAATTAATGGCCAAGCATCAAGTATCCAGTTTCCATATCTCTCTTGCCTCTCTTATTTATATTATGTTAAGGATTTCATCAACTTACAAGTTTTTGTAGTTTCGGAGAAATCGTTTGTTTATTGATGCTTAAAACGCATTTTTTTTTGAAAAGGAATCGATTTTTTGGTTTAATCTACGTAAAATTAATATAAAAATTAAATTTTTTCCATAAATTTTATTGGTCAACCTATGAAGTATACATCTCATTTTTTCTTCTTATTCTGAATGTTGCAGGATGTCCGGAATGGCGTTAAGTTGTACGAGGCATTTTTTGAGGTGTTATTTTCATGCAATCGTATCGCCGCCATTTTGTGTTGAAAAATTATAAATGAATATTTTCGAGTACTTTGAGACACGTACTTTAAGGATTTCATATTAAAAATCTTCTGAATAAACAGCATTTATTTTTAGCATCAATCTGAAGTTAGCATTTTTTTAAAAAAAATTACATGTGTTTCCCCCCTTAATGTATGTATATCATGATGTGTTCACTCATGACAGGAATGACCTTCAATGGGTTAAAACAACAAACCTCCCCGATCGAATGCAAAGACGCTTCGAATGACACCTCAACGAAATCGTTACGGCTTTGTTTACGTGAGTAATGCTCGTAGAAAAAACTGTCCACGAACGCACGTAGGTCCGTACACACACACACATACTTCTTTCTAAAACACTTAAAATATACTCTAAAGACTTCAAAACGTAAAGATATGTTGAAAATTTATATTTCGAAGTTTGAGGCGATGACAAGAACCTCCCATATACTGGGCTATTACAAGAACTTCTCATATACTGGGAAGTTAAAAACGTCGGATCGATTCTGAGGCAAACTATACACTTACAAAAGTTAAAAATCTTGGGATCAATTATGGGGCAAGATGCACACTTGTTCACTTTCTAAGTCACGAAAGTTAAAAACACGTGGGACCCGCTATGCGGCAAATTACATACTTGTTCACATTACGAGTTTGTTTGGAAGCAAACTGAAAATCAAGTATTTATTCCGAAACACGCGTAATTTTTTTAAGAATTTGCACGAATATTTTTTTTTACCTCTGAAATGGCACGTACGTTTTGATAAGATTCCCGGGAAAATTCTTCGTTCTGACTTGCACCAAGCTTAAAATTGTTCATCTCTTAAAATGGGTCCCGGAAAGTGGGTCCGTGTCAATCCGGTTCACAGTACGATCAAGACTCCTTTCTCGCTCTGTAATCGCTTGCCACCCAGCTCCCGACCCAATAAAGGCACAGATCTAAGACATACTCGTTTCGCACATAGCTCGGCCAGGGCAAGACCACATTTTAAGGTCGAAACGGTGAAACCCTGTTTTGGAATCTAAGATGGCTATGTGCGGAGTTTCTGCTTTACACTCTTTGAAAAAGTCAGGCTTTTAATAAGCCATTTGACGGAAATTAAGAAATCGAGCGAGTAAAATATGATTAACAGAGCCATGATGTCAAGACGACTATGATGCAGAGTTTTTTTTGGAATTGTTGGAGTAGCTGTGCATATCTGTTCACCTAGCTACCATTAATTTAAACTAATGTGAGTAGCAGCGCTAAGCTATATTTTTGGGCGAGCTTCTAAAGCTCAAGCACCATCGATGATGAGTGTTCTTTATCATGCACAGACCATTGTTCTTTATTTTCAGCAATACTGGTCGTTCCATCCACAACAACGAGTGTTCCTTGAGCTGTGATTCTGTTGTGCCTCTTCAACTGCCTTGATATTGATTGTTATTTCCGTAAAAAAAGGCTCCATTGTACCTCAAGTACACGATTTAAGATGTTGCTTTTCAATGAGCTGTAAAAGTTTAGACGCAGGTGTGCAAGTGTGTGTCTGCCCATAAGTTAAAAATCCACACAACGGAATAATGAAAAAAATATATTTATTTGGATTTTAATTTCCAAGCTTACACAATGAACCAACGTAAGTCTAAATTATAGACTTAGTTCCTAAATCTCCAGGTACGGCACAACGTGACCGTTTGCAGAAATCGTGGCATTTTTTGGGGGTTGAATTTCGTTTGTGTGGATTTTTGAAGTAATGTTTTTTGAGGCGTCGTCTTTCGCTAACTCTTCCCTTGATCGTCCTTGATCAGCTAAAAAAATGGCAAGTTATAAAAGCTTCCACAATTTTGCAATCCAGAATGATTTGTTTCGCAAAGGATCTCAGTTGGTGGTGACGAACGAGTGGCAGTTTCCACGATGATTTTCGTATTGGTTTTTTTCTTCATGAGTCTTATTAATTGAGTCAGCAGCAGGATGGTAATTATGATAATAGACAAGCCATAGCTGGTCTATTGACTAAATTGCTTTTCTAATCTGATGAGGTTAATCTGTTTGGTTTTGTTTATTTGGAGCTACCTGATTACCTCCAACGAAAGGATCTGCTCCCATTCTTCAATTCCTGGTTCCACTTGTAACGATAGTGGCAACGGTTTGTGGTCAAACGCTTCTTCTGCTATGGGTTTTTATTCTCAATAATTATGCTGATGTTCCTGAATTTCATAAACTACAATCTCTGAAGATGTTGCATTGTTCCGTTTGTTTTGAATTCTCCGTTGAAATTGTTTAACAGGATGATGCTGGATGCTAGTTCTTCCACCGATGGTAGGTGATGACCGTTAGACTTCCCGCAGCGTGCAGCGATAACAAACGTTTTTCAGATTGTTTGTATTCATTTGGAACGTCTCGTACTTCTATTTGAGTAAAGCGGATTCTATAACTTTGAAAATAAAAACTGTGTAGCTGTTGTTTTGTGCCCATGACCGGTTCTTTAGTTTTAATACCATATCTGATCCTTGAATTTAGATACCTTTGAAGATCCCTGTTAGATTCTCCGATGTGTACTCTGGCTCAGTGAATGTATGTCTCATATGGTTGGAACCGTTCGCTCAAGTTTGTATTGTGTTTGAACATCAATTTTCAAAACGATCTGATCTTCAAAGGCATTGATAGGTGTTTGGATGAATTAGCACAGGCAGGTTGCATATCAATGGTACGATGCCTTGTTGTATTGTATTGATTCATCAATTTAGTGATATGACTGAACCGATGGTAGTTTATCTTCGTGCTGAACTCTTTCCTCATTTTACTCTTCAGTGTGCGATTAAATCTCTCTACAATCAATGCTTTTAATGAACTTAATGTAGAATCATGATTTGATTCATAGTATTTCATCATCTGGACAGAATATTTTATTAAAAAATTTTTTTCCATCATCAGTTTGCAGATTTCTGGGTATAAGTCTTTGTTTGACAACTGATTCCATGGCTATAAAACCGCGATTTTCAGATGCATATGCAGTCAAATCCAACAGATCTGACCGCCAAAGATCATCAATACCCCTTACAGCAAAACGTCTGCGTTGAGAAAAAAAATTCGGTCTGGTCTATGAAGCTTATCTACAATTTGTCTTCTACTCATCTTGAAAAAAAGTATAAACAAAAGTTCTTTAATAGCTTTTATAAGAAGTTCTTCTTCTCCAAATACAAGAAGATGCTGAACCTTAAACACTCTTTTACAATGATGATAGCTGGAGCGTCTGGTATTGAGAAGACGACATTTATAGAAACGCTTCTTAGAAACGGTGCGACGATACGACTGTCAGTGAAGAAAATTATTTGGTGCAGTGCTGAGAAGCATGCAATACCAACACATATGCCCCATAAGAATGGAAAATTTACGAGCTTTATTTCTGAAAATTTTGCAAGCAGTACGAATCATCCAACACTAATTATACTGGACGACGTGATGTTAAATCCATTTTCACGACAGGTATGTCAGCTGTTTACAAAAGGATCGCATCATCGTAACCTGTCTGTTGTTCTGGTGACTGAGAATGTTTTCCATCCAGAAAAATTTTGCGGAGATATTTACTGTAAGTATCTAGTATGCTTCAAGAACCCACGAGGCAAGACACAATTTCATCATCTCGACTAACAGATGCATCCTGAAAACAGTCCTCAGCTCATACAACTTCGTAGCTATTTGTTAATAGACCTAGGTTGGTTGGTATATATATATATATATATATATATATATATATATATATATATATATATATATATATATATAACAATCAGATTTGGATAGTATTTAGTCTAGTACAAAGCAGAAGTCATGGCACATTGTCTTGTAAATGTTGAATACGTGAAGGTTACGTGACCTTCTCAGAAGGTCACTTAAGCTTCTTTAAGAAAGTATCGCTGACTGGGTTTGCATCACAGAACAAACTTTACTCGAAAGAAATTATGTATAAATATTCTACCTCCTTGACTATAGCTACAAATCAGCCAGGCGTATTTGGAAACCTGGAACGCAAGGACTCGATGAGGATCTTATCAGATCTTTGGGGAAGTTTTAACAGTGTTTGTAAACGAAGAGTCAACAAACCAATTCTTACAAAGCTACGTGACATCACATACTAAGGTTGTAAACCTTGAAAACATATTCCTGAAAGGACAGAAATGAACACAATAGAGATCATCTACACGTTAAGAAGTATTATTATAACAAAAAAGGTTTTTTCAAGGTAGTATGTCCCTGCGATCTTTTACCTAGGAAAATAAGAATACTGGTATTCGTCACAGCCAACACAGATCCGTACCATAAAGTGATGCTCATTGGGTGGCGTTCTAGTTCCTTAGAAATGGACTCGTATAAGATTTTTAATCATTTTGGAAAATCCCAAGTGAAAAGCACTTTAAATAATGCCTATAATCCGATGCAAGAGTGTATATGAACAACAGACAACGGTTAAAAAGTGCGTTTTCGACAAACTGCGGGCAATATTGCTGTGTTTATCTTTATTCACGTTGCAACGGTAACAGCCTTCGAAAATTTCTTAAGCACTTCTGCCACTTTGATTTGAATTTAACGATGATGAAATTGTGAATTTATATCGGAAAATCTATAAAACAGGTTTATTGCAGAATGTAGGTGGTTACTGCATTCAATCCTCCAGAAGACAGATTGGGGGTTTAAAAGCAAAAATTTAATTGCTAAGAGTATCAGTTCTGATTGAATTACCGGTAAAAGTAAAATGAATTCAACTGCAATTACTTGTGCTTGTGAAAATGAAGCCGACCAAAGTGTACATCAATACATTGGAGAAGAAGCAGAAGTCTTTTTCTTTACCTACAGAGCCCGATGGTGATCATACCCATAATGCAGCGGATCGGAATATCAGAATACATAAAAAAATCCAGAAAAAATGTTCAAAATCTTGAGTGCCGTGTGAGAATATCTTACTGAACTATACTTATTACCTTGATGGATATCAAAATCGGAAAATCGTACTAGGGTTCGATGTGTTGACATTCGAAGCAAAAATTGTTTTGGGTTTGCATGAACGTTTTCCAGTATCAACAACATACGTAGGGTGGACTTCAATATATGAAGACTTGAGAAGCTTGAGAAACGAGTAGGAATATCCGCATAACCAAGCAGGTCTTTCCAAAACATTTCAGATACTAGTAGGTGAAGGCAAATTGAAAACCAATGATCTATTCAAGCTGTTTGAGATGATGGACTTTTTCAATTTTGTAATATTCCATAACAATACCGCTTCGAACAGTGTAAAGGAGTTCCATAAAGATTTCGTGAAGCGTTGTAAGTAAAAGAATGTATTAAAGCTGGACAGCGACGATTTTTTTCATACCATCTTGTGCTTCATATATACATATCAATTATTCAAGGTTATTTTATGGAATTTCATTTTCTGCGATGTTGTTTTTAATATAATGGATTTATAATAAAAATCACTTTTTATACGAAAACATATTCGTTTTATTTCAAAAATGCTTAAAATCAATGAGATAGTGCATTTAAATGTTTATACAACTCTGTGCGACACATATAGTTGTAGGAGCGGTACCATGAACTAGACAAGCTGTCGTGAAATTTCTGAGTTCCCCTATTTCCGATATATTAAGCTGAACGATATTTACTGTTAATAAATATTTTCTGAAGAAATTTCTCCTCCACATCACTTCGCACATATATTGTACTGTGTGAATATTCCTGTATGATTTCAGGCAGCGTGATGTGATTGACGTTACCATCACTCCAACTTAGTACGTTTATGTGAGCGAACTCGTACTGATTCTGTTTTCGGGCCTCCGCTGACAATTCTTGGTATGGGTATGACGGTGCAATATGATGCACGATAGGTTGCACCGAGCCGAAAGATAATATAGCTCGTAGCTCGTTTATGAGATATTGTTTATTATTCCCAGTTACAAACTGTATATCAAAAATAAACTTAGTCATGATGGCTAAATGAGGTGTCCACAGAGAATAAAAAAATTCTTTTCAGTTTTAACGTATTTATATATTTATACTTTCTACTTTCTTCAATTGTGTTCCAGCTTATGTACTACTAACTTGAAAATATTTATGCTATTTTAATTTTTTCAAACCGTAAGGGTATGAAAAATGATCTTCAACGACCAGCGACGAAGGGGAAATTTATTATATCAGCCTTTACCCTCATAACCGTGTCAGAGAAAAATGCAGTGTTAGACTGATTTACGTTCTCAGGTGAAGCTGGAAGCTCAATAGACAAGCTTATTTTACTACCTCGCTCCAAACTAGAGACTAACTCTTCTATCATTCTGTTGAACATAATCTCGAGCTCTTGAATAGGGTCCTCACAGGTCTATCTGAACTCTTTTGATCGAAAGAGCATTCTTACACTTTTGGTATTGAATTTTTTATAATAGACCTCCTCTCTTGACAAAATTCCAATCTCGTTACCCACCCCACCTATCTGAGCTGAAATTCCACCCTGCTCTAGTTCCTGTAAGATTCCAAAATTCACATCTGACCTGCTGCACGCCAAACTGTTTGGGGCATGTCTTTCATTTTGTAATACTTGCTCATTGTTTAACCTTCTTCGTTAAAATGCTTAGATTAGCTACAAATACATCATATTATAAGCTTGAAGAACTAACAAAATAACTTATTGAACCTTAACTATCCATTTAAAAAAAAAATTTCAATCTATGAAAATGTTTAATTCTATTTGCTGTCTTTAAAGTAGATTCCTTTCTAAATCCCCACAAGGCTTAAATGGCCTCTTCCTTCTATGCATTCAATTTGAGTTTTGCTTTCTCCACTATCCTCATCTAAAGCTTCTATACTTGAAAGCTTTAAAAACAAAAAAAAACACAGGTTACATATATCACTACATTCGTAAATTAGTGAACAACGTTGATCCAGATTTGCATTTCACACACAACAGCCCATCAATGTGTCTGTGCCTTTTATTCATTTACTCAACATCATCTCACGCATTTGCGAGCCAGCACAAAAACGCCTCAAGATACGCAATTGCGTAGCGGGTCTACGGCAGTATCTCAAGCCAAATTCATCAGCCGTCATCGAGTTTGTATCTACATGGCACCGTAAAGCGTCTTAAGCAAAAGTCATCGGTCTTTTCCTTTATTTCATTTACCCATTAGTGTCGCATCATCTCAAGTATTTTCAAGCCAGCACAAAAACATCTCAAGCCAAATTCATGAGCCGCCCAACATAGCCGTCACGATAAGGCGTCTCGAAGGAAATTCATCAGCCTGCATCTACACGCTCTGAAAACCCGAAGCCCGTCCAAACCATCTCTAGCAAAAGTCAATATTTCATCACCCTCGGATCACGCAGATGTCGACTTAAAACAAACCGACAACCAGTCTCTGATTTTTCACGCTAACATTGCCATGTGGTTTTTTCTACGATACTCTTTTACGCTACGATTGCCATGTGGTTTTTTCGACGATACATTCATTCAAAACCATCGATTTTTGATTTTGCTAGAACTTTATCCATCTCTATTCAAACACAACGCTCGGGCTCTTAACCTCACTCATGAAACCTCGTATCAAAACCACTCTCCCCGCATTCAAACCTGCTCTTAGCCAACCAATGCTCTCAAAAACTGTTGTTTGTTGTTTTGACCTTTTGAAGGTCATTTCTGTCATGTGCCATATCTTGCAAACCAAACATAGGATTTGTATTGTTTACTGAATTAGTATTTTTTCACGATTTGACATCAATGAGACTAACAATTATTTCTTATTTTCTGTTGGTTTTGAGAAACATGTCAAAAATAGATTCAAGTGCATGTAAAAACTCAAATGTATGTATTACAAATGATGAATACTAAAGAACAAAACTCCTAAAAACTGCAATTTTTTATTAAATGAAAGCTTTTCAAAGCATATGATCTTGAAAAGTGTTGACTACAAAACATTTTACCATTCAAAAAGTTGATTCCCACAATTTCGCATTTGTATTGATTTGTATTGGTTTTCAAAATTTAAGCAGTTTTTTCATTAAAGTTAAAACACGATCCTGTGAAGACCATTAAAAATCTCCTCAAATTATGCAGTTTGATTGACTTTACAACAATGTCTTTAGAATAAGAGATATAAGGTAGTTGTGGTCTTTTCCGCGTATTTCGCGAACGAGCCAACTTTAAAATAGGACGGGAAAACGAAAATGATAAAACGAAAAATAAAATCGTATATCGTTTTATTTCGTTGCCTCGAACGTCCACTTCGGACTTCTGTCTTGGAAAAATGTCAAAATTTCTACCTATTACAATATTACTTTTAGTATTTCTTATCTTAACAAAAAAAATACTTAGTCTAAATTTCTTAAATGCAGAGTGACAAACATACCATGTTTGAATCTTTTCCATATGTGGAATTTCAATACATTGTTGTGTGTGGTCTTCTTATTGAAATTTAGGCGAGGAATCGCCACACATTAGGATAAACAAAAAATGCTCAATATTTCATCACCCTCGGATCACGCAGATGTCGACTCAAAACAAACCGACAACCAGTCTCTGATTTTTCACGCTAACATTGCCATGTGGTTTTTTCTACGATACTCTTTTACGCTACGATTGCCATGTGGTTTTTTCGACGATACCTTCATTCAAAACCATCGATTTTTGATTTTGCTAGAACTTTATCCATCTCTATTCAAACACAACGCTCGGGCTCTTAACCTCACTCATGAAACCTCGTATCAAAACCACTCTCCCCGCATTCAAACCTGCTCTTAGCCAACCAATGCTCTCAAAAACTGTTGTTTGTTGTTTTGACCTTTTGATGGTCATTTCTGTCATGTGCCATATCTTGCAAACCAAACATAGGATTTGTATTGTTTACTGAATTAGTATTTTTTCACGATTTGACATCAATGAGACTAACAATTATTTCTTATTTTCTGTTGGTTTTGAGAAACATGTCAAAAATAGATTCAAGTGCATGTAAAAACTCAAATGTATGTATTACAAATGATGAATACTAAAGAACAAAACTCCTAAAAACTGCAATTTTTTATTTAATGAAAGCTTTTCAAAGCATATGATCTTGAAAAGTGTTGACTACAAAACATTTTACCATTCAAAAAGTTGATTCCCACAATTGCGCATTTGTATTGATTTGTATTGGTTTTCAAAATTTAAGCAGTTTTTTCATTAAAGTTAAAACACGATCCTGTGAAGACCATTAAAAATCTCCTCAAATTATGCAGTTTGATTGACTTTACAACAATGTCTTTAGAATAAGAGATATAAGGTAGTTGTGGTCTTTTCCGCGTATTTCGCGAACGAGCCAACTTTAAAATAGGACGGGAAAACGAAAATGATAAAACGAAAAATAAAATCGTATATCGTTTTATTTCGTTGCCTCGAACGTCCACTTCGGACTTCTGTCTTGGAAAAATGGCAAAATTTCTACCTATTACAATACTACTTTTAGTATTTCTTATCTTAACAAAAAAAATACTTAGTCTAAATTTCTTAAATGCAGAGTGACAAACATACCATGTTTGAATCTTTTCCATATGTGGAATTTCTAAACATTGTTGTGTGTGGTCTTCTTATTGAAATTTAGGCGAGGGATCGCCACACATTAGGATAAACAAAAAATGGTCGCAGCGGGTCGCGAAAACATAAACATGTGCTGTAATATCTAAATTGTGATGCTTTAGCAGCATCAATAGGGAAATGTATTGTGACATAGTCACGATGTATTGACGATAGGGCAAAGCGTTGTTCGTTATGTTACGGAAAGGTGAGGCTGCTGTCGTAACTCCCCCTCCGTTAGATTGAAGCTCCCGATTCAATAATAATCTCGTTTTTCTGTTTCTCGTATTTAACTATTTTCTCTTCTAATTTATCGAATTTATTCGCGGGCTTTCGAGCAAGTGAATTTACGTTAATATTTATTATTTGACGTCTGCATTTAAGTTATATATAAATACAAAATATTATTACAATACATATTACAATAGTTGAGATGGAGGAAATGATTGTGTTCTGTTTGTGCTTAAATTCTATAAGTTTAATTTCTTTCAGCTTTTCGCCATGTTTGAATTTAATATCCTCGAAAGTGACTTCGTCTTATTTAAAATTTAAAGCGATAAGAGGTGACAATATAAGTTTATGTGAAAATCCTACTATCCTCTGTGCACACTTTATCGAGCAATTTAACTGTACAATTATTAAAATTTATAACAAAATTTTCAAATTTTTTTAAAGTGTTTTCTATTTTGTCGTTAAAATTATTGGCGAATATCAATCCGGATTCAATTACCTCTATAAGTGTATTACTATTTGTTTTCAAAAATTTACATGAGGTATCACAATTTATTGGATTCTTTAAATGCTTAATATATTTATTTTCGGCGAAATATTTGTCATTGAACTTAACAACTACCTGATTAGGTAAGTTAATTTTAGTATAATTTTTCAGAGCTATTGTACGTAAATAGTAGGTATATACAGGCTTATCGTAAAATATAGGAATATTTAATATAATATACAATATGTTATAGTAATTTCTAGCAACTATTTAAATTGACAGTTCTTGCAATTCGTAAAAGCCCATAAAATTTTGTTCGATTTCGATTCGATCAAGTATAGAACGAGACATTATGCCAAGAGTGCTGTATTTATGTTATCTATTACTTTATCTACTTCATATGTAAAATCTCTCAGAATGTTTTTATATTTTAGGTAATGAACTTGTACATTGACATTATTAAGTTCGTTGGTAGTCCAGAATGAATAATTTTTAAATTGGTCTTTTAAAGTTAAAGTTTGATTTTTTTTTATGATTTCCAAATTTCCTTCAAACATTTCGTTAGAAATTATTTGTTTCTTTAGTTGATTACTGATTTTATCTAGTGATGTGTCAACTCGATGTACTAACTCGAGTTTAAGATCAGTAAAGTATTGGATAATGAGGTTTGTTTTATTATCAGAAGTTTGGACAGTGATTTTTGCAAGTGTTGACAAAGTATGTTGATAATCGGTTAAATTAATTTTGTGAAAAATGTGATAATGATCAGCGATAGGATGTATTCGTTGTTTGTTAATTAGAATAACTTCATTTTCTGATTCTAAATTTTCAACTTGGATGTCGCTCGAAACTAACAGTGATATTAGGAATAAAAGGATTCCTTGTAGAAGTTTCGGGTGAGTTGACATCTGAGATAACAAAACGTTTCGGGCGTTTAATATTAACATATGCTATGTTATCGAGATTACGTTTAGTGTATTTAGCCAAATGTTTAGCTGCGCGGTTAGGGGTTTTAACGTATCCGGTGGTTCTCATTTCTTCGTGATTTTCGCGTGTTTTATTTTGCTTATTAATTGATCTATCCTTATTTAATTTCATTATGTTTATAATTTTAGATTTATCTGAAAGGCCATGATGTGCTTTGAAAGGTTCTGTATCAATAGATGAGTGTATTTGGCGATTATAGAAGTACAAGGAAGTATAAAGGCGTGATTTAGGTGAATCTCTGGAAGAGGTTGTTCGATACTTTGAAGCAATTGTTTGATGGAGACGTTCGACATCACTGTTACCCGTGTGTGAATTGGGTTTGGTAAAGTGTATTTGTATGCCATGGTCATTACACAGTTCTTTTATGAAAAAGTTATTAAATTCTTTGTCGGCAACGATCAAATTTGGTTTACCTAGATTTGATAGAAAAAATAATACTGCTTCTTTTAATGAAGGTTTAGATTGATCTGTTAAAATAAGGCAAGCTGCATATTTGGAAAATTTATCGATACATCTAGCCACTTTTAGGCGATCGATGAAAAAAACGTCTATATGAAAAATTTGGTTTATATCTTCGGGCGTTTCCGTAATTTTGAATTTCGGTTTTATTGGAGAAGTCGAGTGTTTTGCTGTATTGCATGGCTTGTAATTATTGACGTAGCGTGTTACTAAAGTTTTTAAATCAGGATAGTAAATATGTTGTGAGATTCCTTTAAATGTTTTGTCTATTCCGCCGTGTCCTATTTCTTTTGTATGATACATGTGGATTTGGAAAATCGCTTCTTCCGATGACTGGAGGTCTTTCAGAATACGGGACACTTTTATAAATTTATAGGAGCTATCGAAGACTTCGTGGAGCTTTAGCTGAAGTTTGTTAAAACAATGATCGTTTAGATCGGAATAAATGGCTATGCTTTTACTAGGAGGCAATTTATCCATTAAATTTTGTACATATTCGTGAAGAAGTAATTCTTCTTCGCGAATTTGGATGCGTGTTTTGTTAATAGGCGGTGGAAAATTTTGGTTGGAGAGTATAATTTGAAATTTGAATTTATTGATGTAATCATCCTTCATTGGAATCGAGGTATTTTGGTTTTGCGATTCTGAATGGATAGTACCTGTACCGTTTGCTTCCGAGGGGAGACAATTAGAGTTTCTTTGCACTTGTGTGGATTGGGAAGTACTTGGAATGTTGATTACTTCGGGGAGCTTAGTATTTTGCTCGTTGCAAATGTCTAAAATTTCCTGTAAAGTTTGGTCAGGTATATTTCGGGTTATGCTCCGGCATATTGGATTTTCCTGTAAATGAGACTCGTCGTTTACATGTACATCCTTATCTTCCATGAAATTTTTGTCCATACGGGACAAGAAATCGGCAACTCCATTATTTTTACCCTTGATGTATTTGATATTGAAATCAAACTCGTTAAGTCGCAATTTCCAGCGGATTAGCTTTTGGTTTGGTTCGTTCAAAGAATTAAGCCAAACGAGAGGGCGATGATCTGTTTCCAGATTAAAATGACGACCGTATAGATAAGGTCTGAAACTTTTTGTAGCCCAAACTATCGCGAGTAGTTCTTTCTAGATTGCAGAGTAATTGATTTCGTGCGAATTTAACGTTCGCGAAGCATAAGCTAAAGGATGGTTATTTTGAGAAAGCACTGCGCCTAACGCATATTGGGAAGCATCCGTTGTCAACGTGAATTCCTTTGAGAAGTCTGGGTAACTTAAGACAGGTGGAGTAGTGAACAGAAGTTTTAATTTAGCGAAAGCTTCAATATATTCGAAATTATTTACATTAATTTTAGCACCTTTTTTCAAAAACTTTGTCATAGGGACTGTTAGTAATAGTTAATAGTCTCGGATGAACTTTCTGTAATACCCCGTTAAGCCCAGGAAAGAACGAAGTTGTTTAACGGTTTTGGGAATCGAAATATTCTGTATTTTATTAAGTTTATCAGGATTCGGCTTGATTCCGTCCTGTGTTGAAATATGACCCAAAAACTCTGTTTGGTGAGTGAAAAAGTTACATTTATCTGGTTGAATTTTTAAATTAAACTCTCTGAGCTTTCTGAAAATGTTACGAAGTGAGTCCATATGCTCTTCTAATGAAGTGCTGAAAATCAATACATCGTCAAGGTAGACTACGCAAATTTTATTTATGTATTCCTTCAGAACTGAGTTTATCATTCTTTGGAATGTCGCGGGGGCATTTTTAAGACCGAAAGGCATTCGCAAATATTCGTAGTGTCCGTTATGTGTCGAGAAAGCTGTCTTTGCTCGATCACTTGGTTTAACTAGAATTTGGTGGAATCCTTTCGCAAGATCGATTGTGGAAAAATAATTAGATTTTCCCAGTTTATCAAATAAATCTTCTATATTAGGTATGGGAAATTTATCACTAATCGTAATATCATTAAGTTTACGATAATCTGTAACGAGTCTCCACTTTGTTTGCCCGGAATTGTCTACCTTTTTAGGTACAATCCACAATGGTGCATTATAGGGAGAGTTCGATGGTTGGATTATATTATTTTCCAACATTTCGGCTATTTGCTTTTCCACTTCTTTTTGGTGGATTTGTGGTAACCTATATATTTTAGTAAATATAGGTTTATCTGAGGTAAGTTTAATGTTGTGCGTTACAACATTTGTCGAGGTAAGTATATCCCCTTCGTGGTAGAATAAATTTTTTAATTGATGAAGCAATTGGTATAAATTACATTTTTCTTCTTCATTTAAATGAGAGGTTTTGATGTTTTGGAGTGTATTTGAGCCTCCAACTGTAGGGGAAATCTGATCAAGAGAAAGACAAAGACTTTTCGATACCGTTTTCGGGTCTTGGTCTTCTGTTATAAAAGGAACTTTGTTACCATTAGTTGTAATAGAACCGTCGTTATTATTAATTATTGATTCAGTAGGAACTAACACATTTTGTCCTAGAATAGCGTCGAATTTGGGGTTTGGTAAATTTGTCAATTTCCATTCAATGTTTGAAGAAGGTAGGTTAAATTCTTCCGGAAAATTGGTCCAAATACCTTTTTCTATTATTTCCCTTGAATGCAGACTACTCAACCTTATAGGGTTGTCGAGTGTGTGCGATTTGGGAAATATATTTTTATTTAAAAGTGAAGTATTACAACCAGAATCTATTAAACAACGAAGTGTTTTATTATTGATTGTAATGGGAATTATTGGTAATTCCCATGGACAGGGCTTTCTACTGTTTGGAGGCGATGCGAGGCTGATACTTGAAAATTTTCAGCATCAGTAGCTTCAACAATGCGTGAACGTGGATCATGTCGTTGATAAGTATTATGATATGTTTGATTACCTTGATAATGAGGTTGATATTGCCTATTAGAATTATTGAAAGGGTGTTGTGGTTCCCGCTGAGAATAATGATTATTATTATTTGGTCTATTTACAGAATTATTCTCATATCGAGATCTAAAATTTGGGTTATTTTGATAGCCAAAACGATTATTATTAAAATTTCGCGAATTATTAGTGTCGCGTGATTGATTAAAACTTGTGTTAGGGATAAACTTTGAGTTGAAATTAGTATTATTGTGCTGGTTTTTGTAACCAGATTGAGTGTCGTGAGGCGAATTACTGTCACGAAGCTGTTGTGCTTGTTTCAGTATAGAGTATGCACTGTGTAACGTACCACACTGTCGCATTTCAATTAATATTGATTTGTATTCCGGAATACAAGCTTTAAATCTTGAAAGCGCAAAAATTTCGTTAAAGTGTGGCTGGAAATGTTGAAACAAGTCTTTTTGGGGGTCTTGTGAATACTTCGTGTTTAGTTTGTTTAAAACAATATTGGTTTCACGGTAAACTTTATCAACATTAGTATCAAATTTGATATGATTCATGTCGTTAATTAATGCCTGGTATGGCTCCGAAACACCAAAGTTCTCATATAGAACTTGTTTAATTTGGCACCACCTTGCGAAAGGGTATTTGTCAACGATGAATTGTGGTTCCCCACGAATTTTCGTGATCACTATTTGCTCCACATATTGCTGATGGGCTGCCGTTTCGCATAATTGCAAAATTTGATCGACACGGTTACAAAAAGCTTGTAGAGAAATACTATTTTTCGTATTAGAAAACTCATGTAAGCGATTGGCTTCATGTAAAATGTTTTCAAAGGATAACTGAAAATTTGGAACAATATTTGGTACTGCCACCGGTGGTTCAATATTATTCACTTCCGCGTTGTTTTCGAGGCTATTAGCATCAAAGCTACGGAGCTGAGCCGCACTTTCCGCAGGGGTTGACATATTTTCAAAAAGAAACGTATACTCTCGCGCACAAATAATAAGGACGATTTCTTAATCACAAGAACTGTTCACAATTTTTCGGAGCACAATAAAATAATATATGCATATATATAAAGATACAAAAATAAATGTAACTTGGTTTACTCACGATAACGGTGATGAAAATTGGGGTTTTGTTCCTTCGATGTAAGAAAGCTTTTTTCTCCACGACGAATGCTGGGACCGATAAAATATACTCCTACGGTGATGAAAATTGGGGTTTTGTTCCCTCGATGTAGGAAAGCTATTTTCCACGATGAAATAAAAGAATCGGTGATCTCACACGATGAATAATTAGAGGCCGGTAACTAGGTCTCCTGGGATGATGAACTATTTTCGTTGTTGAGTCTGTGATCCTCGACTCGAATGATGGAGCGGGATCCTTGCTAGGTTGCTGGTGAGTCTATGATCCTCGACTCGAATGATGGAGCGGGATCCTTGCTCGGTTGCTGGTGAGTCTATGATCCTCGACTCGAATGATGGAGCGGGATCCTTGCTCGGTTGCTGGTGAGTCTATGATCCTCAACTCGAATGATGGAGCGGGATCCTTGCTCGGTTGTTGTGAATCACGAACAATGTAGGTTGTTAACCGACTGCGCCAGTTTTGGTCTTTTTCGCGTATTTCGCGAACGAGCCAACTTTAAAATAGGACGGGAAAACGAAAATGATAAAACGAAAAATAAAATCGTATATCGTTTTATTTCGTTGCCTCGAACGTCCACTTCGGACTTCTGTCTTGGAAAAATGGCAAAATTTCTACCTATTACAAAACTACTTAAAGTATTTCGTATCTTAACAAAAAAATACTTAGTCTAAATTTCTTAAATGCAGAGTGACAAACAATACCATGTTTGAATCTTTTCCATATGTGGAATTTCAATACATTGTTGTGTGTGGTCTTCTTATTGAAATTTAGGCGAGGGATCGCCACACATTAGGATAAACAAAAAATGCTCGCAGCGGGTCGCGAAAACATAAACATGTGCTGTAATATCTAAATTGTGATGCTTTAGCAGCATCAATAGGGAAATGTATTGTGACATAGTCACGATGTATTGACGATAGGGCAAAGCGTTGTTCGTTATGTTACGGAAAGGTGAGGCTGCTGCCGTAACTAGGTATAATCATTCGAATGAACCTTTTTTACATGGTGTCTTTGATTGATTTTTTATTTTTAATTTAACTTTTTTTGTAATCATGAGAATATTTTTTGCTGGTTTCTCTACAAAAATTAATAAAAGTTTATAAATTTGATGAACATTTATTATTGTGATGTGCAACTCAGGTTAAAAATAATTTTTTTTTGTGAAAAAGCCCCACATCCATTTTTTTTACATTCCACATTTTTTTATCAAAGTAAAAAAACAGGTTTAACGGTTTTTTAAATATAAAAACATCACGAAAATGTTGATACGCGTCGACTGACACCTTAATGATGCAAATATTATATTTGGTTCACGAGATATAATGCATGATATAAATGTCCTTGAAGTTCATGATGACTTTCAATGACTTTTTTATTTTTTATTAAATTTTTGTTGTAATCATTAAAGAAAGTTTTGTTGGAGTTTTTTACAAAAACTGTTTGGCGTATACAAATTATATAAATATTGGTTACTGCGTTTTTAAATGCAGGTTAAAAATTTATTGTTTTTGAAAAACCCTAATTTTCACATTTATTTTTTTAAAATTGAAAAACGGCTCCAAATTTTTTTTAAAAAAATTTGATGGAATCATATAAATGTCACTACCCGTCGATTGGCACCTTGATCAAGTAAATCCTATGTTTGGTTCGCGAGATAAAGCGCACGACAGAAATGACCTTCAAAGAATCAAAACAACAAACCCCCAACCGAAGGTTCCCAAAAACTAATCAGCTGTTAAGATTGCATAGACACTTCGATTGACACCTTAACGAAAACGACACGACTTTGTTTACGTGAGTTATGCTCGTAGAAAAAACTGTCGACGAACGTACGTACACACACAGATCTTTTTTCTAAAAACTATTTAAATATACTCTAAAGACTTCGAAAATTTCAATTTCAATTTTCGAGGCGATTACAAGAACTTCCCATTTACTGGGAAGTTAAAAACTGAACAATTTGGTTTACTGCGTTCACTGTTCATTGGCGATTCCCGTCTCGTAGCTGTTTTTTCATGCAACAACATTAACTTTCAACATTATTTAACAGTATTGCTTTCCTTAACAAGAACAATTATTATTTGTAGATTTGACGAATATTGTAATTAATTTTCAACTTCGCCAGAATTGTTTTAAACAGTTTACTTTTCTAATAACTAACAAATAAATACGTTTTTCATGATTGATGAGAATGATTCCTCATTTCAATTACACTGGTTTCGAAAAAATCTCTTCTATCTAATTTAGACGTCTGCCGAACATTGCTATTCGAAATCGGGAATTTTAAGAATTCACCGTATATAATAGTAATATATAGTTTCTTACATTTCCAAAAACCATTGATACAGAAACAGCAAATATGTATAATGAATATGAAAGCATTCATTAAATATGTATGTTAGGATCATTTGTGGAATGTTTCGAGTTCATTAATTGTCAGTGTTCGTAAGATCTCAGTGACTTCGTCCTCTATCTTAAGGAGAAGAAAAATATGTTTTACATTTAATCAGATATTGAAGTTTTACAGAGTCTGTTGTTTTCATTATTTATATCGTGTTTATTATTTTTACTATTTATCTAGACATTATCGCAAAGTTGACCATGTTGAACTCAAAGGACGCACCTCGTGGTTGGTATTATTTTCTATTATGACCCATTTGAATTTTTAACATTCACATTTTTATTTTACCGTCAATCCAGCCTACAGTAAAACCACATTTTGTTTTCCGCAAAGCGCAGCTGAAATTCGTGATGGGCAAAGTGTCGGCATTTTTTACATATACTGTGGTTCATACCAACTACCGAAAATTAAATTTAAAGATAGAACCAGGATACAAATTGAAGTCCACGATCACATTAACACATGGGTAAAGCTTTGCCGTTTCACACTTAGCAGCTTCACTGACTTGAATCAACATCATTCCAAGGAAACATTTTTCAGTTTTACGGCGAGGTACAAGAGAAACTAGAAATACTGAAAAGAAAAGTTAGAATCGAAGGAGTGAAAGATTAATTGCAGCCACATGAAATTAACGATAACATTACAAATAATATCAAAGTAGGATCAGAAGTATTTAAAAATAATTTTGAAGAGCTATTTTGTATTGTAGAGCACCGGAACTAATTGAGATTGCCCTCCAAATTTCAGAGAAAGGTGGTTACCTACGACAAAATAACGAAATACCTCGACAAACGAGTACAAACTTTCAAATTCGTCATCGGAATCCGACTTAAAATCACTCTTACTACAGTAGCTTGCATTTTAATAGTCCTTTTAATTATCCAAACCGAAATAATTTTTTTCTAAATTAAAATTTTACGCAACGATATAATCAAAACTGTAACCCTCAAGCAATCCAGATACAACCTGTTAAATTTTTTGCCATTCAAAGCAACTACCAACCACAAAAACTAAGACATAACCTCAAATAAACGCACAATGCCGTTCTACTGCAATTTAGGGGAAGAAACAATGCATAGCTATAACACTTATATCAACGATCTTCAATTAGTTTTAATCCAGAATCAACCTAGCTTCAGTCCAGACACACGCACTCATCAGATTAATTGTTAAGAATGTGAAGAACTCCAAACTCTTGTAATAGAATTCGAGGATATATTTATCAAAGAGAAAAGTAATCTCGTTGTTACTTACGTTGTAAAGCATATTATTAAAACTGAAACGGACGAATCTATTTATACTTAAAACTATAGGTATCCACATGTATAAAAAGAAGAAGTGGACAAGCAGATTATAAACATGTTAAACAAGAGATCATTCGAAATGGTTTTTCTCCCCATTCCTTCCTTATCTCGGGAGTACCAAAAAAGTGGATGCTGGTGGTAAAAAGGGCGTATTTTATTCTATTATAGAAAGCTAAACTAAATTACAATTGATGACAAATTTCCCATTCTTTGTTAGCATGCAATCTTTAATAAACTTGGACGATGGATGAATTCCACTACATTAAATCTTACTAACGATTTCCATCAGTTAGAGATAGAGACCGACGTTCAAAAAACCACAGGCGTTTTCAGCACCTAATGAATTCAATTCTGCCAGAAAAAAATGGTTTGCTTGTTTAAACGATATCGTTATTTTTCTACTAGCCTGAATGAATATATTTGTTCAATGAAGAAAACTTTCAAAAATTAAGAGAAGCTAATCTCAAAATGCAAATTGTAAGATCGGAATTTTTGAAATACGAAACCGAATATCTTGTCCATATTATTTCAACAAGTTGAGGCAAACCAAAACCTTCAAAAATAAAGCAGTCCATGACTTTCCAATTTCGAAAATTTTCAAACAAATAAAATCTCTTTAGGGTTCGTTGGTTTTTATCGAAAATTCATCAAAGGTTTTGCTATTGTAGCGAAACCCATGACCTTACGTCTTTAAAAGAATGTGAAAATTGACCTCCAAGATGAAGACTATATACAAACTTTCAATAAATTTATATATTTCGTAACTCAAGAACCGATTCAAGCAAATCCAGATATTCCAAAAGAATTCATTTTTTCGTACTTCGCCATCGAAGCAGTGCTTTCCCATTCGCAGCACCCAACATGTTTCGCCTCCCATACCCTGAATGAACATAAAGTCAAATATTATAAAAAAAAAGTTACTTGCAATGGTCTGGGCCACAGGTTGCTTTCGCTCCTATTTATACGGAAGAAAATTTACGATTCGTACCGACGATGGACCATTATAATGGCTTTCGATTCTAAGAGAACTAAACTCTTGAATTCAGCGATGGAAGATAAAATTGGAAAAGTTTAATTTTTCAATCGAATACCGTAAAAGGAAAGAAAACTTAGTAGCAGATGCACTTTCGCGCGTCAAAATCGGTGCTAACGATATAAATTACCTGGGTGGACATATAGAAAACCAAAGAGCATTACTAACGACAGAAAATTAGGCGAACGATATAAATTTAACTGATACAACGATACATGGTGCTGAAGAAAATAACCTCCACTTTATCGAAATATCTGAAGTGTCCCTTCATCTTTTCAAAACCCAATTTATAGTTAAGAAGTCACATACAAATTCGATTAAATTAGAGAAAAAATTCAATCGCAAAGAGTGCTAGAGTAAAAATCCAAACGATAAATACTTCAAATATATTTTAACAAACTACATGCCGAAAAAAGGACTAGAAGGACTTATATTTTCAACATTTCAGAACGAATACATTAAATGGAAAGCTGACAATTCAAATCCAAAAGTTACTGGAAGATAAACAAATAGATTAGAACACCTAAACCTAGTAAATAGCCCTATCATTTAACAAAAACACAATCAAACCCTCACAAAATAGGATTTTTTAATAACTGTGGATGTAATTAGTTTAAGATAAATCAGCAATGTTCAATGTTCACAAATTCATTTATTTTCAGAGATCAGCAAATTGTGCGTTCATTGAGATATGTAAATTATACTTAAAACTCCTTGTTGAACGGTTGGATTATTGAAAATTGTTGTAATCGAAGCAAAACCATAGTTGACGGTAGGATCATCCTTTGTTCCTAGAATCAACCTTGCGGCTTCTTCGTGTCTCATAGCTGATTTGACGAAAAGCAATGCTATGGTGCTGAGTCATTGTGAAATATAGAGGATACTATGGACGTAATTGTTTCACAGTTCCAGAATTTCGGATTACTGTGATTGAAGCAAAATTCTAAGCGGATGGTCATAAAGTATGATTCGAAATAGTTATCTAACGAACCAGGAAACCACACCATTTCAAAAAATGTAGTAACATCCTAGTACCTTTTAATTGTAATTTAGTAACGGGTGTCACCGTCCTCTATTTCTTTTATGGCTACCCAATTTGACTTTGAGACACGGAAACAACAAAGACTGGATTCTAGGAACTTAGGACGATATGACCATCCGGCAAGGATTTTGCTACCACCACAGCAAACATAAATTATGGAACTGTAAAACAATTACGTCCATTGTATCTGCTATGTATATGCCACAATTACTGAGCACCATAGCATTTATGGGTTGATACGATGGATGTCACCCTGGTTTATTGCTTTGTACCGCGTTGGCTATGAGACACGAAGAGGACGCAGGATTGATTCTAGGAACAAGGGATGATCCTACCGTCGACTATGATATTGCTCCGAATACAACAGGTTTCTAACAATCCAACCGTTCAACAATGAATTTTAAGTGTAATTTACATATCTAAATGAGCGAACAATTTGCTAATTTCTAAAAATAAATGTATTTGCAGTTGAATGTTGCTGATTTCAATTAAACTTATTATACCCACAATTATTCCAAAAAAAACAATATCGACCGGGAATCGAACACACGACCTCATGATCACGAACTAGTCGCGCTGCTTCCTACACTACACCGCTTCTTCCAGATGCAAACAGTTACCAATCCATAAGCGACGCTAAAAACTTTAGAGGCGTTTTCATCAAAAGAGGGGGGAGGTGTTACGATCTCCTATTTTAAGGATCAAATATTCTTAACGTTGCCTACTTGTGTGCCAAATGTCATCCGAATCTGGGAGGATGAGACCTAAACTGGTTAGACATCCAAGAAGTAATCATTAAATATATCGGTGCAGTTAGCAAACCAAAAAAAAATCTTGATGATGAATTAATCTCAAGTAGCTCTCTAAATTTTTTCGCAAGTACAAAAATATAAATAAAATTAAGATATAAAAATATTCCAGGGAAGATCAATGAAAATTTGAGACTATTAAAAGTAGAAGATGATTTCAATAAAGAAACTTTCTATGTTGATTTTGTTGTAAGAGCCGTAAGGCTTTATAGTTAAACAATACATTCTTAAACCGGCTACCTACTCAGAGAAATACAGAAAGGTGTAGTTACTTAAGATAAATACCATGGAATCAGAGAAAGATTGCAATCCCGAAAAGTAAAATATATCAATAAACTCAATCATAGTAGAAAATGCGGAAAATTAAATAAAAATTACGTTGAAAACTCTGTCAGAAAAACTTAAAAAAATCCCATGTATCTTCGAATTAAACGTGACTATAAAGATGGTCAATACTATTTCTTTCATTTTAAACGGAAAGCTCACGAATCGCAAATCGCAAAAAAAGGATCAATCAGGTTCTGAATTTCATTTCGCAAACTTTCACATCATTCTTGTTGATGATTTCGCTAAAAGTATCCCAAAGATAAGATCATAGCATGCCAATTGCTTTTCACTTATCGAGAGAAAAGAAATCAAAATAGTTGAAGATTATGTCAAAGTCCAACATGTCGTAAATATGTCTTAGTACGAACAGAATATGAAGATTATGCAATCAAATATCAACGGAATGGACAAACCTTCTATCACTATTTGATAAATTTCATGAGCTTGAGGATGAGCTTCGCACATTGCTGACAAACAATCAATTCAAACGCGACCATTTGAGCATTAAAGAACATAAAATTTTCTTACTGGAACGATGGCGCCATATATGACGGAGACAAACGATGACATTTTAAAACTTTAAAAGGAAGAATAAGTTGTGATTTTAACTTATCCAAAAATATAAATAGTCAACTCCGAATAAATAATCAAACTATCGATGAAATATATACATATGATAACAAATCATATGAATGTTCAACCGAGTAAAATTGAAACTAAAATTACTAAAATCTTACTGTAAATAAATATTCTAAAATTAAAATTGAACCTATTCGAAATAAAAACAAGCCGTGAGGTGCGACCCATGAGGTCCACACGGTCAACTTCCCAGTAATATCTACATAGATATTAAAAATATTTAACACAATAATAGTTATGGAAATAATACTACTTCAAATAATAAAAATGTACCTCATAAAAGTTATTGGAATGACTTAATATTAATCGTAACATCTACGCGAGCGTCAATTGATTACGTAAGGATTTCGGTGCATTGGTTTGATTGATTATTCACGCGGATCAATCAGAGGGGGGACAGGTTTCAAAGCAGTTTTTTCATTAAAGTTAAAACATGGTGCTGTGAAGACTATTGAAAATCTGCTCAAATTTTGAAAATATTAATGAACTTTGATTGACTTTACAACAATGTCTTTAGAATAAGAGATTTAAGGTTTAATGATTCGAATGAACCCTTTTTACATGGTGACTTAATTTTTTTTTATTTTTTATTTTTTTGTAATCATGAGAAAAGTTTTTGCTGGTTTCTCTACAAAAATTGATAAAAGTTTATAAATTCTATCAACATTTACTATTACGATGTGCAAATCAGGTTGAAAATGAATTTTTTTTTTTGAAAAAACACTACTTTTCCAAAAAAAATTTAATAAATCAAAAAAATCGCTTTAACGATTTTTTTAAAATATAAAAACATCATACAGATGTTGATACGCGTTGATTGACACCTTAATGATGGAAAGATTATATTTGGTTCTCGAGATATAATGAACGACGTAAATGACCTTGAACGTTTAATGATTTTTTATTTTTTATTTAGTTTATTTTTGTAATCATGAAAAAAACTTTTGCTGGTTTTTTCACAAAACCTATTCGGACTATATAAATAATATAAACATTGATTACTTAGGTTTGAAAATCAGGTTAAAAATTTTGTGTTTTTGAAAAAAACCTTAATTTTTTGAATTTTTTTTTAAAAAATTAAAAAACGGCTTCAACGATTTTTTTAAAATTTATTAGATTCATAAAATTATTAATACGCGTCGATTGACACCTTAATGATGAAAATCGCATGTTTGGTTCGTGAGATATAGCGCATAACATGGTTGACCTTCAAGGGGTGAAAACAGCAAACGCCCCCGACCGAAGTTTCGCAAAAACTAATCAGCTCTTAAGATCACAAAGACGCTTCGATTGACACCTCAACGAAGTCGATACGACTCTGTTTACGTGAGTTATGCTCGTAGAAAAACTGTCCGCGAACGCACGTACGTACGTACGTACACACACACACACGCACACACATACATACTTCTTTCTAAAAACACTTTATATATACTCTATAGACCTCAAAACGTAAAGAAAAGTTGAAAATTTCAATTTCGATTTTCGAGGCGATTACAAGAACTTCCCATATACTGTGATAAGCAATATGTATTATGTAAATATAATAACCAAAATGAATTTAAAAACTTAGAACTCGTATTGAATCCATGTATTCAAAAAGTTTTTAAACCTCAATTGACCGATTTTACCTAGGATTATAACAATGAAAAGGAAATCTTCCACATCTTTGAAGACACTGTAATCATGAAAAATTTGAAAAGCGAAATTCAAGAAATCGTAATGATAATATTGAATTTGAAAACCTTTCAATCTAACTGTACTAAATAGTTTCACTATGGAAGAGTTGAATTCAAAAAATTTAAGGAATTAAAAAATTAATTACCGAAATTAAACACGAAAGATTTGTAACTATTCGGACCAATATCGACGCGAAGGTAATAGTAGTAACTTTCAAATTTATTATTATATTTGTAGTTTACTTAATATTTAAAAAAAAAACAATAATACAAATGTGTTTGTAAATATCAAACTTTCCGCTTTTAACATAAACCACCAGGAGTCAATTCTTAAGAGAAGGGAGGTCACGTCAGCATATATGAATGCAAAGACGTGTCGATAAAAATTACCACAAATGCAACAATATTATGTTTGATTCCAGCATATTCTCAAGCATTTCTTAAGTAGCATACAATGTTGCCATTAAGTATCTAATGTTGCAATTGCCCAAAGCATATATTTCCAACATATAAAAAGTAGTCGCGATACCAAAAAAGAGCTGAAGGTAAACACTTTGTTCCTTTGTTCAAAGTAATATCGAATAAGCAAATTCGTCGTCCCTTTAAAGTGCTTCCCTAGCAGTTAGTTTGCCTCTAATTCTCATCCAAAAATTTGTAGAGGTTCACATTCAAACATATTTTTTTTAACCATCACAAGATAATGAGATACGATTTCATAGAAATATGTTTTCCTCAAAATATTTGTAAAAGTCAAGGCTATCGAAATATCCAGGGATTCAGTTATTGCCTTCTATCCAGAATGATGACTACCCGCACCATTATTCTACCGACTCACGTCTGATACATAATTGAATATTGTATTGTGTCATGAATAGCTAAATTAGTGTATGTGGAAGAAGCATAGTGTAGCTTTGTCCACTGTTTAGACGAACGCCTAAACATGGCAGGTAAGGAATATTGTTATGGTTAGCACAATATTTGTGTACTACAATGAACACTTTGTCTGTAGCCATAGTTTTCAACTGTGTAAAGTTATGGCAACAATCATTAACAAACAAAGACTTCAAAAAGCAAGTTTCCACTTCACTAAAATCACCACATCGACGATTTTAAACAATATACATTGTAATCGAGCTAAGCTCGAAGTAACCATAAATGCTGATATTGCAATCAGCACCCAAAATATTTGTAGACATTTGGGATAAGTTTCAATCATTTTTGCTAGCTAAGATTTTAATACATAAACAATAAGATTTCTTTGAAGTGGATAGACATTGTGAGTGGCAGTTTGGATTCGGAATTTAATTAACCAGCACGGAAAACTCATCAAGTTTTTTAATATTGGACTTAAAAAGCCTTTCAGGCTCTTACACATATAACTGTAAGCAGGAAAGTGTGAGGCTAACATGCGTAATGTCAATGGTTTCAGACTCATTTGAAATATTGCTGGATACTCGCTTTCAGTTCACTGAGCTGGGAACAAGCACGTTATCATTGCTTGTGCGAAAATTGCGCTACCAAGACATAATTATGATCAGTTAATGATCGTTTGTAACGAATTTTGAATTTTTTTGACTAAGTGATAAATAAAACAAAAACGTTCAATTTTCTCCAACTTTATTTGTTGAGCTCCAAATACTAACTAACTAAACTAATCTAAAATTATGGACCTCTTACAATTATTTTCTGGACTAATTAATAATTTCAAGCGTACGGAATGTTTGTAAACATTTTGCATCGCTTGAAAGGAAATTTAAAACCAAGCGGCAATTTGCTCGCGTCGTAGTTGGTATTATCGGAAAATGCAATTTGCTTGAAGAGCAATGTTTCTTTTAATTATTAAAAGCTGATCGATATTGGCTTTCGACTTGATGGTGCTATAACTATTAATTTAAAGCGTACGAAATGTTTATAAACATTTTGTATCGCTTCGAGCGAAATTGAAAACCAAGTAATAACTTCCTCGTATCACAGTTCCTATTGTCGAATAATTCAATTTGCTTTAAAAGTAATGTTTACTTTAAATAATAAGAGCTGAGAATTGATATTGGCTATGGACTTGATGCTGCCATAACTCATCCATTCCCGCAGTGAAAATTTTACGCGTTTCTGAGTTGGTTTTAATTTCCTTAAAAGGGTTTTGATTTACAAATGCAATAAATGATAATAAAATTTTTTTTATTATCATTTATTCCATTTTTTTCCCGCTGAGAATATTGATTATTATTATTTGGTCTATTTACAGAATTATTCTCATATCGAGATCTAAAATTTGGGTTATTTTGATAGCCAAAATGATTATTATTAAAATTTCGCGAATTATTAGTGTCGCGTGATTGATTAAAACTTGTGTTAGGGATAAACTTTAAGTTGAAATTAGTATTATTGTGCCGGTTTTTGTAACCAGATTGAGTGTCGTGAGGGAAATTACTGTCACGAAGCTGTTGTGCTTGTTTCAGTATAGAGTACTGTCTAACGTACCACACTGTCTAACGTACCACACTGTCGCATTTCAATTAATATTGATTTGTATTCCGGAATACAAGCTTTAAATCTTGAAAGCGCCAAAATTTCGTTAAAGTGTGGCTGGAAATGTTGAAACAAGTCTTTTTGGGGGTCTTGTGAATACTTCGGGTTTAGTTTGTTTAAAACAATATTGGTGTCACGGTAAACTTTATCCTCATTAGTATCAAATTTGATACGATTCATGTCGTTAATTAATGCCTAGTATGGCTCGGAAACACCAAAATTCTCATATAGAACTTGTTAACTTCCCAGCATATGGGAAGTTCTTGTAATCGCCTCGAAAATCGAAATTGAAATTTTCAACTTTTCTTTACGTTTTGAGTCCTATAGAGTATATATAAAGTGTTTTTAGAAAGAAATATGTATGTGTCTGTGTGTGTGTATGTACGTACGTACGTTCGCGGACAGTTTTTCTACGAGCATAACTCACGTAAACAGAGTCGTATCGACTTTGTTGAGGTGTCAATCGAAGCGTCTTTGTAATTTTAAGAGCTGATTAGTTTTTGGGAAACTTCGGTCGGGGGCGTTTGCTGTTTTCACCCCTTGAAGGTCAACCATGTTATGCGCTATATCTCACGAACCAAACATGCGATTTTCATCATTAAGATGTCAATCGACGCGTATTAATAATTTTATGAATCTAACAAATTTAACAAAAAATCGTTGAAGCCGTTTTTTAATTTTTTAAAAAAAAGTGCAAAAAATTAGGTTTTTTTTCAAAAACACAAAATTTTTAACCTGATTTTCAAACCTAAGTAATCAATGTTTATGTTATTTATATAGTTCAAATAGTTTTTGTGAAAAAACCGGCAAAAGTTTTTTCATGATTACAAAAAAAAACTAAATAAAAAATAAAAAATCATTAAACGTTCAAGGTCATTAACGTCATTCATTATATCTCGAGAACCAAATATAATCTTTCCATCATTAAGGTGTCAATCAACGCGTATCAACATCTTTATGATGTTTTTATATTTTAAAAAAACCGTTAAAGCGTTTTTTTTGATTTATTAATTTTTTTTGGAAAAGAATTTTTTTTTTTTTTAAAAATTCATTTTTAACCTGATTTGCACATCGTAATAGTAAATGTTTATAGAATTTATAAACTTTTATCAATTTTTGTAGAGTAACCAGCAAAAACTTTTCTCATGATTACAAAAAAAAATTTGGTCTAAGTGCGACCCTTGAGGCCCACACGACTAACTTCCCAGTGGGGTGAATAAAATGCTATAATTTGGTTTTATTTTTAATTACTATTATTAATAATTATTATTATTAAACATTATTTTTCTAAATTAATAAAACTACTTTTATTATTTTTATCAATTTTTTATCTCTTCATAAAAGCTTTGGTAGAGAAAGACGCCGCCGCCACCTGCTCATCCTCTACCAAAGCCTCGGCAACCTCGTCCTCTTCGCCCTCGTCATCCTTCTTGTCCTCCACTTCGTCCTCAACCTTGTTCTTCATTTCGGCATCGGAATCCACAACTATTATTGAAGGTATTTAATTATTATTTACAATAATCATTCGTTATTAATAATGTTTGATCGTTACTGAATAGTTATAATTGACTTTATATATACAATATCAAATTATAACTAATATTATTTGATTGTTATGAACAATATTAAATTATTAATAACAACATCCAAATATTAATTGCATTAGCGTCTCTACTCGCATTCACCCAAACCTGATAATATAAGTTTGGAATTTCATAAATAAATTTTTAATTTTTTTTTAAATAACATTTTTTACAAATTTGATCACAATTTTACTAAAACGCACAATAATAACAACATTACTATGAAGGTATTTGGTATCTTCACGAAATAATAGTGCGTAGCAACAGTTTAAAAATAAGCAATTTTTAGTCGTTTTTTCAGTTTTTTCATCCTAAATAAAAACCGGCTTAACCGATTTTGCTGAAAAGTCATTCAGTTGTAATTTACGTAACTATGCGTCGTTTAAAACCAGTCCCACGTCTATCCGATCTTTGATTCTTGAGATAATCGAGACGAAAAATAATTCCGAACGCACATACGTACATCCGTACATACGTACATACGCACATACACACATACGTACATACACACTCACAGACATCTCTCTAAAAACGATGGATTTGGATTCTAGAGACTTTAAAACGTGCAGATATGTCAAAATTTAGGATTCGCAAAATCGACCCCATTACAATAACTTCCCATAGGGAACTGGGAAGTTAATAAACAAGCCGTGAGGTGCGACCCATGAGGTCCACACGGTCAACTTCCCAGTAATATCTACATAGATATTAAAAATATTAAACACAATAATAGTTATGGAGATAATACTACTTCAAATAATAAAAATGTACCTCATAAAAGTTATTGGAATGACTTAATATTAATCGTAACATCTACGCGAGCGTCAATTGATTACGTAAGGATTTCGGTGCATTGGTTTGATTGATTATTCACGCGGATCAATCGGAGGGGGGCAGGTTTCAAAGCAGTTTTTTCATTAAAGTTAAAACATGGTGCTGTGAAGACTTTTGAAAATCTGCTCAAATTTTGAAAATATTAATAAGCTTTGATTGACTTTACAACAATGTCTTTAGAATAAGAGATTTAAGGTATAATGATTCGAATGGACCTTTTTTACATGGTGACTGAATGAGTTTTTTATTTTTTATTTTTTTTTGTAATCATGAGAAAAGTGTTTGCTGGTTTCTCTACAAAAATTGATAAAAGTTTATAAATTCTATAAACATTTACTATTACGATGTGCAAATCAGGTTAAAAATGATTTTTTTTGGAAAAAACACTACTTTTCCAAAAAAATTAATAAATCAAAAAAATCGCTTTAACTATTTTTTTAAAATATAAAAACATCATAAAGATGTTGATACGCGTTGATTGACACCTTAATGATGGAAAGATTATATTTGGTTCTCGAGATATAATGAATGACGTAAATGACCTTGAACGTTTAATGATTTTTTATTTTTTATTTATTTTTTTTTTGGAAACATGAAAAAACTTTTGCTGGTTTTTTCACAAAAACTATTCGGACTATGTAAATAATATAAACATTGATTACTTAGGTTTGAAAATCAGGTTAAAAATTTTGTGTTTTTGAAAAAAAAAACCTAATTTTTTGCACTTTTTTTAAAAAAATTAAAAAAAAAACTCCAACGTTTTTTTAAAAAATTTATTAGATTCATAAAATTGTTAATACGCGTCGATTGACAACTTAATGATGAAAATCTCATGTTTGGTTCGTGAGATATAGCGCATAACATGGTTGACCTTCAAGGGGTGAAAACAGCAAACGCCCCCGACCGAAGTTTCCCAAAAACTAATTAGCTCTTAAAATTACAAAGACGCTTTGATTGACACCTCAACGAAGTCGATACGACTCTGTTTACGTGAGTTATGCTCGTAGAAAAACTGTCCGCGAACGCACGTACGTACGTACGTACGTACGTACATACGTACATACACACACACACATACTTACTTCTTTCTAAAAACACTTTATATATACTCTATACACCTCAAAACGTAAAAAAAAGTTGAAAATTTCAATTTCGATTTTCGAGGCGATTACAAGAACTTCCCATATACTGGGAAGTTAAAAATAAAAAAATCATTCAGTCACAATGTAAAAAGGGTTCATTCGAATCATTATACCTTAAATCTCTTATTCTAAAGACATTGTTGTAAAGTCAATCAAAGTTCATTAATATTTTCAAAATTTGAGCAGATTTTCAATAGTCTTCACAGCACCATGTTTTAACTTTAATGAAAAAACTGCTTTGAAACCTGTACCCCCTCCGATTGATCCGCGTGAATAATCAATCAAACCAATGCACCGAAATCCTTACGTAATCAATTGAAGCTCGCGTAGATGTTACGATTAATATTAAGTCATTCCAATAACTTTTATGAAGTACATTTTTATTATTTGAAGTAGTATTATTTCCATAACTATTATTGTGTTTAATATTTTTAATATCTATGTAGATATTACTGGGAAGTTGACCGTGTGGACCTCATGGGTCGCACCTCACGGCTTGTTTAATTTGGCACCACCTTGCGAAAGGGTATTTATCAACGATGAATTGTGGTTCCCCACGAATTTTCGTGATCACTATTTGCTCCACATATTGCTGATGGGCTGCCGTTTCGCATAATTGCAAAATTTGATCGACACGGTTACAAAAAGGATAACTGAAAATTTGGAACAATATTTGGTATTGCCACCGGTGGTTCAATATTATTCACTTCCGCGTTGTTTTCGAGGCTATTTGCATCAAAGCTACGGAGCCGAGCCGCACTTTCCGCAGGGGTCGACATATTTTCAAAAAGAAACGTATACTCTCGCGCACAAATAATAAGGACGATTTCGTTATCACAAGAACTGTTCACAATTTTTCGGAGCACAATAAAATAATATATGTATATATATATAAAGATACAAAAATATATGTAACTTGGTTTACTCACGATAACGATGATGAAAAGTGGGGTTTTGATCCCTCGATGTAAGAAACCTTTTTTCTTCACGACGAATGCTGGGACCTATAAAATATACTCCTACGGTGATGAAAATTGGGGTTTTGTTCCCTCGATGTAGGAAAGCTGTTTTCCACGATGAAATAAAGGAAGCGGTGATTTCACACGATGAATAATTAGAGGCCGGTAACTAGGTCTCCTGGGATGATGAACTAATTTCGTTGTTGAGTCTGTGATCCTCGACTCGAATGATGGAGCAGGATCCTTGCTCGGTTGCTGGTGAGTCTATGATCCTCGACTCGAATGATGAAGCGGGATCCTTGCTCGGTTGCTGGTGAGAAGTGATATAGTTTGTGTGTGTTGTGTTTTTTTCTTCAAACACTTTATTCTGTGAATATTAAAACTCCATTTCAAAATGCTATGACTTGTATTTACTCGTGAATAACGAAGAATGTAGGTTGTTAACCGACTGCGCCAGTTGTGGTCTTTTCCGCGTATTTCGCGGACAAGCCAACTTTAAATAGAACGGAAAAACGAAAATGATGAAACGAAAAATAAAATCGTATATCGTTTTATTTCGTTGCCTCGAACGTCCACTTCGGACTTCTGTCTTTGAACAATGGCAAAATTTCTACCTATTACAATACTACTTATAGTATTTATTATCTTAACAAAAAAAATACTTACTAGGAGAGGACCAGGTTATGGAATCACAGATTTGGACGAAATTTGGCACATAAGTAGAAGACGTCAAGGATATTCGATCCTTAAAATATTAGAGCGCAACACTCATCCTTTTTTGAGAAAAACGTCCTTAAAGTTTTTTGCGTTGCTATTGTATAATTAAGTTTTCACAACTGACAGGAGCTGAGCAGTCTAGGTAGCAAAGGCACTAGCACGCGATCAAGGGGTCGTGAGTTCGATTCCCGGTCGGGGTATTGATTTTCTTTTTAAATTATTGTCGTCGTCGTCGGCGTCGTGTGTTCGATTACCGGGGTGAGTATTGTTTTTTTGAATAATTGTGAATGTAATTTTTTTATGGTGAATCAGCAATGTTCACTTACAAATACATTTATTTTTCCTAAAAAGCAAACTGTTCGTTCATTTAAATATGTAAATTATACTGAAAACTCATTGTTGAACGGTTGCGGTGCAATCAAACAACGGTTGTAATCGAGCAATATCATAGTTGGCGGTAGGATCATCCCTTGTTCCTAGAATCAATCCTGCGCCCTCTTCGTGTCTCATAGCCAACTCGGCAAAAAGCAATAAACCAGGGTGATTCCATAACCTGGTCCTCTCCTAGTTAGTCTAAATTTCTTAAATGCAGAGTGACAAACAATAGCATGTTTGAATCTTTTCCATATGTGGAATTTCAATACATTGTTGTGTGTGGTCTTCATATTGGAATCTAGCCGAGGGATCGCCACACATTAGGATAAACAAAAAAATGCTCGCAGCGGGTCGCGATAACATAAACATGTGATGTGTTATCTTAATTGTGATGCTTTAGCAGCATCAATAGGGAAATGTATTGTGACATAGTCACGATGTATTTACGATAGGGCAAAGCGTCGTTCTAGTAATTTAGAAGGTGAAATATTGAAATAAGTATAACGTAAGTACGTGAGGTGAGGCTGCTGCCGTAACTTAGTGGCGAATTATAAGGCGAATCCGATTTCCGAATTATTCTTTGCTCTAGCATTTCTTGTATTTGACTATTCACTTCCTCACGATATGCAATGGGATACCGTTAACTTCGCATATAAATTGGGTTGTACTCTGTTAAGTTAATTTATGTTTTATTTTATTAGTAAAAGTGAAAATTTGGTTGTCATTATAGGAAACACGTTTTACAAATGAGCAATTTTAAAGAATTTCATTTTTTCTTCGTTATTTAGATGACCGATTCTAAATTGCTTCGTTAGTTCATATTCTGGCATTTCTTTTATCATTGCAAATATTTCTTCCGGGATATTATAATTAAAATTGAAAGGTAAAACTTGTTTGTTAACTGTGACTGTTAAAATGGAATAATCAATTACTGCGGAATTTTCTGGTAATATATCGTTTCCGATAATACCATCGTAATGTGATTCAAAGTTTGTAATGAGGAACTCACCAGGCTTGCGCATATTCAGATTTTTAAAAGCAGATACTAAAATTTTAGAATTTATTACTGAAATTCCATGTATAGTTTTTATTGTAACACCGGATATTTTAACAATTCCTCTGCAGTTTCTAGGAATGAACTTTTTATTTATGATGCAACAAGATGCACCCGAATCAATTAAAAATTTTAGGTTCTGGTTACCTAGTGTCGTTAAATTAATGTGAGGTAAATCTGTTCCGAGGCTAGTATTAAAAAATTTGCGATATCATATGCAGTGTTGGAATTATGGGATTTACGTTGCGTGGAACGAGCATTCGTAACATTCTGATTTCTCCTTCCATCGCTAAGAGAATCGTTGACCTCAACGATATTATTGTGGCGATAAACTTGAGACTGGTCAACTTCCATAGGTTCAACAGGATGTTGACGATTAAAATTTTGAGTTAAGTTTGATTGGTAATTAAGATTATCATAATAAAGTTGTTTATAATCTCTATTCAATGAACTAGGATTATTAAAATAATTAGCGTTTCGATCATTTCTATCATTGTTGAAGCGATTATATTGATTGAGGATAATAATTGTTAAAATTTGGGTTATTGGTAACTTTTCTATTGTTAACATTAGAATTCCTACAATTGGAATCTCTAAAATGAAGATTGCCAGCTTCCACTAGTGAAGAAAAGGCTTTGTCTATTGAGTTAAGATTTTGGGCTGCAATTATACCTCTTAACGGTTCGGGAAGATTATCACGAAATACATTCAATGCCATATTATTATTCGTATTTATTATGTCATTTTGTTGAGGCACAGCCGAAACTTCACTTTTTATTTTGTTATTTAAATGATAACAACATTTCATTATATAATCGTATTACTGAGTTAAGTTTGAAACTTAGCATTTATTAGATTTTGATATAATTGACTCCTACTTCGAGGGTCATCAAAAAATTGTTTTATTAAACTTTTGATTGAGCTCCAATTTGTTGATTGATGAGCGTCAATCCTTTCTTTCGCTTTTCCCGTTATTTTTGTCCTGATCCTGATGCTCCAAGGATTCAATAATAGGAGCAATACTATCCACTATTAAAAGAAAATTGTGTAACTCCTGTCGATTTCCATCGAAGGATGGTAGTGCGTTCAGGAGACTAAAAGCCCGTTTCTCGTTCTGTGCGCGGACCAGGTGACCTTTCTCGGCCATGTTGATAGTAAAAGTTTTGTTACTTACTTCCTGTTCCGAGTCTGAAGAGCTGCTGCTGTGTCTGCCTCTGCCAACCTTTGTCATCAATTTCGGAGGTTAAGGATGAATGATGATAGATCCAGTTATTCCAATGCTTCCAGGCTCCAAACACTCTCTACAGATAATTTGTTGTGGTGCGAAGTTGTTCCTAGCTGTTTGGGAGTCTCACAGTCTGCTTTTGTTGGCAAGAGATTCACTCAAAAATTCGTTCCGAAATTCGAATTACAAAACTTTCAGTTTGACGGTACTTCGGGTATTATGTTCGCGAACCGACTGCGCCAATTATGATCAGTTAATGATCGTTTGTAACGAATTTTGAATTTTTTTGACTAAGTGATAAATAAAACACGAACTTTCAATTTTCTCCAACTTTATTTGTTGAGCTCCAAATCCTAACTGACTAGACTAATCTAAAATTATGGACCTCTTACAATTATTTTCTGGACTAATTAATAATTTCAAGCGTACGGAATGTTTGTAAACATTTTGCATCGCTTAAAAGGAAATTTAAAACCAAGCGGCAATTTGCTCGCGTCGTAGTTGATATTATCGGAAAATGCAATTTGCTTGAAGAGCAATGTTTCTTTTAATTATTAAAAGCTGATCGATATTGGCTTTGGACTTGATGGTGCTATAACTATTAATTTGAAGCGTACGAAATGTTTATAAACATTTTGTATCGCTTCGAACGAAATTGAAAACCAAGTAATAACTTCCTCGTATCACAGTTCCTATTGTCGAATAATTCAATTTGCTTTAATAGTAATGTTTACTTTAAATAATAGGAACTGAGACTTGATATTGGCTATGGACTTGAAGCTTCCATAACTACATGATGTTGATCACGTCGTTCATTGGACCAAATTGATCGAGAAAACAGTCCTCTATCAAACTTCACTCTTAGCTCTGAATTTAAATGTTGCGTGGTTGATTTTTATATTGTGTATGCAAACATTCTCAATATTTTATATAGTGTTTCTCTTAGATGTGTGAAATTCGAGTTGAGTTTTTGCTGTCTGCGACGAGTTACGGTTGTTTAAGTTCCGTAAATATTGGGCAAAAAAGGTTTAACTTTGGCTATTTTAAATACTGATCTATTAATAGTTTCCGCAAGCACTGCTCTCACTTTGTAAATAGCTTTCCAAATGTTGCTTTTAACGTGAAGATAATGAGAGCGTTTTATATTGTCGTCTCTTGAATAATGAATAAAAATCTCTTGTCGTTACGCGAACATGAAAGCATAAATAAATATATTCGAAATGTAGAATGAATTTAATGTTTTGTTTATGAAATACATTTTTTGTGAAAATAATATCAATCATCAATTTTGTAAATGGTATACTATGTTAAGGAATTGTTTTCATTAATTTTAGTGCGATGCTGAACGAGCAAGAACAGAGGCTGTTGTCCTTCAGGAGAAAGTCGAAAAAAGTCAAGGTGAGGTCTATCGTCTAAAAGCAAAACTAGAAAATGCACAACAGGAGCAGGAAAGCTTGAAACAGGAGCTAGAAAAAAGTCAATCCAATGTAACAAGAGTACATAGCGAACGAGATAAGGTTGTCATAGTTTCTCATTTACAGTTTAATAATACTAATACTAGTTTTGCTTATAGCTTACTGCAGATTTAGATAAAATTAAAGAAGAACTTGAACGTACTCAGGCGACTTTAGGTAAAGCACAGCTTCAACAGGAAAAGTTACAAAACGCTTTGGATAAAGCACAAAATGAGAACGATCATATTCAGGATCGTCTCGATAAAAGCAACGTAGAGATACGTAAATTCCAAATCGAGAAGGAAAAACAAACTTACGACTTTGAAAACATCCAATCGCAATTAGACAAAGCATTAGGACAGGCTACACGTATACAAAAAGAGAGAGAAGGGCTGGGTATTGATGCTGAGCGTTTTCGGGATAAGTCCGAAAAATTACAGGTGCTAAGTTTTTCATTTTCAATTTAAAGATATCACTAGACCCTTTCAATATATTTAGATATCACTTACCCGCGTACAGAAAGAAAGAGATGTTTTATCTAATGAGCTGATGACAGCAAAGGATAGATCTGAGGCCAACCAAAATTTGCTGTTAAAAATTCAACGCGAAAAAGAATCAATCCAAACTGAATTAGAGGTAGTGAAAGAACGATGGGACAAAGTTCATACAATTCAACAAAAGCTCCAGGTTAGGTGAATTTTAGCCAACATATTGCGAAACAGAATACACTTTTCATGCGCCTAGAAAACTCTTTTTTAACTTCCCAGTATATGGGAAGTTCTTGTAATCGCCTCGAAAATCGAAATTGAAATTTTCAACTTTTCTTTACGTTTTGAGGTCTATAGAGTATATATAAAGTGTTTTTAGAAAGAAGTATGTATGTGTGTGTGTATGTACGTACGTATGTGCGTTCGCGGGCAGTTTTTCTACGAGCATAATTCACGTAAACAGAGTCGTATCGACTTCGTTGAGGTGTCAATCGAAGCGTCTTTGTAATCTTAAGAGCTGATTAGTTTTTGGGAAACTTCGGTCGGATTGGGGAGGTTTCTGTTTTGACCCCTTGAAGATCATCTCTGTCATGCGCTATATCTCACAAACCAAACATGGAATTTGTATCATAAAGGTGCTAATCGATGCGTGTTAACAGTGGCGTGATTCTATCAAATTTTTCATAAAATTTTTGGAGTCGTTTTTTAATTTTTCAAAAAAAACGCAAAAAATTGGAGTTTTTTCATAAACAATAAATTTGTAGCTTGATTTGCAAAAACCGATGATAATTTTGTTCATAAAATTTAAATATTCCAAATAGTTTTTGAAGAAAAACTACCAAACCTTTTTCTAATGATTTATTCTTTAGTAATCGTTAGATTTCAATTACTTCCTTTCCATTTTTTACATGAAATTGAACCTATTTTTGACTACATATTATATATTTTTGAAGACCAACAGAAAATACGAAATATTTATCAATTTCATTTACGTGAAATCGTGAAATAATATAAATTCAGTGATTGTGCCGAAATGATGGCAATTTTAAACGCAACTATTCAAAATGACCATCATGCGACAGAATCTCTTCAGTGGGCGTAATAAAAATAACTGCTTTCATTTTTGCTAGCGCTCTTTTGTCCTTCAAGCATCGATATGAAAATGACGAATAACACAGAAAAGGCCCCCACCGATTGATCCGCGTCAATATTCAATCAAATCAATCTACCCGCATCCACCAAAAACCTTATGTAATCAATGGACGCTCCCATAGATGATACGATTAATATTAACTCATCACAATCTCCGCTATGCGTGGCTTTTATTATCATTATTTAAAGTAGTAATATTTTCATAATTATTATTGTGTTTAGTATTTTTAATATTAATGTAGATATTACTGGGAAGTTGACCGTGTGGACCTTAAGGGTCGCACCTCGAGGCTTGTTTAGTATGTTGTTGCTAGGCTGGCGACCATAACATTTTCGATGTTTTTGTATCTTTTCTACCTTCTAAATGCTCATTCATTGTGATTGTTTATTGAGTCTTACGCTCTAGCGGAAGATGAAATCTTTGCTTTTGGATTATCTTATTCAGATTATTCCAAATCCAAAATTATATCAAATGCACAGGTTATAAATGATGCTGACTCGCTTACCAATTGAGCAAAGACAAACCAATAAAAAATCTCGTTGTTCTTCAAAATATAGTACAACTTGACATTATATGAATTGTGATAATATTGAAACATTAAAAATTAATATTTGATAAAAAGGTTTGTTTTTGCAACCGGAAAAAAATTATTTCGAACTTTGATGATTTTTTGTTCTAACCATTCATCTGTTTCAAAAAACGAAAGCATATTTTGATTGTTATTTTGCGTAACTTTAAATATCATATTACTGAAGCCAATAAAAAACTTTAACAGAAAACCAATTTTATTATGTTGATTGGAGCTTTCTATTACTCTTGCTTATCATATAAACATCATATTAGCCTTGATAATTGCATTCGAATATCACATGTTGATAAAAACGTTTTTTTAACTTCCCAGTATATGGGAAGTTCTTGTAATCGCCTCGAAAATCGAAATTGAAATTTTCAACTTTTCTTTACGTTTTGAGGTGTATAGAGTATATATAAAGTTTTTTTAGAAGTAAGTAAGTATGTGTGTGTGTGTGTGTACGTATGTACGTACGTACGTGCGTTCGCGGGCAGTTTTTCTACGAGCATAACTCACGTAAACAGAGTCGTATCGACTTCGTTGAGATGTCAATCGAAGCGTCTTTGTAATCTTAAGAGCTGTGAAATATGCTTCGTTAGGGGCCATAGTTTTTATTAGAGGAAAGGGACTCACCTAATTATCGGCGTCTAGCGCCAAAGCTGATGGCAAGCGTGAGCTGCCTATATTTCTTACACAGCGCAAGCACCGCAATGAACAAACAAAAGAAAACGGGTGCCGATGTAGGCAATCCAAATTCTCTACTATGAATGTTGATTTATTCGTTCATTATCATTTCTTTTATACTAAAATATTGCTTATGTATAACTTACTAACTAATCAAATACTATTTACATATTAATGACCTAAATCTATTTCCAATATATTCCCATGGTCAAAAATGCAAGTGCAAGCAATAAAGTGTGGTTTATTGGCTTCAAGAATCTTACTGCAGATGTAAGCAATAAAATGCCATCAACCTCACATTTGTTTTCATTGTTATGCCATGCTGAACCCGTCCGCAGTGCACATTGTTGGTCTTCAATTGTTTTGCTGAGTCGCTCTAATTGCATTGTTTGTAATTGGACTCGGGATATACCCAACAAAGCCTGACTCACAATTGGTTTGACTCGTGCCAGGCTATCAGATGGCAATTTTCAATTATTTGTTTTGCTTTGTTTAACGCTTGGTGTAATCGAATTTTCAATTCGTTTGCGTAATTTTCTGTATCGTAGACTCTGTCTGTCTGTCTGACTATATCTTTGGGTACATATGGTAGTTTGCCGAATACTAATTCATAAGGCGTGTAGCCATTATCAACATGTGGAGTTGTATTGTATGCGAACGTGTAATACGGGATCCACTTTTCCCAATTTAGATCTTCGGTAAAAGCTAGAAAATACTCATTTAACACTCGATGGTTGCGTTCTACTGTGCCTAGTGTCTGATGATGATATGGAGTCGAAAAGATCTGTTTAATTTCAAGCAATTTGCAAATTTCTTGCATTAAATTATTCGTAAACTCCGTACCTTGGTCAGATTTTAATATTTTGAAATGTCCAAATTTTAATATAAGATCGTTGACTAGTGTGTACGCGACTGTTTTGGCTTCTTTGGATTCTAGTGGTGATGCTATTACGAATTTGCTTAGTTCACACTGCATCGTCAAGATGTATCTATAGTCGTTCGAAATTATTAATGGTCCTACGATATCGATAGCTATTGTTTCGAAACTGGTGGTAGGTGTGTCGGTTTTTAACATGTGTTCTCTTGTGTGTCGTACTTGTTTATTTATTTTGCACTGTTTGCAATTGTTGACATAGTTTTTAATCATGCTGTTCATGTTTTTCCAGCAATATCTTTGTTTTAGTTTTAATTGGGTTTTTCTCACTCCTAAATGTCCTCCGTGTGGCGTGTCGTTATATTCTTGTATCAACTGATTTTGTATTGTTGTATTCTTTATACTCTTCGGGGGTTCATATATCATTATACTTAATTTTGTAATGATTTATTCTTTAGTAATCGTTAGATTTCAATTACTTCCTTTCCATTTTTTACATGCAATTGAACCTATTTTTGACTACATATTATATATTTTTGAAGACCAACAGAAAATACGAAATATTTATCAATTTCATTTACGTGAAATCGTGAAATAATATAAATTCAGTGATTGTGCCGAAATGATGGCAATTTTAAACGCAACTATTCAAAATGACCATCATGCGACAGAATCTCTTCAGTGGGCGTAATAAAAATAACTGCTTTCATTTTTGCTAGCGCTCTTTTGTCCTTCAAGCATCGATATGAAAATGACGAATAACACAGAAAAGGCCCCCACCGATTGATCCGCGTCAATATTCAATCAAATCAATCTACCCGCATCCACCAAAAACCTTATGTAATCAATGGACGCTCCCATAGATGATACGATTAATATTAACTCATCACAATCTCCGCTATGCGTGGCTTTAATTATCATTATTTAAAGTAGTAATATTTTCATAATTATTATTGTGTTTAGTATTTTTAATATTAATGTAGATATTACTGGGAAGTTGACCGTGTGGACCTTAAGGGTCGCACCTCGAGGCTTGTTTAGTATGTTGTTGCTAGGCTGGCGACCATAACATTTTCGATGTTTTTGTATCTTTTCTACCTTCTAAATGCTCATTCATTGTGATTGTTTATTGAGTCTTACGCTCTAGCGGAAGATGAAATCTTTGCTTTTGGATTATCTTATTCAGATTATTCCAAATCCAAAATTATATCAAATGCACAGGTTATAAATGATGCTGACTCGCTTACCAATTGAGCAAAGACAAACCAATAAAAAATCTCGTTGTTCTTCAAAATATAGTACAACTTGACATTATATGAATTGTGATAATATTGAAACATTAAAAATTAATATTTGATAAAAAGGTTTGTTTTTGCAACCTGAAAAAAATTATTTCGAACTTTGATGATTTTTTGTTCTAACCATTCATCTGTTTCAAAAAACGAAAGCATATTTTGATTGTTATTTTTCGTAACTTTAAATATCATATTACTGAAGCCAATAAAAAACTTTAACAGAAAACCAATTTTATTATGTTGATTGGAGCTTTCTATTACTCTTGCTTATCATATAAACATCATATTAGCCTTGATAATTGCATTCGAATATCACATGTTGATAAAAACGTTTTTTTAACTTCCCAGTATATGGGAAGTTCTTGTAATCGCCTCGAAAATCGAAATTGAAATTTTCAACTTTTCTTTACGTTTTGAGGTGTATAGAGTATATATAAAGTTTTTTTAGAAGTAAGTAAGTATGTGTGTGTGTGTGTGTACGTATGTACGTACGTACGTGCGTTCGCGGGCAGTTTTTCTACGAGCATAACTCACGTAAACAGAGTCGTATCGACTTCGTTGAGATGTCAATCGAAGCGTCTTTGTAATCTTAAGAGCTGTGAAATATGCTTCGTTAGGGGCCATAGTTTTTATTAGAGGAAAGGGACTCACCTAATTATCGGCGTCTAGCGCCAAAGCTGATGGCAAGCGTGAGCTGCCTATATTTCTTACACAGCGCAAGCGCCGCAATGAACAAACAAAAGAAAACGGGTGCCGATGTAGGCAATCCAAATTCTCTACTATGAATGTTGATTTATTCGTTCATTATCATTTCTTTTATACTAAAATATTGCTTATGTATAACTTACTAACTAATCAAATATTATTTACATATTAATGACCTAAATCTATTTCCAATATATTCCCATGGTCAAAAATGCAAGTGCAAGCAATAAAGTGTGGTTTATTGGCTTCAAGAATCTTACTGCAGATGTAAGCAATAAAATGCCATCAACCTCACATTTGTTTTCATTGTTATGCCATGCTGAACCCGTCCGCAGTGCACATTGTTGGTCTTCAATTTTTTTGCTGAGTCGCTCTAATTGCATTGTTTGTAATTGGACTCGGGATATACCCAACAAAGCCTGACTCACAATTGGTTTGACTCGGGCCTGGCTATCAGATGGCAATTTTCAATTATTTGTTTTGCTTTGTTTAACGCTTGGTGTAATCGAATTTTCAATTCGTTTGCGTAATTTTCTGTATCGTAGACTCTGTCTGTCTGTCTGACTATATCTTTGGGTACATATGGTAGTTTGCCGAATACTAATTCATAAGGCGTGTAGCCATTATCAACATGTGGAGTTGTATTGTATGCGAACGTGTAATACGGGATCCACTTGTCCCAATTTAGATCTTCGGTAAAAGCTAGAAAATACTCATTTAACACTCGATGGTTGCGTTCTACTGTGCCTAGTGTCTGATGATGATATGGAGTCGAAAAGATCTGTTTAATTTCAAGCAATTTGCAAATTTCTTGCATTAAATTATTCGTAAACTCCGTACCTTGGTCAGATTTTAATATTTTGAAATGTCCAAATTTTAATATAAGATCGTTGACTAGTGTGTACGCGACTGTTTTGGCTTCTTTGGATTCTAGTGGTGATGCTATTACGAATTTGCTTAGTTCACACTGCATCGTCAAGATGTATCTATAGTCGTTCGAAATTATTAATGGTCCTACGATATCGATAGCTATTGTTTCGAAACTGGTGGTAGGTGTGTCGGTTTTTAACATGTGTTCTCTTGTGTGTCGTACTTGTTTATTTATTTTGCACTGTTTGCAATTGTTGACATAGTTTTTAATCATGCTGTTCATGTTTTTCCAGCAATATCTTTGTTTTAGTTTTAATTGGGTTTTTCTCACTCCTAAATGTCCTCCGTGTGGCGTGTCGTTATATTCTTGTATCAACTGATTTTGTATTGTTGTATTCTTTATACTCTTTGGGGGTTCATATATCATTATACTTAATTTTGCGCGACTTTCATATTTTTTACTTTGTTGCAACATATTAATTATATTCTTGAAATCTTCTTTACTTATTATTTTGAAGATATCATCGTTATTTGATAACGCTAATTCATATATATTCATCTCGAGAATTCCATCTTACAACTTTTCCATGGTGGATACGTATATCGCACTGGACTTATCGTTGCAGATTCTAACATTCAATCTAATTGTATTTGAGCTCACTGATAGCTTTTCGTTAGCGCCGCTCACGTGGCAGCTACAAATATTTTTAGACGCACGCGTTCGAGCTTAAACTCTTCTTTGTCAATATCATGAGATGTGTTCTCCAAATTGCATTCCCACTCGTCAACGTTCAGTAGTTTGGTTGGCGTAAGGAAAGCAAATTTACTCGCCAAATTCCGTAGCTGCTGAAACCTTTCATTAATTTCTACAATTACCTTATCATACGAAGAAAATAACTTTCTTCTCAATTCATTTTCGTAGGACAAAGCTGCATCTTGACATCCGTCGTCAAACGTTTTCTTCTTCGTTATTCGTCTGAGAGGCTGCATTATAATGCCAAGATCTTTACACAAACTTTTGTCATAACTCAAAGCATTGTCTACCAACTCCTCTCGTTTCTCCGTAAATAAGATCTCCAAAGCACTTATCTTTTAAGCACAAAGATGTACGCCGAGTCCTTTTGCTTGCAAGTAGGTTTGAGCATCATTAACTTCATACAGCAAAGGTTTCCAAAATCCTAAAAAACATAAAAAGGAAAATGATTGCATCCCAACTGGGAAAACTCCTGCATCCGTCCGAGTGTTTAAGCTTTCGTCAACCTCTGTAAGTTTTTCGAAAGTTGCCAAAATGATCTTACAATGATTCCATGTCATATCAACTGCATCAGCTCTTGCGCTCCATCGTGTATCCTGAATCCTTTTTAACGATTTGCCTGGAGCAGCAATAAGAACTTCCCAACGGTGTGTGGATTTGGAAAAAATGCATAACAACGTTCTAATGTACCGGAAAACGTTACAGAATTCGTCTCAACTGAAGCAGCATGTAAGCAAACCAGGTTTAGAGAATGGTTTGAGCAAGGTATGAATTCGGCATTTTGATTTATATCTTTGAGCCTTTGCTGCACTCCCGAATGCTTTCCAGACATAACAGCAGCATTATCATATGCTTGACCTCTACAATCCATTATATCAAGACCATCAGCTATGAGTTTACTTAAAATCATTTCAGAAATACTTTCCGCAGATTTACTTTTTGTCTCAATGATATCTATAAAGGATTCGACCACTTCTGTTTTCTGATTATCAATCTTTACGTATCGCAATACTTGCCTTGTTTGATCTTTGATAGAAATATCAGGAGCGCTATCAAATATAATGGAATAATATTTGGCCTTGCGTACTTCACAGATATTTTGTTGCCGAACTTTATCTCCTAAAATTCCAATGAACTCATTTTGAATCTCGGGTGACATATACGTGACTGAAATTTTCTGGCCCATTTTTAATCTTACGAGATGTTCTCGGAGCACAGGATCGTACTTTGCGAGTAGATGCACCAGTTCTAAAAAGTTGCCTCGATTTATGCTGGTACTGTCCTCTCTGTGACCACGTAAAGCTAAATTCTGTTTTGCCAGGAACTTGATAATATCGAACATTCTTATAAGAATTTCTTGCCATTTTTTTGTCTCTTTTGCGGCAACATATTGCTTTTTTTATCAATAGTCTGCCCTATTTCAAGTCTGGTCTCTAACTCCTTCCATTCGCAAAAATGTTGGTTATGTAGAGCACTTGATTCATGGTTAGCTACTTTTGGATTTAGTTTCTGCCAGCTATTGAATCCATTAGATGAGCAAAACTTTGATTCGTTCGGTGCGTTCCAATGTCATCTAAGTCCCAATTCTGTTTCATTGATAAAAACATTGGTTCATACAGAAGAGACAACGAGATAAACGTAGTATAAAAATTTCCTATGTTCAACGAAAAATTAAACAAAATATTGCTATTTAATATTTTTTTTCCAAAATTTGTGGCCCCTAAAAAAGTACCGCTCGGGGCGACTGCCCCCCCCTACGCTACGCCTCTGTTACGTGGGTTATTTAATGTTCTTGGGATGCTGTTGCGTAATCATAGGGCCCCATTTTACTTTTAGCCCCAGGCCTCACGAAGGCTTAATCCGGCACTGGTTAGCGGAAACGTATTTCTCGGTAACTTTATCACTACAGTATACAATGACTTCGTCGCTTGTTCTGACGATATCGAATTTATTATTTTTGCGCAATATAAATTTCAACTTCATAGCTTTTCTTACTTCGGATATTGATGTGCAATCCCATACGTAAAGTTGATCAGACTTTACTTGTGTATCGGGCTCATCTATTAAAGTATTTTTTATTAAATTGTCTGTTTTCTGTTTTGCAGACATACCCCTTGTTATTGCCAACACTTTTTTGAGTTTTTCGTCTCTCTCTGGAGGAATCATTGTTTTTAAAATATGAGAATCTAACTTGATGCGTGATAGTGCGTCCGCGTTGCAATTTATTTATCCTTGCTTAAACACAATCTCGAAATCATAATCCGAGAGGTCTAATCTAATCCTCGTCAATTTGGATGACGGATTTTTGTGAGTAAATAATGACATTAAAGGTTTGTGGTCAGTAACCACAATGAATTTTCTGCCATATAGATAGGGTCTAAAAAAATTTATCCCCCAATGTATTGCAAGTAGCTCTTTCTCAATTATAGGTTTGTTGATGTCATGTTTACCTAATGATTTACTTGCGTACGAGATGGCTAGATCTGAACCAATATCACCTTGGGAGAGTATCGCTCCAAGGGCATAACTAGATGTGTCTGTCTTTAATACGAATGGTTTCTCAAAATCGGGATATTGCAAGATAGGAGGTGAGATAAGTCTCTCCTTTAAAGTTTTGAAAGCTTTCTGACATTTCTCGTTCCAAACAAAATTTGTATTTTTCTTTAAAAGTTCATGTAATCATTTTGCTATTTCCGCGAAGTTCGGGATGAAGCATCTATAGTAATTGCAGAAAGCAACAAATCTACGTACTTCATCTGCGTTTTTCGGGATAGGATAGTTTTTTATGATCTCATCTTTAGCAGGATCGGTTTTTATACCTTCATCAGTTATCAGATGGCCTAAGTAGACAACTTCTGGTCTCAAAAATTTGCATTTTTGTGCGTTCAGTTTCAAATTATACTTCCGTGGTCGTTGTAGCACTTTTGTTAAATTTTTGTTATGATGATCGACACTACCACCAAAAATAATAATGTCGTCAACATATAGAAATGCTTCTGAACTTAAACCGGTCAATGCTATCGTAAGCATTCTTTGAAAACTGTTGGACGAAATCTTGAGTCCACATGGTAATCGCTTGAATTGGAAATGACCGTCTCCTGTAGAGAATGCTGTTAAAGGTTTAAAGGTTTTGAAATTCTTGATGTTGCATGGTTCGTTATTTGTATTTAATATTTTAATGTGGCAGATACCTTTAGACGGTACTATTGAATTTCCTACTTAAACTCCTTTTTTTATTTCTTTATTGAGTACTATACTATCTTCGCTTCGATCTAGGTCGATCGGTACTATAGCCTCAGTTCTTGCAGGAATTCTAAAATTGTAAATTTTTAATGGCTTCGTATTCATTGGTATTGTGACCTCATCATTGTTGATTATAAATGTGATTGTGTATGTCTCGTAATCAATTTTGCATTGATATCTCTCTAGGATATCTCTTCCTATAATCCCATCTGTAATTATTGGGACCGACTCCTCCACTAGATTGAATGTGTTAATTTGTTTAAATTCGCCAATACACAGATTTAAACATGTTGTACCAATGGACTTTATCATTTCTTTGGTTATTCCAGTAAGGTTGCATATATTATTTTCATCTGTGTACGAAATTGTATTATTTATTTTAAATATAGATATATCAGCTCCTGTATCTATCAGAAAAGTCAGATACGTTTTGGTATTCGTGCAAAATAACCTGATAAAACTTGGGCTAGATGCGGATACTTTGTAAATTTTAGTGGTTTTGTATCCTGTTAATCCGGTAGGGGTTGTTACTTCTTTATTGGTTATTCCTCTCCGGATGCCTCTTGGTTTCCCTGATCGTGAATAACATCGATTCGTCTGTTCATGTTCATATTGCCATTGTTGAACCGATTGTTGTTATGTCTGTTTCTAAAATTATTGTTATTTCTGTTATAATTATTTCTGTTATTCGCGTTATTTCTATTAAAATTGTTCCCGTTACTGCGCTGATTGGCGTCGTACGTTCTATTTTTATCATTATTATTGTTATTAAAATTGTTTGGACTAAAGTTTCTGTTACCATTATTACCAAATCTATTCGTTCTATTGTTATTATTACTCTGGCCATATGCCTAGATGTGTTGTCTTCCATTCGAATTGTATCTGTTATTTGACATCGCATTTCGCTCGGTTCGCGTATTGTAATGTAGTATATTGCTTGCGGTGTTTGCATTGCTCTTCTCTAACTCCATGGTCAGATTAATGGCATCGGCTAGTGTTTGTGGTCTAGCGGCAAAAATGGTATTTCTGTATTGGTCGTGCAGACCATTCTTAAATATAGTCAGAGCATAAGTGTCGTTCAGACTGATAATCGTTTGTTTCTGCTCTGTTGATGCTTTGGTTCCTAAATCACTTATTTGGAGCTGATTAAGCTCGCCAAGAAGGGACAAAATTCGTTCTTTGTACTGTGTAACAGATGAACGATTTTGGGTGATGGTACTTAGTGAGGTGTGAATGTTCGCGACAGAATTCAAAGGTTTGTACCTGGCCAAAAGTTGAGTTTTTAAACTATCAAAGGTGTTGGGGATGTTTGCGCTAAATGAAGTGCGCACATTGTCCGCAAGTTTAACGTTGTAGACGAAATCGATTAGTTCTGGCTTTGATGCATCATTTAATTGTTTGTCTATATATTCGACAATTTTTAGAAATGCGTTTAATTCCTTTGCTCTACCCTCAAAGGATGGGATGACTTTCATCGCCATATGAAGTTCAAAATTAGCCATATTGTCGTCGTTTGTCTGATCGTCTACACCATTAGTTAGCATACTCGTTAATATATAGTTTAATTCTTTTGATGCCTTGACGAAACGTATTTTCAAGTCTAAATATTTATCAGAATCTGTTTTCGTGAATTCTATCCTTAAAGTCTCTTTTATCTGTTCCAAACGATTTAGTTTTTCTTGTATTGTCTCTGGTTTATATGATCTCTTTAAACCTTTCCTTGCATTCGACAAAAGTTTTTCTGTTTCGATTAATAATTCTTTAATTTTGTCCATCAAACACTTTTTGAGATAAATTCATTTTCTTTTATATCTATGTTTTGAAAAGACATTTTTATCTAATATTAATTGTTTTTTTTTACATTACAAGATTCTATATATTAATACTTCTATTCAATTGTTTCTTAACAAATTTTTTGTTATACTTATTATATATAACTACTATTATTATCGCTATCACGAAAATTATGGTCGTGGTCGTTGCCTGCTGGTACTCCTGAAATGTCGACTGGTTCACCGACTTGCAGTTGCCCATGTTCACGTTTTTGAAAATCGTTGACATATAATTTTTCCAGTTCCCTCAGTTGTTGGAACAGCTTCCTTGAGTTGTCGCCCTTTGCTATAGCTATCAAGCGGTATAGGTTTGCCCGCTCGATCCTGAATCGCACCTTCTTTCCACCTCTATACTTCCTCTTGTTCTTGTTGATCGGCGGTGGTAGTTGCTTTTTTGCTGTCCTCTTCTGGTAGTCCTCTATTTTGAGTGGCTTCGGTCCGATTGCTGCGAGTGTTTTTTTTCAGTCGCCTTGTATGCTGGTGCTCTTGCTGGTGTACCAGGGGAGTATTCTTCCCATAAATCTTCAAAACCTTCCATTCCTGGTCCTAGATATCGGCAGGATCGCCATGAAATATGCTTCGTTAGGGGCCATAGTTTTTATTAGAGGAAAGGGACTCACCTAATTATTGGCGTCTAGCGCCAAAGCTGATGGCAAGCGTGAGCTGCCTATATTTCTTACACAGCGCAGGCGCCGCAATGAACAAACAAAAGAAAACGGGTGCCGATGTAGGCAATCCAAATTCTCTACTATGAATGTTGATTTATTCGTTCATTATCATTTCTTTTATACTAAAATATTGCTTATGTATAACTTACTAACTAATCAAATATTATTTACATATTAATGACCTAAATCTATTTCCAATATATTCCCATGGTCAAAAATGCAAGTGCAAGCAATAAAGTGTGGTTTATTGGCTTCAAGAATCTTACTGCAGATGTAAGCAATAAAATGCCATCAACCTCACATTTGTTTTCATTGTTATGCCATGCTGAACCCGTCCGCAGTGCACATTGTTGGTCTTCAATTGTTTTGCTGAGTCGCTCTAATTTCATTGTTTGTAATTGGACTCGGGATATACCCAACGAAGCCTGACTCACAATTGGTTTGACTCGTGCCTAGCTATCAGATGGCAATGTATGAATATTGTTTTGTTTGTTGTGGCTTGTATTACACTACAGCTGATTAGTTTTTGGGAAACTTCGGTCGGGGGGTCTGCTGTTTTCACCCCTTGAAGGTCAACCATGTTATGCGCAATATCTCACGAACCAAACATGCGATTTTCATCATAAAGTTGTCAATCGACGCGTATTAACAATTTTATGAATCTTTCAAATTTTAAAAAAAATCGTTGTAGCCGTTTTTTAATTTTTAAAAAAAAAGTGCAAAAAATTAGGTTTTTTTTCAAAAACACAAAATTTTTAACCTGATTTTCAAACCTAAGTAATCAATGTTTATATTATTTATATAGTACGATAGTTTTTTTGAAAAACCAGCAAAAGTTTTTTCATGATAATAAAAAAAAACTAAATAAAAAATAACAAGCCGTGAGGTGCGACCCATGAGGTCCACACGGTCAACTTCCCAGTAATATCTACATAGATATTAAAAATATTAAACACAATAATAGTTATGGAAATAATACTACTTCAAATAATAAAAATGTACCTCATAAAAGTTATTGGAATGACTTAATATTAATCGTAACATCTACGCGAGCGTCAATTGATTACGTAAGGATTTCGGTGCATTGGTTTGATTGATTATTCACGCGGATCAATCGGAGGGGGGACAGGTTTCAAAGCAGTTTTTTCATTAAAGTTAAAACATGGTGCTGTGAAGACTATTGAAAATCTGCTCAAATTTTGAAAATATTAATAAACTTTGATTGACTTTACAACAATGTCTTTAGAATAAGAGATTTAAGGTATAATGATTCGAATGGACCCTTTTTACATGGTGACTGAATGATTTTTTTATTTTTTATTTTTTTTTTGTAACCATGAAAAAAGTTTTTGCTGGTTTCTCTACAAAAATTGATAAAAGTTTATAAATTCTATAAACATTTACTATTACGATGTGCAAATCAGGTTAGAAATGTTTTTTTTTGAAAAAACACTACTTTTCCAAAAAAAATTAATAAATCAAAAAAATCACTTTAACGATTTTTTTAAAATATAAAAACATCATAAAGATGTTGATACGCGTTGATTGACACCTTAATGATGAAAAGATTATATTTGGTTCTCGAGATATAATGAATGACGTACATGTCCGTGAACGTTTAATGATTTTTAACTTCCCAGTATATGGGAAGTTCTTGTAATCGCCTCGAAAATCGAAATTGAAATTTTCAACTTTTCTTTACGTTTTGAGGTCTATAGAGTATATACAGGGTGTCCAGAAATTGCCGCACAGGCTCGTCACCACGTGATTTTTTGGACAATTTTAAGCAGAAAATATTATGAATTTTTTTTCGATTTAGCTGCCACAGGCGTTTTAAAATTTTGAAAAAATGACGTTCTTTACTTAGTAAAAACGCAATATCTTCACAGTTGTGAATGATACAACTCTCAATCAAACAATAAAACGCAGAAAATAGTTTTTTGCAACTATGCGAAGCTATTTTGTGAATATGAAGTGAGTATATTGGGAGCGACAGTTCTCGAAAGTCGAAGAAATGTTTTTTTCTATACGAAAATTTTGCATTTTTCCTCATTTTCCTTTGATTTTTACGTTCATAATGCAAAATCTTTTTTCAAAAATTAAATCTCTGTTGTGTTATTGTTAAAATGTTAGAACATCATTTTATCCTTATTTGCCAAATTCTAATAGTTACACGCCTGCAAATTCTAAAACAAAAATTCACCGTTGTTTCACCGCCTCGAACAATTGGTCCATGTGTGCGATTTTTTATTGCTATGACATGTTTTATGTCTTCCCTAAAGAGGTTGAACTCGTTGATAGCCAGTCTAGAATGGTTATGTTGTCATCCAGCATCTTTTTTGTGTGTGATGGGTGGGTGTCGTGCTGAAACATATAATAGGAAAGTCCTCCTTAGCTTATGGCAATATGATGTTTTCTAAGATGTCGATGTATTTTTCCTTGCTCGATATTCTTTCTCTACGGTGTATTGGTTTAACCCCAAACCACGAATGCGATCCGCAATCATTTATGGAGTCATCTCTGCGTTTCACAAAAGCTTAAGTTTACCGATGGTCAAATTCCTATTTTCTTAAATCTCTTACATATCTCCTGCCATTAGGACTAATGTGATTTTTTTAACTTCCCGGTATATGAGAAGTTCTTGTAATCGCCTCGGAAATTCGAAATTGAAAATTTCAACATTTCTTTACGTTTTGAGATCTATAGAGTATATATAAAGTGCTTTTAGAAAGGGAGATGTATGTGTGTGTGTGTGTGTACGTACGTACGTACGTGAACACTTTTTTCTACGAGCATAACTCACGTAAACAAAGTCGTATCGCCTTCGTTGAGGTGTCAATCGAAGCGTCTTTGCAATTTTAAGAGCTGATTAGTTTTTGGGATACTTCGGTCGGGGGGTTTGTTGTTTTGACCCGTTTAAGGTCATTTCTGTCATGCATTATATCTCGCGAACCAAACATACAATTTGCATGGTTGAGACGTCAATCGACGCGTATTAACATTTGTGTGAATCTATCAAATTTTGAAAAAAAATGGTTGAAGCCGTTTTTTAATTTAAGAAAAAAAAGTGCAAAAAATTATGTTTTTTTATAAACAATAAATTTTTAACCTGATTTACGAAAGACAGTATTCAATTTTTATAAAATGTATACATTCCAAGCAAAGCTTGTGAAAGCATCATCAAAACTTTTTCTCATGATAATAAGTAACATTAAATAAAAAAAAAAAATTAATAACAGTCATCATGATCTTCAAGGTCATTTTTTCCATTCACTATATCTCACGAACCAGATATAATATTTGCTTCATTAAGGTGTCAATCAACGTGTTTTAAAATCTCTTTGATTATTTTAACATTATAAAGATCCGTTTCAGCGGGTTTTTTTAATTTAAAAGAAAAAAATTTGGAAAACTTAGGTTTTTTTCATAATAAATATTTTTTTAGCCTGATTTGAACAACACTACCAGTTTTTGAAGAGAAAGCAGCACAACTTTTTTCATGATTCCGAAAAAAATTCAATTAAAAATAAAAAAATCATTCAAAGTTACCATATGAAAGAGGTTCTTCCGATTGATATTACCTTATATCTTTTATTCTAAGGACTTTGTTGTAAAGTCAATCAAAGTTTTAAAATGTTTGGATAATTTGAGGAAATTTTTAATAGTTTTTGCAGTCTTTTAATTAAAAAAAAAGCGGCTAAAATTTTGAAAACCATCAAATTTTCAATCAAATTTGCATTTGTCATCATCATCACCCATCCACCAAGAGCCTTACTTAATCAGTGGATGCTCCCGTAGATGATATGATTAATATTAACTCATTCCTGTGACTGCTATGAATATCTTTCATTATTATTATTTAAAGTAGTATAGTATTTTCAAAATTATTATTGTGTTTTATATTTTTGATGTTTATCTAGATATTACTGGGAAGTTGACCGTGTGGACCTCAAGGGTCACACTTCACGGCTTGTTTTATTTTTTTTGATTCGATGCATGAAAAGTAAAAAAGTCATAAAATAAAACCAAGCACGAAAGTTTTTTGTTGGCTGGTGAATTTGCGATAGATTTAAAAGCAATTTATGAATACAAACTTAGGTTTAGTGGTCCAAAAGCAGATTGTTGCAATAACCGAGAGGGCCCGCTTGGAATAGGAACAAAACTTCCCTTTTAAATCGTGCGAAAAATGCAATTGGTAAGTTTTTTCCAGTTTTTAAGAATTTTTCGTTTCAATGCTCACATGGATCTCACCAAAACATGAACTCGTTTCGAATTTTTTGGTCGCCTATTACTTTAACTGGTTGACAATTTGTCTCACAGATAATTCTCCGTTAACCATTGTTAAACGAGTTGCTTTCATGTGTCAGTGGTTCTTGTTGACGTGGAATTTAGAAATCCTATCATCTAGGATTCCAAGAGTGGCAATGAGAATGAAGATAACGATTATGAAGTCACTGTATCCAACCTGGCTGGCGGTGCCTGAGCTTCAAACATCACGATGATGTGGCCTGGTTTCCGCAAGATCATTTATGTCAAAATACTCGGATACCGATTTGTCATGTTTTTCGTTGCCTTTCGTTGGTCACGTATGTTTTAAGTTTAAATTTGCTGAGGAGAAATTGGAAGCTTTGGATTTTGCATCGCTCAATTAAGTATTACAACGGTAACCGCTAGGTAAATATTGAAGAATTTAGTTTTCTATTCATTTTACTGGGTCTATCTACGTGGTGGTTGAGGGTCTACAAAGGAGGACAAAGCTAAGTATAATCATGTGTCAAGTCATTTACCACAATGACAACAATGGGACGAAGGAGACAGATGATGACGACGCGGGTAGTCTTGCTCGGACCGGCACTGTGCTCATATCGTGTAGAGTTCCATCGCGGCAATAAAGACCTTAATATCAAACAACCATTGGTATTTTATTAACTCGGTTGCCCACATCGTTTTCTGGCCAAACCTGACACATGAATAATTCTCGCTCCAGCTAAGAATTGTCCATTTCGTTTTTATTTTACTCAGCTTCAAAGAGTGACAATCCAAACAGGCAGTATTGGACTTAGTTTTTCATTGCTTGGCATCCTTTATTACACTTCAAAGGGGGAAGGATTGTACAGTTGTAATTTGATAACTAGTTGGAATTGAAAAAAATGTGTATATATAGTTCAAGTGAATTCAGTAATTTTGTTAGAGGGCTGGCTGGTAAATTAATGCACATTGTTCAATCGTCCTATGTGATTGAAGTGATGTATTTAAATAAATTTTTAAAAAAAATTAACCATAAAAATTCATAACGTCATCATGACCTTGAAGGTCATTCATTTCCTTCACTATATCTCGCGAAACAACTATAGTATTTGCATCACTGAGATGTCAATCGACGCGCCATAGCATTTTCATGATGACGTTTCTAAAAAATCGTTAGAGCCGTTTTTTCATTCAATAAAAAAATTGGAAAAATTAGGGTTTTTTCATAAAAAAATAATTTTTAACTTGATTTGCACAACACAGTAATAAATGTTTATAAAATCTATAAATTCTTATCAATTTGTGAAGAGAAACCAGCAAAACCTTCCATGATTCCAAAAAAAAATAAAAAAAAAATTGTTTAAAGAGATTATGTAGAAAGTGTTCATTCGAGTCATTTTACCTGATTACTCTTATTCCAAAGACAATGTTGTTGTAAAAGGTTTTGCAACCTTCCCCCCCGCTTCCGATAAATTCGCGAGAATATTCAACCATCACCCTTACCTACGTAACCAATGGACGCTCCCGTAGATGATTACCTTTAATTAATATTATTTATAGTAGTTTCCGAGCTGGGCATAACACAGTCCACCAGCTCAAAAGAATAACTTGTGATATTAGAAGTGGCTTCGCAAGTCTCAAATCTACGGGGGCAATCTTCCTGGATATAGAAAAAGCATTTGATAAAGTCTGGCACGACGGATTAATCCACAAGATGCTCAAGCTTAGATATCCAATTGAGTTAATAAAAATCATAAAAAGTTTCCTAACAAACAGAAAATTTTTTGTCTCCTTACACCACGAATACTCATCTTTATATAACATATCAACAGGGGTACCACAGGGATCTGTGTTAAGCCCAATTTTGTACAATATCTACACGAGTGATATACCTAACTTACCGTTGTGCGAACTTGCTCTCTTCGCAGATGATACTGCTCTTTATACATCCCATACAAGCCCTCAAATCATCATAAATAACCTCGAACAAGGGCTTAAAAAACTTGAACAGTATTACCATCATTGGAAAATTAAAGCCAACACTGATAAAACGCAGGCCATATTTTTTACCAGACGTCGAGCGCCAAAATACTTACCCGATAGGCCCATAAAATTTAACAGTGAGGATATCCGCTGGAGTGAAACAGTAAGATACCTAGGCTTCACTCTAGATCCAAAACTCACTCTAAAAACACATATAACAGATCGGCAAAAGAAAATTAGTATATTGACGAAGTCTCTTTACCCACTTATAAATCGAAATTCGCTTCTGAGTTTGGAGAACAAATTATTATTATACAAATCTATCTTCCAGCCAATGCTGCTATACGCTTCTGAGCTCCTCACCACAGCTGCCAAAACAAACCAACAAAAGCTTCAAACAGCACAAAACAAAATACTTAAACTTATATTTAACCTCCCTCCGTGGTACTCAACCAAACGTCTACATAAAATTTCACGGATAGAACCCATCTCGGAGAAATGTAGCAAACAGCTTGACAAGTTTAAACGTTCGTGCTCAGTGCTAAACAACCCGCTTTTTAACGGCTCAAAAGCCTAATTTATTAAACCTAATCTTCACTATAATATCATTAATAATAACAATAATGTTATAATAATAGCAGTAAACCTAATTCCATAAGTTTTGTTAAGTTAGTTTTAGCGTAACTATCTATCCTAAGTTAGTCTAAGTTTTTATCTTAATCCTAATCAACGAGGTTTTTTTTGTATACTTTTCCTCTGAACAGCATCAGCATAAAAATAAAACTATAAATTAATCGCAACCCTCCATACACCAGAGCTGTAAAGACGCTTAACAGTCTGATCCCTCACCTAACATATTATGTATATTTCAGCTAAATGAAAAAGAAAATGAAATGAAATAAATGAAAATAAATAAATAAATTTATAGTAGTAGTATTTTCATAATTATTACTATGTTTAGTATTTTTAATATTCGTGTAGATATTACTGGGAAGTTGACCGTGTGGAGCTCAAGGGTGTCATCTCGCGGTTTGTTTACATAAGAAATCAATAATGTTTGTCTTCTTTTGTTTTTTCCTTATAATGTAATAACAGTCTCTAATTCTATTGTGTAAAGAAGACATCGCCATGGTCAAATTGTCGTCGAAGATTTGGCCACACAGACGAGAACCAATTTGTTGTTGAATTTTGATCAATAGACGAAGATTCACCGACGATTTTTCCCGCCACAATGTTATGTTGAATTTTAAAACAACTTATCCAGTTCGCAGGATAATTGAAGTTGAGAATGCCAAAACGCGCGGCAAAAACTTTTGCCTTTTCCTGTAGCATAGGGCCGCTGACGGGTATTCCTTTGTTTCTTGTGATTTTAAACCATTGAGTTAACGCTTGATTAACATTTTCCTGTCGGAATTTTCGAAGCCTCTTCGGTTTCAAAACATTTGAATTGAACGATTCTTTAATCTGGTTCTTGTTTTTGAAAATCATTGAGATTGTCGCGTGACCAGCCCCAAATTCCTTTGCGAGAGGTGAGTTTGATTCTCCATTTTCTAATCTGCATATTATTGCCCTTTTCTTTACAATCGTAAATGCTTTACGACGACGAGATGTCAATTTCATCACTGCACAAATCACTAACAAACAATGCATGACCTTCGACTATCAATTACTCACTGGGACTCAAAACAAAAACCAAGCCACGCACGTGCCAAACGGATCATGTCGGTCACTGTAACGGGACATTATTTATTAAAAGTGGATCATAATAAGTGATATGTCACTTTAATCGAAGTAATTAGGTCTGACTACAATTGACGTCCGAGCCCGCAAGTCGACCTGGGATGATACGCACCATCTCGCTGACAGCTATGCTCAGTTCGGCATACGTTCCGTCAAAGTATGGAACGTTTCGTTAGAGCTTACGTCGAAGTTGATATCTTCGTTAAGCTTGAGTTCCTCGGGTCCGGGACCGAGGAACTTTAGCTGACGTGCTGAAAGTGAGGTTAGCGTTTACTCGAAATGAGAAGAAAGTGAGTTTCAAATATGGAGGACTGTGACCAAGGAAGTTTTATAGAAACAGTGAAGTAGTGAATGAAGTGAGTGAAGTCAATCGAAAACAAACATCGTGCAGTGTCCAAACAATCTAGGTTTCTACAAATGCGGGACAATCAGCTTTTCAAAGTAAATTTTTTTGAATTACAACAGCAGCTGTCAGCGATGACAACTCATTTCATATCTAAGACACCCGCCATATCAAAGACACTTTATGTGCTATTATAGTTGAACTTATGTTTGATCACGATTTGACCATTTTTTGACAGCTTCTTAGCCTACCGTAAGTCAATTTAACGAGCTCGACTTGTGGGCTCGGACGTCATTTGTAGTCAGACCTTTTATATTCGACTGAAAATCACACTTCGCTGGGTAATTACTTCATATTAAACGGTTGGTCAATATAAGCGGAATCATAAGAAACGGATTTTACTGTATATGGAAATGAAGGTACAACAATTTACAATTTTCTTACGAACTTTTCAGCTAATATGCTGGTGTAAATTCAAAATAATGTTGAAATTATAATCATTATCTTCATTCAGGTATAACTAAGTACTCAATAACTAAGTATTGTTATATGAAATCAATTTCTGACACGATCCACCGACGTCATTTATGCGTCATTTTGATAATCTCTCGAGGGTCTTTCTCAACTGAACAAAACATAAAACAAGCCAACTGCCTAAAATGAGCAATACAAGGCCACTTCGCGCAAAATACACCAATAATGCCGCGAGGTGCAATTCTTGATCACCACACGAACAGTTTCAGGTTAAAATCTACATAAATATTTAAAAAACAAGCCGTGAGGTGCGACCCATGAGGTCCACACGGTCAACTTCCAAGTAATATCTACATAGATATTAAAAATATTAAACACAATAATAGTTATGGAAATAATACTACTTCAAATAATAAAAATGTACCTCATAAAAGTTATTGGAATGACTTAATATTAATCGTAACATCTACGCGAGCGTCAATTGATTACGTAAGGATTTCGGTGCATTGGTTTGATTGATCATTCACGCGAATCAATCGGAGGGGGGACAGGTTTCAAAGCAGTTTTTTCATTAAAGTTAAAACATGGTGCTGTGAAGACTTTTGAAAATCTGCTCAAATTTTGAAAATATTAATAAACTTTGATTGACTTTACAACAATGTCTTTAGAATAAGAGATTTAAGGTATAATGATTCGAATGAACCCTTTTTACATTGTGACTGAATGATTTTTTTATTTTTAACTTCCCAGTATATGGGAAGTTCTTGTAATCGCCTCGAAAATCGAAATTGAAATTTTCAACTTTTCTTTACGTTTTGAGGTGTATAGAGTATATATAATGTGTTTTAGAAAGAAGTATGTATGTGTGTTTGTGTGTGTATGTACGTACGTACGTACGTATGTGCGTTCGCGGGCAGTTTTTCTACGAGCATAACTCACGTAAACAAAGTCGTATCGACTTCGTTAAGGTGTCAATCGAAGCGTCTTTGCAATCTTTAAAGCTGATTAGTTTTTGAGACACTTCGGTCGGGGGGGTTTGCTGTTTTCAGCCCTTGAAGGTTAACAATGTTATGCGCTATATCTCACGAACCAAACATGCGGTTTTCATCATTAAGATGTCAATCGACGCGTATTAACAATTTCATAAATCTGTCAAATTTTGAAAAAAATCTTTGGAGCCGTGTTTTCATTTTTTTTTAAAAAGTGCAAAAAATTAGGTTTTTTTTCAAAAACACAAAATTTTTAACCTGATTTTCAAAGCTGAGTGATCAATGTTTATATAATTTATATACTCCAAAAAGTTTTTGTGAAAAAACCAGCAAAAGTTTTTTCATGATTACAAAAAAAATTAAATAAAAAATAAAAAATCATTTAACGTTCAAGGTCATTTACGTCATTCATTATATCTTGAGAACCAAATATAATCTTTCGATCATTAAGGTGTCAATCGACGCGTATTAACATTTTAATGATGTTTTTTTATATTGAAAAAATCGTTAAAGCGGTTTTTCCAATTTATTAAAAAAAAATTGGAAAATATGTGTTTTTTTCATAAAAAAATTCATTTTTAACTTGATTTGCACATCGTAATAATAAATGTTCATAGAATTTATAAACTTTTATCAATTTTTGTAGAGAAACCCGCAAAAAAATTTCTCATGATTAAAAAAAATTAAATTAAAAATAAAAACTCATTTAAAATCACCATGTAAAAACGGTTCATTCGAATGATTATACCTTAAATCTCTTATTCTAAAGACATTGTTGTATAGTCAATCAAAGTTTATTAAAATTTGAGCAGATTTTCCATAGTCTTTACAGCACCATGTTTTAACTTTAATGAAAAAAACTGCTTTGAAACCTGCCCCCCCCCCTCCGATTGATCCGCGTGAATAATCAATCAAACCAACGCACCAAAATCCTTACGTAATCAATTGACGCTCGCGTAGATGTTACGATTAATATTAAGTCATTCCAATAACTTTAATGAGAGGTACATTTTTATTATTTGAAGTAGTATTATTTCCATAACTATTATTGTGTTTAATATTTTTAATATCTATGTAGATATTACTGGGAAGTTGACCGTGTGGACCTCATGGGTCGCACCGCACGGCTTGTTTTTTATTGTAATCATGAGAAAAGTTTTTGCTGGTTTCTCTACAGAAATTGATAAAAGTTTATAAATTCTATAAACATTTACTATTACGATGTGCAAATCAGGTTAAAAATGATTTTTTTTTTTGAAAAAACACTACATTTCCAAAAATATTTATTAATTCAAAAAAATCGCTTTAACGATTTTTTTAAAATATAAAAAATTCATAAAGATGTTGATACGCGTTGATTGACATCTTAATGATGGAAAGATTATATATGGTTCTCGAGATATAATGAATGACGTAAATGACCTTGAACGTTTAATGATTTTTTATTTTTTATTTATTTTTTTTTGTAATCATGAAAAAAACTTTTGCTGGTTTTTGCACAAAAACTATTCGGACTATATAAATAATATAAACATTGATTACTTAGGTTTGAAAATCAGGTTAAAAATTTTGTGTTTTTGAAAAAAAAATCTAATTTTTTGCACTTTTTTTTTAGATTAAAAAACGGCTTCAACGATTTTTTTCAAATTTGATAGATTCATAAAATTGTTAATACGCGTCGATTGACACCTTAATGATGAAAATCGCATATTTGGTTCGTGAGATATAGCGCATAACATGGTTGACCTTCAAGGGGTGAAAACAGCAAACGCCCCCGACCGAAGTTTCCCAAAAACTAATCAGCTCTTAAGATTACAAAGACGCTTCGATTGACACCTTAACGAAGTCGATAAGACTCTGTTTACGTGAGTTATGCTCGTAGAAAAACTGCCCGCGAACGCACGTACGTACGTACGTACATACACACACACACATACATACTTCTTTATGAAAACACTTTATATATACTCTTTAGACCTCAAAACGTAAAGAAAAGTTGAAAATTTCAATTTCGATTTTCAAGGCGATTATAAGAACTTCCCATTTACTGGGAAGTTAACAAGCATTTTTCATTACCGTAAAAAGACGTTCCTGTAAAATTAATATAAACTTTGATTGACTTGTGAACAATGTCTTTAGAATAATAGTTATCAGTTAAAAGCACTCGTATTTTAAATATAATTTTTTCGTGATCATGGAAGTAAGTTTTGCTAGTTTTTCTACAGAAACGGACGTACGTACGTACATACAATCACATACACTGACTTTATTTTAAAAACACTTTAAATATACTCTAAAGACCTCAAAACGTAAAGATATGTTGAAAATTTCAATTTCGATATTTGAGATGATTACAAGAACTTAGTTAACAAACCATGAGGTGCGAACCTCTACATCCATACGAGAAACTTCCTTGCAATATCCACAATAATATTATAAATAATAAAAATACAATAATAATGCAACTGATAATGGTAAAAGTCTGAAATAGATGGACCAGATTTTTCTGAAAATAAGTTCCGTCTTACCACAGCCACATATGAACTCTCGTCATTTTCATCTCAAAATTTATGTGCTAATATACAATTTTGTACATTCATTTATTAATTTGATGAACTATAAGCTGGAAATAAGCTGGTTAAAAATAGTTCAGTGGTTCATCTGTACCAGATATGTGTGAGATTGATGCAACAAGCCTTAGGAATAGATGGACCAGCGCATTTGTTACGTTCGCCACGCAGTGTGACCGATCCGCGTACGAAATAAGAGACTGTCCCTGAAGACCCCTAACCACCTTGCGGGCAAACTTTGTCTATTTTCAGTGGCATACGCGGGTTGCCACTTCACACAAGTCACCACGCAGTTCATTGATTATTTTGGATTGTAAGAATTAAAATAAATAAATGGAAAATGGATTTAGCTAGATTAAGGTATAGAACGATATAAGTATGTAATGGATTAAATTATATAAATACGTATATATCGGATTCATTCTGTTGCGGATATAGAATTAGTTAATCATGGATTGGGTTTATCTAGATTAGGAATATTTAATAGGATAGCTAAGTAGTTGAAAATGTTGTCGTATTTAATTACAACAATTGTTATTCATCGCTACTTGTCTTCCCACCGATGAAACGCATCAGGTTACCGTCGATGCGATCTCCACCCGACCCCATAGCTTGATGATTCATCGTCCCATTGGCACTCCAGCGGCAGCGACTCAATGTGTCCGGCCAAAAGCGCGCCCTTACATAGCAGTCGCAGTAGAGATGTAACGCTGTGGTCATTCGGGATGATTGGTAATCGACATGAAACGAGTCGAAGAGAATGGAAAACGGGCAAATTCGGCAAACTCGGCTGGCCGTTGACTGCTGATGCAGCGAAGGGGATCAGGGGATCCTTCATATATATTGGGAAGAGAACAGCTGGCGCGTCTGTTTCGTTCTGGGCCAGAAGTGGTGTGCAGTGGAGAAACTGACGAATTGCCGAAATCGTGGAAAGACTTGAAGGAACTGTGCGTCATGCTTCGCATCGTGAGGAGAAGGAAAAAGATGACGACGGACGGCAAGCTGCAAACGGGTAGCAACCGGCGTCACTGTTTAGGCAAAAAATTTTAAGTAAAAGTATAAATAGTTGCGGTAAGCTAGTTAAAAAAGGTAATAAAATAGTGACTTAAGTTAATTTTGCATTTGATTGTCTGAAGTGGCAAAGCGGTCGACGTGTTTTTGGCTCCTTCCTCTTATATTCTTTTTTTCTAAAACCCACCTTCGATCAGTGGTTTCGGGTTAGCGCGAATCCAGTTCTCAGGGCAGTCCTGGTGCAGGGATGGGTTTTGCCCGTTCTCCCTACACGCCTCTTCGCGGGTCAAACTCGGGTGAGATTGCCCAAACCGTAGCCAGGATCGTCTGCGGTGTAGAAGTAGACGTTACCTTTTTAAGATTTGTAACAATTAAAAAATTGAATTCTATTGGGCAATTCAATTCCACATAATAAATGGAGTATAATATTTATTACACATACATCTTCCTCAAATAATACGGCTGAACGGCTTCGTAAAGGAGTTCAGAGTGATAACTCTGCAGAATAAAATAAGGTTTATTCTATGCACTGCCTATTTAAACTTTAATTTTATCTTAGAATTTTTAAATTCAAATTTTGAAAGAATCAACCGAACACTATTACGCTTTACTATACACCTTCTTGTCGTCGAAACAATGTTTTCTTCGTGATACATGGTGCATGACATGCACGTACGTACGAAACACATTCCAAATTTTTTTTCCAAAAAAAAAAACGAAAATAATGTAAATCTGTGTTGCTAGATTCAAAATATGACAACACTGAATTCTAATCATAGAAATAATAAAACAAATCGATCGAAAGATAAGGATTCACACTTTTTGGAATCGGATTGTATTTAAAGACAAAAGTAAATAAACTAAATTTTAATTCCCCCTTTTTGGGTTTGGTTTTTGACTTGTACATTTTTTATTATTGACACCACGTAAAAGTGATGAATTATCGACTTGCTTAAAATATTATTTTCGCAAGTTTATCATATACAACTTTCTTGTGGGAGATGTGGTTTCGGAGATATGGGGGTGCCCCACCTTATTTTGTTTTAATATGGAGCCCAAAAGAGTGGTGCTCGGACCTCAGAAATTTGAACTTAAGCCAACTATACCATTGCCCACACATTGCAATAAAATTTTGTCTACCAGCTTAAAATGCACGGTCAAAGCGTCCGAATTACGTTAAAATTCGGACAACGAAAAAGTTGCATATATTGTGTAGAATTTAATTTGAAGCAACTTGTATTTCTATTACTTACACGAGTTACGTATTCACTTTTGATAAGTAACAAAAAAAATGTTTAAAGTTTCCGAACACTTTGGAAACTATTTGAATCAAAGACACTTTGTATTTATTTAAAACTTTTATTATTTCACTTTCGACACAAGTACTCAGCTCTGTGCTGGTCCGAATTCAAACTTAAACTCTTTCTTAAGATCTATTGATCAGCCCTATATCTAATCCTTATCTCTATTTTCTCATGATTTGCGATGCTTGCATCTGTTAGTATGTTATGACTGAATTTTGCATATGTGATTCTTATCTCTATTTTCTCATGATTTGGGATGCTTGCATCTGTTAATTTGTTATGACTGAATTTGCGGATGCAAGTCTGCAGTTAAGATAAGAAGTTTATTGTTGGACTTCTTGTGTGGTATTATCGAATGATAGGATGGTAAGTTGAGATAAGAAGTGCATTATTGGACTTTTTGTATGGGATTATTGAATGATAGGAAAAATTTAAGTTAAGATAAGAAGTTTGTTTTTAGACTTCTTGTGTGGTCTTGTTAAATGATAGGATAGTTGTAATGTCTTTGTCGAGGCGTTTTGTGGGTGTAAGTATAATAGGGGTATGTGTAACTCCTCCTTCCTTTAGCTTATTGTTGTCCTCAACAATTTTTGTAGGTAATTCAATATCTCTGTTTTTTGTGTTGGTAATGTTTATTTTATATTTCGATTCTTTGCAATAAATATATGTCACTGTTATGAGTGCAATTATTATTAAAAATGTGAAAATTGTTCCGAAAGTTACTGTAATCTTTTTATTAATGTACTTTATTTCATTTATTTCTTTTAAATTTTCCATTTGTTCTAACTGTATTGTTTCAAAATTAGGTTCATGAATGTATCCTGTTATATTCGTAACAGGGTTTAGAGTTAGTATCTGTGGGAATATTTTGATTTCGTTCCTAAATATTTTCCTGTCTATGTCTATCTTACAATTGCTGAATCTTATTACATAATATCCATTTAATTCGTATGTTTTTTCGTTACAATTTTGTACAATTTTTCCATTTTTGTTTGCTATGAATAGGAGTCCTTTTTCGATTTCTGCTACAGTAGTCCTATTGTTTGCTTTTATGATACAATTTCTTGTTTTACACATTAGTTTGTTCTTTAGTTGTTTTACATATTTTTCGGTTTGGAAATATTGTCCGTGATATAATATTACTTCATTAATGTCTATGTTTAAGGTTTCGCCTTTTTTATTTGGAATTTTCCTTACATAATATGAAAGGGTTGGCTGTGTTAAAATTGGTACATTGATTACAAATGTAATGACACTTTCTTTTATAAATACAATTATGGTAATGTCCTTTAATTCCTCGAATGAGATATTTAAGTCTTTTATTTCATCATGTGTGAGTACAGATAGTGACATTAGTCCTGATCTTGCTGAATTTACATTGTCTATAATTTTTTCAAGTTCGTCTTTAATTAAATCGAGATTGTGATCCAATTGCAAATTAACTATAATTTAATTCGTTTGGTACGTTATATTGTATATGTCTTTTGTCAGTTGTTGGTACATTTTGTTAGTTTGGTTTATATTTAACATGATTCTATTTAGGTTATTTTGAAAGGCATTATTTATTTTAATTTGATTATTCATGGATTTTATTATCTCGTGGTTATTAGAGTCTATTACTTTAAGATGTCCCATGATTTCCTCGTAATCATAATTATCCATTAGTCCGAAGAGCCATTTATAAACGCTTCCGACAGGGTCAATTAGTCCTCGCTTATTTCTAGTTGATATAAAGGGTTCAGGTGTATTTTTAGTTCGTCGGCTTCGTTTTTTATTTTTATTAAAGTGTAATAGATTTATCTCGCTACGTATTGTTGATATTGTCTCTATTGTGTGAGGGTTTGTTTCGATTTCGGATATTATATGGTTTACTGCTAGTTCGTATTGGTTTCGATCTATTCTATGGTAAATACGTTTATGATCTTTGATTAGTCTAATGGGATCCGTTTTGATCAGGAGAATGCCTGAGTCGGATTCTATTTTTTCCACTATAATTTCGGTCTTAGCGATGGGAATGATGAGTATGAGCATCAGCGTCATCATCAGTTTCTTTACTGTAAAGTGCTGTAATTATGGAAGAATTTTGCCTTGTATTATTTCTAGGATCATTTTTTTTTAAAGTAGGGTATGTCTTTTTGTGAAAAGTTTATAGGTTTTTCTTGGGATATGTACTTTGCGAAGTTGCATGCGAAAATTCCGCAATCATTACTGTTTTCCTGTAAGAGGATGTTTTTTACGTTTACTAAGATGTATTTAGTGACGTCGTGTGGTTCATTTAATTTGTCAAAAGATTCCTTATTTATGTAATCCAGGAGTAATTTTGGTGTTTCATTGTCAATGTTTCCTAATGAATCATATATTTTAATTGTTTTGTTTTTGAAGTTTATCATTGCTATAGTCCAATGATTATTTTTGTGTATAGGAATTATTATTATATCAAATGAAAATATGTTGGTTTTCCGTGTCCATCGTTTGACTGCTTCGTATCCTGATTTTTGTAGGATTGGAAGAAAGAATGTGTTCATAACGTATATTTTATTGTTTTCTGCTATTAAGTTTAGGTAAAAGTTATTTATTTGGTCATTTAGCCAATTGTCGTTATTTAATGTGTTTATTTCCGCTTCAGTTATGTTTAGATTAAATTTTGATATGATGGTGGTATTTAGCTGACAGTTTTCGAGTTTGTCTTGTATTATCTGCTCTTGTTCGGCTGTAATGTTTTCTTGTTTTATTTCTGTTGGTTCTGCGATTTTTATTTGCGTATAGGCATATTTCTTTACTCGCTTTATTCTCCATGGGTGAATTTTTGTTTTATGTTTACTTGTTATTATATTACCATTTTTATTTTTCGTTATATCCACCTTTCTGAATTTGGCCTTCTCTTTGTGTCTTTCATTTTCGTAGTTTTTTATGAAAATTGGACCTGGTTTAAGGTCTGGTACTGGTTCTCTATTTTTATTATGATATTCTATCCATTTGAGTTTTTTGTTAGTGATAGTTTTATTTAGTTTATTTTTTTCAATGTTTCCGTACTGTACTTCTATAGGTTTTGCCTGTATTGTTGAATGTCTTGTAATATTGTAATATTCTGCTGCTTTTAAGACTTGTTCTGTTATGTTTAAATCGGGTTTAGTTTTAATTAAGATCCTAATTCGTTCCAATAGCTGTTGTGACATCGGTTCATATCAGAATTACCTGTATGAGATTTTGGGGATGTATAATGAATATCTATTTCTTCCGTTTTCAGATATTCCTTGATGTTTACGGTGTTGAATTCGTTATCCGCCACATATTTTTTTGGTTTGCCTAGAATTGCGTTTCTTTCGCGGATTAATTGGATAAACGTTATTGCATTTTTGTCTGTCGTTTCCTTTATATAAAGGTGTTTGGAGAATTTATCTATTGCTGTGAAGAATTGTTTTGCTTTTATCACGAATAGGTCAATATGTACAATTTCATTGATATCTTTGGGGGTTTCCGAAACTAGGAATTCTGGTTTCCAAGGTTTTCTATCATATTTGACCTCGTTGCAAATGTCACAGTTGTTTATATACTTAGTGATTAATTTTAGTATTCCGTTGAAATAATAATTATTTTTTATTTCGGAATAGTTTTCTATAATTCCGCGATGGTTGGTTTTTTCGTGTACTTCTTTTATTTTCCTGTAGCATTGTTCTTCGTCGAGTAAGTCTTTTGCATGTTCCGTGCATTTTATGAACTTAAGTTTAGAATTGTTAGAATACAATTTTATAATTGCTTGTTGAACTTTGTTCCATTCGTGGTCTGTTAGTTCGCAGTATATTACTACTTGACCTTTTTCTGGTATATATTGTCTTAATATATTTATTATCGTTTTTTCGTTATTTATGTCATTTTGCTCTATATATATAATTCTTTTTTTATTTATTGTTTTGATTTCCCTTTGTTTAGTTTTAATTATTATTAGCTGAGTTTTGTATATGTTAACGATTCCTTCTCTGATTGGTATATGGTCGTTTTCATCTTCAATTCCTGAATGAATTGTTGCTTTATCGCTATCATCAATTTCTATGCATTCTGATATATCGCATGTCAGAGTGTTTATTTCATTGTTATCTGCATTTATTCTGCTAAGAAAGTCGGCTACCTTATTATCTTTTCCTTTAACATATTCAATATTAAAATTATATTCATTCAGTTTGATTTTCCATCTTTGAAGTTTTGAATTGGGTTCTTTTAAATTGCTTAGCCAAACAAGGGGTCTATGATCTGTTTTAATGTCGAATTTCACGCCATATAGATAGGGACGAAAGTATTGGGTTGCCCATACAATAGATAGTAACTCGTTTTCTATTGTTGAGTAATTACGTTCATGCTCGTTTAGAGTTCTACTGGCAAAAGAGATGGGATGTCCATTTTGCGAAAGGACTGCGCCAATTGCCTTGTTTGAGGCATCGGTTGTAAGGACGAATTTTTGTTTGGAGTCTGGATATCTAAGAATGGGGTAGTTGGTCATTAGTTCTTTCAGTTTTTCAAAGGATGCGATGTATTTAGGATCTTCTGGGTTAATTTTATTTGATTTTTTCAGAGCGTCTGTGAGAGGTGATGCGATTTTCGCATAATTATTTATGAATTTGCTGTAGTATCCAGTAATACCGAGGAATGACTTGATCTCTGTCGAATTTTTAGGAACCTTGAGGTTTTTGATTGTATTGACTTTCCCAGGATTTGGTTTTATTCCGTCGGTCGTTAATATATGACCTAAGTATTCTGTGTGTTTGGTGAAAAAGTTACACTTGTCAATTTGGATTTTTAATTTATATCGTCTAAGGGTATCGAATATCTTTCGAGTGTTTACGACCATTTCTTGGAGTGATGTAGCGAAGATGAGTATGTCATCTAGATACACTACACAGATTTTATTAATATGATCTCGAAGGACTTCGTTTATCATTCGTTGGAATGTTGCAGGTGCATTTTTGAGAACAAAGGGCATACGATTGAATTCGTAATGTCCTTGGGGGGTAGAAAACGCTGTTTTCTGTCGGTCATACTCGCTAATTTCTATCTGGTGGAAGCCTTTGGCCAGATCTAATGATGTGAAGTATTGTGCTCGCCCGAGTTTGTCGAATATGGACTCGATATTGGGAATTGGGAACTTGTCGTCGATTGTTTCGTCGTTGAGTTTACGATAATCAATCACGATTCTCTATTTTTGTTTCCCTGAGTTGTCCAATTTTTTTGGAACGACCCATATGGGGGCATTATAAGGAGAATTTGATGGTTTAATGATTCCTTGATTCAACATATCTTTGATTTGAATCTCTACTTCTTTTTCGTGGACGGGTTGGAAACGATAAATTTTTGAATAGAGAGGTTTATTACTTTTCGTAATAATTTGATGTTTGGTTTGGGTAGTACAGGATAGGTGTTCTCCTTCTACATAGAAAAGATCCTCATATTCATTGAGTATTCTCTGTAAGGAAGCTCCTTCCTCATTGTTTAACCCATTAAACAGTTTTTCTCTGCTATTTTCCGTTTCGAGGTTGTTTTGGAAATTGATCTCGTCAGGTATTGCATAGTTGAATTTTATGATTTGATTATTTATTTCCATGTTTCCGTCTCCGAGGTTAAGTTTTACATTTAGAGGGTATAAGATATTCTGTCCAATTACTGCTTTAAATGTTTTGTTTTGGAAGTTCATAACATTCCATATTATTTTATGAGAATTTGGCATTTTGAATTCATTTGGCATGTTAGACTTCAGTTTTTCTGTAACATTATAAATACCTCCTAGACCGTGTACTGGTATAGGGTTAGTTAAACAGAATTTTTGATTGTGTGTAAGTATATTTTTATCTATGCTGGATGTAGAGGCGCCGGTATCAATAAGGGTAGGGACTATTTCGTTATCTATGTTGAGGTTCACTATTGGTAGATGAATTCCGAGGCAATTTGCTGAAAATTGGTGTCCATGGGTTCATAGTTGCGATGATTATTGTTATTTGGATTATGTCGCTGGTTTCTGCGATAAATATTAGAATCATCAATCTGCATTCGTTCAGGTCTGTAATTTCGATTGAAATTTGGATTGAAGTTGTTATGATTGAAACTCTGATGTCTATTCTGGAAGTTATCGTTATTATGATACCTATTATAGTTACCCTTGTTATTTCGGTAATGGTTACTTGCATTTGGCTGATAGGTTTTATGATTTTTGTTAAAATTGTTTTGTCGATATTCGCGATTATGTCTGGGACTATGTTTATTTTTGTGTTCGACTTGGTCGTATGTGTTGCAGTTAGTATTTTGTTGTATTTCGCGTAAAATGTTATATGCCTGACTTAATGTTTCACAATTTCTGATTTCTATAATATAGGCTTTATACTCTGGTAATAAGGACTTGAATTTATTTAGAACTAAGTTTTCATTGCGAATTGAATTGAATTCCAAATGGAGATCTCTTTGTGGATCTTGCAAAAATTTTGTATTTAGTCTATTCAATAACTTATTTAAGGTATAATATGCTTCATCAATGTTTTTGCAACTTACTCTATGAACTTTACTTGCTAGTGTGTTGTACGTTTCGTTGATGCCAAATGTTGATAGTAGAATATGTCGGACGTTGTTCCATGTTGGGTTCGGTATTTTCTGAGCCACGTTTCTAGCTTCGCCTTGGAGTCTGTACAGGATAAGCCTCAGTATATACGATTGCTGATCGCCTGGTTGAACTAGATGTAGTAGGGATGATGCTTCGTCCAGCCATGATGCTAGTGCATATTCTCGATTATTGCCGGTATATATAGGTAGATTACGGGCTTCTTTCAGAATTTCTCTGAAGGATAGCTCCAGTGGGTTTTGTTCTGCCATTTCACTTTTTTATATTATTTGAGTTTGTTTATAATGTTTTATTATGTTTAAGGCTCCCTGGCGGTCTCACCAGAGTAGTTTGGGTACGTTTAGACCTTGATTAGTCGTACACCCTTAAACTTGTTGTTTTGGTTTTTAATATAGTTTTCGATCTTCAATTTATTTCAGCTGAATTTTCTTCAGTGATTTATTTTTTGAAGTATGCGAAGAACTATTTTAATTCATCCAATCGAATTTTCTTCGATTGGTTATTGGAGTTAATATCACTGTTGCTAAATTTTCTTTAACGGTTGTGACTTGGTTCGATGCGTTCAAAGGGGATCCTCCCTCCTTTGACGGACGACTGCGCCAGTTAGGTATTCACTTTTGATAAGTAACAAAAAAAATGTTTAAAGTTTCCGAACACTTTGGAAACTATTTGAATCAAAGACACTTTGTATTTATTTAAAACTTTTATTATTTCACTTTCGACACAAGTACTCAGCTCTGTGCTGGTCCGAATTCAAACTTAAATTCTTTCTTAAGATCTATTGATCAGCCCTTTTATATCTGATCCTTATCTCTATTTTCTCATGATTTGCGATGCTTGCATCTGTTAGTATGTTATGACTGAATTTTGCATATGTGATTCTTATCTCTATTTTCTCATGATTTGGGATGCTTGCATCTGTTAATTTGTTATGACTGAATTTGCGGATGCAAGTCTGCAGTTAAGATAAGAAGTTTATTGTTGGACTTCTTGTGTGGTATTATCGAATGATAGGATGGTAAGTTGAGATAAGAAGTGCATTATTGGACTTTTTGTATGGGATTATTGAATGATAGGAAAAATTTAAGTTAAGATAAGAAGTTTGTTATTAGACTTCTTGTGTGGTCTTGTTAAATGATAGGATAGTTGTAATGTCTTTGTCGAGACGTTTTGTGGGTGTAAGTATAATAGGGGCATGTGTAACTCACGTGCTGTCGATTATAAAAAAGTTTCAAAAATTACCCCAAAAAAATTCTTCTAAGTTTTCCCCTTTTACTGGGAAACCTGTTCAGAGATGATTTTAAAGCAATTTTGTCACAAACCTTTTGCGGTGTTTTAATCACTGTACACTGGTGGTAGCTAATGCGTCCTGAAGTGGAGATAAGTAGCGTTAAAAATGCATTTTTGAGCCAGATAAACGCCGCGTGGAGAGGATTATCCTTCCTTTGGTTCAACTGGGGAACATTTTGGATGCCCGATAAATTTTTGCTAAACAATTGGAAAACATGCAAAATCCGTGCTGAAAGCGAAAGATTTTATTGTTGAGATATGAACCCAACTATAAAATTTTATTAATAGGATTATTATTCTGCAATAATTTTCTTAATTATTCAGCTTTAAATTCCTGGTTTTTTTGTATTTTCGTGCGACGAGGTACAAGTAGTACGTCACCCATTCTTAATTGTCTTATAATTGCGTTTCTCGTGAATATGCTGCATGTTATATTTTTATGTGATGTCTGTTGGCCCTTATGGTGAAGATAATCTGTTTATTGGCTTGAGTGTACCATAGAAAGTGGATCATCAAAAATTTAAAAAACTGACCTAATATGTAGTCATTTGCTGTGTTTTTCATGATGATAGGTGTCAGTATGTAGGAATATTTCCAAAATGGATAATTTCACGGTGTTATCATTTAAAAACTGACTAAGATATTTTATGACGCGGTACCATGAAAGCATAAAAAGCCATTTATTAAAAATATTTTTTTCATTATTTGTCTCATGATGCGTTTCACATTGCTATTTTTCACGATGCACCCTTGAAAAGAAGTGTTTGTATCAGTCGCTGGCTGTTTTCGGTAATAATCCTATCAATAGCAACCGCATAATAGAAATATGAGAAATTATGATCACGAATATTATTGACTAGACTAAAGTTAAAACAGAAAAACTTAATGCTTCTTTTAATTGCAGGCTCAAGTTCAATTGAGACTGAAAGAACATGTATTGCAAATAATCTCTTATTTCTCTACATACACATTTGTGTTTCAAAAAAGTTTACTAATGAGTTGCAGAAGTCCTTTGAATTTGAGCTTGCACCTTTTCCAATGACATGAAGATAAAATATAGCAAATGAACGCTTTTTAAAGCGTTTTTAGTTTTAAACAGTCCTATCAACCCACTGTCCAAAAAATTTAATGACATCCGCCGCGGTTATATTTTCCACAATTCCACAAATTCTTAAGAAACATGTTAAATATGTTGAAAGTCATTTTGGTTTCAATGTCTGGATAATTTTTAATAGATACACAGACAATCCAAATATAGATGCTCCAAAGTCATGAGAACGTTTCAAACGGTGCAAAAGGCCAAACTTTGCAGACATTTTCTGTAAATTTAATAGTATTCACACAATTTCACAAGAAAAGCTCCAAAGGAACAAAAAATATAAAAAATCATGCATCACACTTCTCAAAACTAAGTTATCTGATTCATATTAAAGCATTGAGCAGGCAGCTGGGGATGAGAATCAAGTTAACTTTAATTTAACTTTTGAATACATTTCACTTTTTTATTCCGTAATATTTGTGGCCAAGGGAGTAAACATTCATGTTATACTTTCTGAGGGATTAATTTTAATGATCCACAATCAGGTCACTTTAAGAGACAAATGCTTCAATAATGGGCTATCGATAGCTTTTCGTTGAAGAGAGTAACATTTTGTGGCGCTTGAAAGATGACCGCCCCTTCTTGATTGCCGTTTTTAGTGAGTAATTTCTTATTATTTCACCGCATAAAAGTATTGTAAATACATGTTGCTGCAAGTTAAGTTTAATAAGTTTAATGCAACTACTAATTTTATTACAAACTGGAGAGTAAATAAAGTTGCCGATACTCTCTCCAGAGCCCCGCAGGATTCAAAAAACCACCAAAAATATGACTTTTACCATTCATAACGTGAAGATCAAACGAATAGTAAAACAAGATTCTACATAAAAAGAAAACAAATACGAGCAATATCGAAACACCTTATGCTTAAACCTACGCTCATTCCTGAACTTTTAGGACATATCCTTCGTGGCAAAACTTGCTTAACAGAAAGACAACTTTCTTACAGCAGTCGATAAGTTTTGAAAACTTGCACAGAGTGAAGCAATAAAATCCAGAGCAATCAGATAAAAGTAGGGGTATACTGCGTGAACTACTTTTCATACCAAAATTTTGAGTGGCAAACCAGCTCTGAGCTCGGCCTATATTTTATTCAGGGTTCCGAATTAATTGAAAACTGAAGTCGATAAGACTTCTGCTTAAAAGAGCGAGGTCATTGTTTAAGGAAGGAAAAAGAATGAAAACTCATGAAATAGACATCTTAAATTAAATTTCATTACAAGGCTCTCATCACGGTAAACAGCGAAAGTGCAAATAATTGACTATTCTTATGCACAATTCATCTTGATTTAAACCGAAACAGCGAAGATTTGAACAATAAACTGGAAACTCATTGATTTTTCCAATTTGTTCAATATAAAAAATCAGTATCAGACCTCGTGACTTATCGATAATGAAATCCTAGGTGGAAATGCATTCTACCCACTTACAGCGCACAAAATACTTTAAATTTAAGATCTATTCAACAAAATTGAAACTGGTTGAACTTAACATTCGTTGAATTTTTGGGATCAATGTGAAATCGACGAAACGATTAAGAATAACAATAATAAGGTCTTTATAAATAAGCAACATAATGGTCATACTAATAAAATTACAAATTCTGACAAAGATGACTTTATTATTTTGAGAGGAAAAATCGACGAAACGATTAAAAATAACAAGAATTAGGTGTTTATAAAAAAGAAACATAATGGTCGTACTAATAAAATTACAAATGTAACCAAAATGATTTTAAACAAAATAAAGACACGCGACTTTTATTTGAACATTTAAGCTATAAGTACCCAATATAAAATGAAAACTATTATGTAAGGTGTACTCAAAATTGTAAGATCTATAGAACTAGTAGCCAAACACGATTTTGAACAAATTTCACGAAAAAGCATCCAAGAAATTATTATTTGTTAGTTCTAACATTGCGAAAAACCCCATAAACATATTTTCCATAATAAATGCACCAACAACGTATGAAGTTCATTACAACAGATCTTGATAAAGCCTATTCAAAGAAGGATTATTTATACTAATGTTGAATTATATAACATATTCAAAAATAAAGAAACAAATTTTGGGATAATAATGTAAAGGTCGTAGTTAACTACCAAACTGTAATCGAAATAACGTTATGCATATTTAAAATAAAGTTGGTGCATTTCTCGTCCACTGTATGACAAAGTTGCGGTCTGCAACATATCTAACACTCATCATATCCTAGAAAAATATTCACCAGGTGCAGTTCTCCTGAACGATTTTACAGATGAAATCAACATGAATGTGTCAGACCAGCATCTAAAGGGAACATACCTTATAAAATTCGAAAACAGATCAATCGTTATCGTTAACGGAAGTATGTGGTACTGGAAAAATCAAATAACATGAGGTACATCAGCCTCCTAAACACTGAAAAAAGCACGAATCGATGGATTGGTATGACATGCTATAACTCCACATTGTTTTGATTTTGAAAAAACTCCTTTGCTTAACAAAATTCAGCATTCAGGCAACAATGCTTAGTTCACAAGAATTCGCATCTTTGCACCCATAGTCCCGGAGCGCATTGCAAACCTCTTCGATTATTAACGAAAATTTCAGGTCTCAATGCTCGTTATGAATTTGTTAAGAACTTTTTCCTTTGCCGATATTTTCTGTGAACTGTAACCCTGCACTGAGTATGCAACTTGGTGGCAGATCAAATTTAAGCAATGTCGTTCCATCTATGCAATAATGCTAAGAATCTCAATGGACGACCATGTTTCGGCTATACACCATAGTATATAGAGATGATATGATTTCATTTGATTATTTATTCTATTTTGTAATTGACTAGGTGGCTGTAGTAGCATCAAAAGATGACTCACGTAGGTCACGGTAGGCCCATTGTGATATAAGAACAGCACTAGAACCTACGCAGCTTATGTTTAAATTAGCTACTTCTGTGAGATTGTCTAGGAACTGCTAGCTTAAAGTTTGCATAAGTTTTCTGGATAGTGTTTGCATGTCAGTACGGATATGATGAAACTAAATGTTTCACGGTTCATGTTCAGGAGCTGTGTAGTGCCTTTTGAGCTTCGTGCATGCCAAGTCTATCTGGTTATGCTACAGGTTTCTTACACAAGCCAGGGTCCATTTGAAGCGTCCATGTAATAATGCTTGAATCATAACTTGGTGAAGCTCAGAGAACGACCGACTTGCGGTATTAGTGTGTAATGCTGGAGCTCAATGTCAGCTCTTGTTATGGCATTAGCTTCGCAGAATTCAGAACTATCACTATGCCCGGTACACAGCATAGGATCACTTCTCAATGAAGCGACATCACGTTAAGTTGTGTGCCACATTCCATTACAATTTTTAAAGAGGTATACATGTTGGATAATGATCGAGTAACAGCTTGATTGTCAGAGAAAATGTTTAGATTTTTTACTGTCTTGTATATCGCAATGAACTGCCTGGCAAACACTGCAGTGGCCTGGTGGCCTGAAGGAAAGTTTCAGCTGTTCTGAGAAAATGGCATTGCAAAATTTTCCATCAATCTTTGATCCATCAGTGTAGATGTCAACCGATTCCTGTATCTCACTTCTTTTTTGATTCAAGGTTGACCACCCGTCCGTAGTACTGTGGGGGGACCAATCGCAAAATTCGGTATTTTCTTGTAACGAGCACAAGTTTTGTTTTCTTCAGGTAAACCTTTAAACCCCAATCCATTTTCCATTTTTTGAGAATACCTCGGGAAAAGTATAGTCTTTCTGATAGCGCATTGGTAAATTTTCCCAATGTTGCTATTGCGACATCACCGGATAGGCTATGACTTTGCAGCCGGTCGCTTCTTTTTTTGACAGCAGCTTGTCTACCACTAAGTTCCATAGAAAGGGTGGTATTACCTACCTCGTCGGTTGTCTCTGCAGGTGCGGCTTCTTAAGGCTCTGTTTCTTAATGTGGACTAGATGTTCTCGCTGCTTAGCAGTTGTACGATGAACCTTATCAGGTTGTAATCAACGTTGTTTTCCCTGAGTGCCTTCCCATTAGCCTTATAGCTGACGTTGTTGAATGCACTTTTGGTTTTTGCAAAAATTGCTTCCGTGTATTTGTGATGGCTTAGCGATTTTTAAATGTAATTGTGGAGCAAATGGAGAACTATTTCAATCGATCTTCATTTCGTGTATGCATGCTGCGCATTGTAGAGTGATTTCACTGCAGCTCTCAAATAAAACTCTTTTAGTCTTTCTGATGTTTTAGCAGAAAGGAGGTGAGACTAATAGGCCTTTAATCCTTAGGTAAGAAGTGAGAGGTCTTGCCCGCTTTAGGTATAAAGCCATCCATAGACATGCTTTGAAAATGTCGTTTAGCAATAGCAATGCTGTGTTGAGTCGCTGTTGGATCTCAACTGGTGAGGTATTGTGTATGCTAGGGGATTTGAAGGATTAAAATGAGCTTATTGACCAGCGTAGTAGGCTTTCATATACAGACACAGTGGTTGACAGACAGTCCGGGAGCGTATGTGAATCAGCTTTATTAGTTGTAGTGAGGATTCACTACCAGGCAAGTGCGTATCATGAGAACGGCCAACGTCTCGGAGATGGATTTCATCCAGACCCCATTTGCGTCTTTAACAGACTCTTAAAATGAGGGGAAGCTCGTCATGACTTTCCGCAGACGAGTAACATCCTTGAAATTTTTTACTACTGCAGAGAATTTTATTCACTTGGTGCGTTTAGTCTTTCTGAATGAGCATTTGAACTCCTTCAGTTTGATTTCAAAAAAGACCAGTCTTTGAGTTGTTTAGCCTGATTAAGGGACTTCTTGCATACCCTCCGTAGCTCCGCAATGTCACTGTCTCACCATGGGAGCTGATACTTCCGCCTAGGCTTCGTTATACTACATGAAGACTTTTCTGTTTTATTGAAGGCAGATGTACGAACCGTAAAAGCTTCCTCAAGACCGCATATGCCCCCTTCCCTCACCAAAATCCTTACGTAATCAATAAAATCTCTTGCAGATGTAAGTATCGATATTTACTCATTACAATTACTGTTATGGGTATCTCTCATTGTTTTTATTCTAAGAAGCATTATTTTCATTATTATTTTTTGTGGTTAATATTTTTAGATAGATAGATAAAAAGTTTATTAATGTCGAGATACAATTTTGTGGTATTACAGAGACTTATGCTAGAGAAACAGAATATGGTGCCGCCTTTACATATATAGTTCTTTACAATTAGATTTGCAGATAGGTTTTTCTTAAGATTATAATTATCAAGTTTGCTAGGAAAAATGTGTAAAAAAACTTGGCTTGCGAATACTTACACCTAAGAAACTAGCCTAATCTAGAACTAACTTAAGGATAGGCTTAAACATCTAGATATTTGGTTGATGTAGCGATGACCTAGAAGGCAGTAGCAGAGGATTATCAATCATTTCTGTTATTTCGAGAAATGCATCATGCCGCTTCCTGTTGAGATCTTTTATCGTCGGGAATTGAGCCAGTTGATGCAGCCGTATGGTCGAGAAGTACCATGGTATGTCTATGATAATCTTAAGGCATTTGTTTTGGAGAACTTGAAGCTTACCTTTATGGTGATTTGCAGATTGTCCCCGAACGGGTGCTGCATATGAAATAATTGGCTGAAATGTAACTTTGTAAATAAGCAGCTTATTATGTAAGGAGAGCTTTGACTTTCTGTTAATGAGGGAATACAGGAGTTTTATGGCCATTTGAATTTTGGTACAAACTGTTTCTACGTGATTTTTGAATGTGGTAGACTTATCCAGAATCATTCCTAGATACTTAACAGTTTCGCTCCAAGAAATGTCCTTCCTAACGAAGTTAACGCATCGCGTTGGAAGATTTAAGGGACTTCGTTTCCGGGTGAAGTAAATAGATGCAGTTTTCGCAGGATTTACTTTTATTTTTCAACGAAAATAAAACTGGTGGGGGAAATCTAGTTCACTTTCCAAGGACTGAATTATTGCATCAGGATCACTTGCTTTGGAGAAAATGCACACGTCGTCTGTAAAGACTGCAAGGTCACACCTGGAGTTCAAGGGGATATCGGCAATGTGAATATTGAACAGAGCTGGACTCAGGCTTGCTCCCTGGTGTACTCCTGCTGGGACGCGCCAAGAAGTTGAGTGGGTTTTATTAATTTTGACAACAAATAAAAAGGATTGTACAAGCTGTCTTACTGCTCATGTCTTGGGTAAGCGTATGCAAACTTTGAAAGACATCAGCTAAAAGCTCGGTGTTTTCAAGATCGGAGTGGGCTAAGGTGCCATCGTTCTAAATGAGGTGAGAAAAGTAAGGAGTTTGTCTTCGTTTGAGGGTTTTTTGAAGCTTCCACATGAAGGCTGAACCTCGGTCGAAACTAGTTAGCAAGGAGTTCCATGTCCGATTTCTGATGGCCGTAATTCTAAGGCTGATCGTCTTGACAAGCAGGTTAACTTGTAGTTTGAGACGATAGTCTCTGGTTCGTTGCCACTATCGCCGCAGGGTATTCTTTTTTTGAATTAATGTCATTGTCTATATATATATATATATATATATATATATAACTGGTGTTTGCGAAAATTGCGCTTTTATTTTCTTGGGAGTCCATAGCTCGATTGCGTGGCATAGATCATCTTTTAGCTGACAAATCATTTCGTCTATTTGTGAAACGTTAATGACTGTTCTCAAGTCATGCTTGCTAAGAGAGATGTTTTCGTTTAGTGTTTTACGAAACATTCGCCAGTTGGTTACTCTGCAACAGAAGGACTCCGTGTTTTGATTTGGGGACAAGGGAATACTGTTGATTTGATTGAAAACCGGTAAATGAGGAGATGATAGAGCCTGCAATACTGTTGATCTCGACACGTCAGCCTCTTTGTCAGTAATTTATAAATCTAGGGTGGAACTCCTGTCATTAGCTGAGCAGAAGGTTGGCTTGTCAGGTGCCAAGACATTTAGTTACCTTTGGGAGGCCATGTCAAGTAGAATTGTCCCAATTTTGTTTGCTTTGGCACAGTTCCAAATCCTGTGCCTGGCATTGAGGTCACCGCAAAGAATTAGATGTTTTGTAGGTCCTAGTAATGAGTTTCAAATCCTCAGAGAACATTTTAAGCCTAGCTGCATATAATTTAATACCCGGAAAGTAGACAGCTATTATTGTAATATTAGAATCTTTTGGTTTGACTGCGATCGTTTCAATAATTTTGGTGCTTAGAAGAGGCAGCAGCGAGCATTCGATTGTTTTGTCGATACAAAGTCTTACTCCTCCTCCACGAGAGCATTTTTTGTCATTTCTAAAGATATTATAATTGACATCGAAAAGCTTATCGCTGTTTTTCAGCCAGGTTTCTGTAAGTGCGATTATATCTACATTATTATTTTGTGCAAGATCAAACAATTCAACATTTTTATTTTTGATGCTCTGAGCATTAAATAAGATTAAGTTGAGGGACTTATTAACCATATGAAAGTTTTAAAGCAAGTTAAACGATAACGTTGCATTGATCCTGCTTAGTTTCGCAACTTGCAAGACTAGTGATTAGTTTCGCAGATATTTGCAGCGGATCTTCAGCAGAGAATAAGCATTGATCACCACTGCTTGAGTTGGCCGTGCTGGCCGACTTCAAAACCTCGCTGAAAAGTGGTTGTGGCCTTAGAACAGGTGCATTAGATGCTGAAAGTTATGAAGGCAAAAGTAAACAGTTTGCCGCCTTAGCTTCAAAGCCATTTGGAGGTGTCATCATCGGCTTTTTAGCTCTGGCAGAGCGGAATGACGTCCTCCCTTGGATTTCTAAGTATTTTCCCCGGCCTTTGCAGCCTCGATCGTTAGCTGGATGATAAAGGCCACAATTAGCACATTTGATTTTGTGCGCCTCGCTTTCTGGAAGGGCGCATGTAGATTGGCTGTGTTCTCCGCTGGAGATTAGGCACTTTGTAGGCAGGTGACAATGTGCCGAGCCATGCCAAACATTCGGCAGTTTCTGCACTGCGTGGGACCAGTTTTCCGTCGAGAGTGATAATCCCATCGCACTAGGGTGTGCATGATGTTCTTGTTGTTGCGAAGAACATTCAATCTTGTCCGCGGTACAAAACTCAGCAAGTAGCGGCTATTGCTTGTATTGGCTGCTGTGAATTTTTTCACCTCCATACATTTTAGAAGCAAAGCCATGCCATGTCGTGCAGGGCCGACAATATTACTTTCACTGGCCGCAAATCCGCTCTGCGGTGGCTGAAAATTCCACCTTCTTCGATACTAGGCAATTGACGACTTTTTTGTATTCCTCCAGCGAAGATAAAAATAATCGTCTTCCAATCGACATGATTTTTAGATCGAACTGAGAGATCCGCAATTCGCCAAGTATCTCGATTATAGCCACTCGATAGATAGAAGGGAAAGCAATTGGAGGTATTTTTACCTTCTTAGCAGCCTGAACCGCTGCTTTTGATATCGATGCATCGTTGTCGCACGTGAGCAGTTGGAACCGGGTTCCATTAATTGGAATTTATACTGGAGTAAGTCGTGGGATTTTCATCTTGTTTCGAAGCAGCATGACGGTTGGGGAGAGATCCCCTGAGAATCTTTTCCTGGAAACAGTTGGGATTTTTCAGAGTACACTTACTATAAAACTATCGCGAAAATTAGTCAATATTTTAGAGGAATTTGGTAGATCACTGATGTTAAACAACGTGTCGTAGAGTCAAATGAATCACGTCCGTACGCGCCGGTGGAACTCATTAGACTGATGATATTTTTAATATCTTTGTAAATATTACTGAGAAGTTGTCCGTGTGAACCTCAAGGGTCGCACCTCGTGGCTTGTTGTAATGTGTCTTCAAATCAAAATCAAAGTTTTGAACACATCTTCACATTTTCAGGTCAATGGAGTATTTCTAAAGTATGTTTCGAAGAAAAAAATTGAGTGTGTATGTGTGTGTGTGTACATTTTGCTCTTGGTTGTTTTTCTTTATTTATGAAACGATTTCTTACGAACCCAAATTTACATTAGTTTCAATGAGAAGTCAATTAAAGCGCATCAGCAATGATACGGGCCCATTTAATTTCTTTGAGTTTTTATATTTATTTTAATGGACCAAGGTCATTTCTGTTATGTCTCATGTCTCATGTAACTAACGAGCAAAACGTGTTGTTAACGTTTTTAAATCTCTCCAAGCGAAATTGCTTTTGAATTTTTTTATTAGATTTTTAATAAACAACCTCTTTCTAATAATATTAAATAAGTCTAAAAATAACGTTAGTTTAAAAATAAACAATCCCAGCTGATTTTAACTTTTCGCAATCAATTCTGTAGAAATAATATGCTTTCAACAGTTTTCAACAAATTTTTGATTAAAGTTTTGTTTATGACTACAAAAATAAATATTATCAAACAAGAAACCCAATGATAGTCACTATGAATATGGAATTGAGACGAATACTATTCCCAAAATTCAACTCATTTTGATGGTGTCATGTCAACCAAAGTCTACCAGTGTGAAATATGATTTTAGAGGATTTTTCATTATTTTAGTTCATTCGTTAAAACATACTGCAAATTATACACAAGCTGGAAGGTGTGACACACAAAAAACTTTTGAGTCTACTCGACATGATTAGTAAAATGATAATAATTTATATATTCACTTTTGCAAGTGGAATAAATTATTGATGATTATTTTAAAATGACTATTTTCGATTTCTTTCTCTAACTGAGTGTTAAAAGTACAAATTACATTAAAAAACTATTTAATTTGAATTTTTTCTATAAAATGCAAGTATATTGAATTTATGGAAAAGTTTGGCAAATCATACAAACTATAAAAATCTTTGATCAATATCACAACCAAATCATTAGTGTAAGTAATAACAGGCAATATTTTCATTATTAAATCTTCATTAAGTAAAGCTGTTCATAATTCATTGTTTTTAAAAGATTTTCTTTTTCTAATCATGGAAATAAAACTATTAGTCTTCAACTACGGCAAACTTTGTACAGCTTTTGATTTTTCATACTTTGCTTACGAGAAAAATAAACTAAAATTTTATGGTTCTTTGAAATCCATTATAGTTTTGCTTACTTTAATTCAATTGAAAACACAGCTTTGTTAGATTTATTGAAAATTTAATGGAGTCATGTTACAATAAGCTTCGAATTAAAACTAAATTTTAACTTTATTCGAGAGATATCGCGCCAAAAAGAAAATAACTTCGAAAAATTTATTTAATTTGCACATTTGGGAATCAATGATTTACACAGTCAGATGGTTGAGCAGTTTTGTTCCAAAAAACATAAAATTCTTATTTTAAAATGGAAAATATTAGTCTATCTTCAAATAGAAAATGATAATCTGATTAACATTCGTATAAAAACAATAAGCAATTAACATTTATAACAATTAAGGCAGTGTCCATTAGAAAGAACTATCATTTGTGAAATCTACCAGTTCATTCATTATAAGTATTCGGAAGCAGTCACTTCCTCCGACTATCTTATCCAAGATTTTATATTGCTTACATTTAGTAAGACATCGAATATCTACTGCATATTAAATTTTGCTATAAAATTACTAATTTTATAGCAAAAGGAAATCTAGAATATAATACAAATCCAATGCAATACCCAAAAATGGCCATAACGCTACTAAGGCAATATTCGGCGTAAAAAACGACTACATTTCCAATTTCTCAATATGTGCGTCTACGCTCTTCCTTTTCAAGCGTCATTATGAAAATAGTTTCTCATCCCAAAAATGGCTTTCTAATTCATCAGTAACCAGTCATGTCAGCAAAACGCCTACATTATTAATGGGCGCTCCCTAGGAAGATCATATGATCAATATCAAACAAACTCATTTACTTTTCATTAATATGATTTAAAGGACAATTATTTTCATTATTATTGTTACTACCCGTATTTTATATATTCACGCAAATAAATCTAGAAACTTTGCTGCAAAAGGCAGAGCAGTAAAGCATTTTGTTGGAATGCGGTTGGGGTCTCCGTGCGCATTTTTGGTTGTGAATTTAACACTAGGAAAATCGCGCCCTTGATAGTTACATACAAGGTCGCATATGATTTGTGAAATTCAACTGCACAAACTGATTTTTCTATTAAAAATCTTATTAAATTTTCCGTATAATAAGTGATGCAGTATATATAAAAGAAATTTTTTAATATTTTTCTTGGAAAAATAGGTATTTTTTTAATAATTACTACTTTTGCATTGCGAATTACATAACGCAAGAAGAGAAAGGTAAATATCCGCATCACACGCTTATCTTAGAAATTGAAACGTCTTCAATACACACTATATAGCACTATTCGTCTCTGGTTTCATATGTTTCACAGCCATCATGACAAACGAACGCACAGTGGTTCCGGTACTGGCCACATGATTTATATGCAAGTTATGATTGTTACCGAGGAGACTCGTAAAAAACGACAACACGTTATTTTAATCAAGAAAATTTATTGATGTGCTCACAGCACGGACCTAAGCTCTAGCTTTAACAATGATCGGAATAAGAACTGCTAATGCTATTAGCTTACATATGCTTTGTAAAATGTGCAACTAAGTCAATAATTTAATTGTGCCAAATAAAATTATTGATTGCACAATTGTGCAATTTATGCAATTCACCAGGTCCAATGCGCATTGGTGCTATCCAAGCGTATTGCGACAGCGTTCGCTCGAATAGCGAGTTGCGCAATTAAGAAGTATGAATTTATTCAATGTACTTGGTTTAATAGAGTGATAGATAAAAAGGAGGTGGGTTGGCATATAGGTGGGCATATGGGTGGTGATAACTTATATATTTAGTTAGCCTTTTTTCTGGGTGGCATTGATGGCAACGCTTTATTTTGGCTGAGCTGTTATAATCTGGTTTCTGGTTTTGCAAGTGCTAGCGGGTTTCAAATGGATTGGTAGAATTGCTTGAACTCCTATGCGAAGGATGAGCAAAACTTCAAAATACATGGTGCAAAAGAATTGCATTATGTAGGTACACATCGTTACATGAAGGGAGAAAAACGTGAGACAAATCAACAATACTCACATACTAGGTCACGTCGGATCGGCAAGATCCAATGCCGAATTCCTGTAAATATGCACAAAACTTAACAGGGGTGACCCAACCAAAAAATGTAGATACGCAATTTAGGGGGATACTAAGAATGACGAGCTAAGCGCTTGCAGCTCACAGATAAAAAATGGATCCCTCAGATCAAGCGCGGCCGTCTTAGTGAGAGATAAAAAGAAAACAGTTAATGAATATACTGAAAACAAAGCCAACAAACCGCGAGGTGCGACCCTTGGGGTACACACGGTGTACTTCCCAGTAATATCTAAATTAACATTAAAAATACTAAACACAATCATAATTATGAAAATACCTCTACTTTAAATAATGATAATTAGAGCTACTCATAACAATAATTGCAATGCGTTAATATTAACCGTATCATCTACGAGAGCTTCCATTATATACGTTGTGCTTTTGGTGGATGGGGGTGGATTGGTTTGATTGAATATTCACGCGGATCAATGGGTGGTTGGTTGGGGTAGGCTACAAAGCCTTTCCTACGTTATTTGTTATTTTCATATCGATGCTTGAGGGACAAAAGAGCGCTAGCATATATGAATGCAGTTTTATATCACGCCCACTGAAGAGATTTTGTCGCGTGGTGGCCATTTTGAATAGTTTTGTTCAAAATTGCCATGACTTAAGTATAATCATTGAGTTTGTATTTTTTTCACAATTTTACAAAAATCAGGCCAATAATTATTTCTTATTTTCAGTTGGTCTTGAAAAACATTGGATTTCCAGTCGAAAATCGGTTTAATTGCATGTAAAAACTAAAAAGCATTACGTATGATGATGGAGGAAATAATTGAAATCTTACAAACACTAAAGAAGAAAACTACTAAAAACTACAATTTATTATTTGACGAAAGCTTTTTTAAGCATATGATCTTGCAAAGTAATGACTACGAAACATTTTACCATTCAAAGCGTTCATTACAACTAATATAAATTTGATTAACTTTATTTTCGATTTTCAAAATTTAAGCAGTTATTATATTAAAATTGGAACACGGAACTGTAAACACTGTAGAAAATCTGCTCAAATTATACAAATATTCATCAATTTTGAGTGATTCAACTACAACGTTTCTAGATTAAGAGTAATCAGGTAATATCATTCGTATGAACACGTTTTACATTGTGACTTTGAATGTTTTTTTAATATAATTTTTTTGTAATCATGGAAAAAAAGTTGGCTGATTTCTCTTCAAAAACTGATAAGATGTTATAAATTTTATAAACGTTTATAACTGTGTTTTGCAAATTCGGTATAAAATTTATTTTTACGAAAAAACCTTAAGTTTTGCATTTTTTTTTTAAATTAAAAAACGGCTCCAAGGATTTTTTGAAAACATGAAAACAGCATGAAAATGTTAAGACGCGACGATTAACATCTCAGTGATGCAAATATTATATTTGGTTCGCGAGATAAAGAGAATGACATGAATGACTTTGAAGGTCAGGATGACTTAATGATTTTTATTTTTTTCATAATCATTAGAGAAAAATTTTGCGGGTTTTTTTTTCAATCAAAATTTCGAGTAACAAATTTTATAAACATTGATCACTGCGCTTTGCAAATCAGGCTAAAAATTTATTGTTTATGAAAAATACCTTCATATTTTGCACTTTTTCCTAATAAATTAAAAAATGGCTCCAACGATTTTTTTAAAAGTTTGACGATTTCACAAAAGTGTCAAGACGCGTCGATTGGCACCTCATGGATGAAAATCGCATATTTGGTTCGTGAGATATAGCGCATGACAGCAATGACCTTCAAGGGGTCAAAACAGTAAACCACCCTTCCCGCCCGAAGTTTTCCAAAAACTAATCAGCTCTTAAGATTGCAAAGACGCTTTGATTGACACCTTACCGAAGTCGACAGGACTTTGTTTACGTGAGTTATGCTCGTAAAAAACTGTCCTCGAACACACGTACGTACGTACGTACATACACACACACATGCATATGGCTTGCCAGTAAGTGTGGTGTTCCAACGTGTAAGGGGTTATCAGCCGCAAAGCTTATGCTGGGTGATTAAAAGACGACCGCAGCAAACAACTGGTTTCATCTGAGCGTGAAATTTTTTTTTTTGAGCTAAGTGACGAATATTATGAATTTTTAGTGTTCGCTTTTGATGTTTTTCAGGTAGTAATGTCCAATGAGATTGTGTGCAGCATTATTTGGTTCAGGGCTTAAAGTAAACATCCATTTTGATTTTTGGTCATCCATTCCACTCGAAGGATGTTACCTTCAAGTTGAAAAAATGGAAGACTTAATAAATCCACTGTATTTTCATGGAAGAACCATTCTGCTAATTTTGGCTGTACAAGTAGCTCATCTTGTTTTTCAGGTGGAATAATCTTAAGCATGCCATAGTTTGTGAAAAACGAGGTCAGTTTCAAACACTGACAAGCACACTCTAAGTTGTTTCGCATACGATGATCCTCTGGAAATATTTTAAGGCAGCTACCAACCTGTATCGCAGGAATTGATGGTATTTGTTCCAATCATAGGTAAGGCGCGTCGGGCTATTGCATCACCCATTCGCTTTTTCCTAACCATCTGGAATATGAAGTGAGTGCAAAATCCTCTGAAACACTGAAAATGCACGCTATCTTGCTGCCTCTCCGTTACCAATCTGTTAATGAATTTCAAGAACTTCTATTATCCATAATATGAGAAAAACATTTTTGCTGACGCTGTCGAATGGCAGGGCATTGCTATGATGCACGTAATTTTTGTTAAGGTTTTTAAAAGTCCAGCAAGTAACGGAAAAGAGGCACCACCAATATCAGAGGCGTCTCTTGTCTTAGTTTCTGGTTCGCTGTTCAATTCCGTTGTGTCCGCTTTACCCTTCTGAAATTTCGAACAGGAACCCGATAGTACCACTTTTATAAAGTTTTGGTATCCTATCTTTATTTTGCAGCAGTTGTCACAATCCCGATCACGCGCGCAAACCCGAGGATCCGAAATCGAGTGCCCCACTATTTTGGACGCTCCTCGACCCCGGATTGCTAGTGAGTACACGCGCTGCCGGGACTGCTACCAAGACGACCGCATAGTGGCGGTCCCGATTTAACATTTTTCCGCGACTAGCTCCCCAAGTCGTGGGTTTAGAACAAAAGAAGGAGTCGCCACGAACCACGTTCGCACACACACCACCCATGCGCAGGAAAACAGTCACATCACTTTTAGTTTATTTTTGATCCATTTTTTTTTCACGGAAACAATAAATTATTATTATAATTCGGTTCGCTTACATCATGTGCGATAAAAATATTAGCAACAATGTCGATTAGAAAGCACATATCATGCTATAACTTGGAGATTCACAAAATCCATACATAACAATGACAACCGTTCGAGACATTAACATCGCCACATCATCAACGCGCGGCCAATTCTCCTTTGTCGTTTTATTTAATCGTGACAAACTATACAAATATAAACTCTTTATGAAGTTTTCAACGATCGATTGTTTTTGCATTCACTTATCATCGGGGCAAATTAAACATAGAAATTCGATAATAGTTATGAGATAATCACGTTATGAAAAGAAATTCCTAACCACACTTTCTGTTGTTCATGTTTTCGTATTTCAAACATCTTCAGGTTCTAGCTACGCGCACCGTTGCTTCGCCTTCTCCACACACTTCAGAACTCGTTTTTTCATCGCTTCGCTAAATAGGCCTTCTTGAAGTGGAAGGCCAAATGCTCCAACTGTGAGGGATTTTCTGCATCGTTCCCAGCTCCTTAACAGTAGGATTTTCCCTCGTGTACATGGTTTTTTTTTGGAAATCGGTTGTTATCGCGTGATTCAGCACAAGCTGGTATAGTTGTTCACCCGTAAAATTAACACGGTAGGTCCCCTATAGGAATGATACAAAATTTTGTTTTTCTCACCAAAATGCGAGACCTCTGTCTCGTTCGCCAGACTCCTCGCAACTTTTCCACACGCCCTATTTCCGGCATCTCCAACATTCAAAAGCTACTTTTTCGCGTAGCGTGGTGTGATCGATACTTGTATTCGCGAAACCTTGAGCACGATCCGAGGGTTGGAGCGAGATGACGCGTTTGAATAGCTTTTTCGGAACTTGGCGAGCTTTACACTGTCAAATAATCATTACCAGGTAGGTAGTTATAAGCTTTGGTTATTTCGGGCAGAAAAGGTGCGAAGATAATTTGAATTTACTTTATGGTACGTAACACAGTATAGCAGCTACAGTTTCCACACGTCTCTTTCAGAGCATTTATTTCAGCCTCAGGTTAGTAGCAATTGTACGCTATATAGGCATATTCATTAACGCTGACAAGAATACTTTAAAGCATAGCAAAGTATTTCTGATATGTAAGAGCTTCTTTCCACATCTCTCAAGAGGTCACACACGAGGCTGACGGAATTTTGGAAATAGATTTTGCACATATCATCTTCTCAGTGATGGCTTAAATTCTTTTGGCAATGTTACGCCAAACAAAACGAACAAATGCTTGGCTTAATTGATAAGGCCTGAGAAGAGTCTCTCCACTATAAGCCGGGCTATGAATGAACTCTAAAGAAGGAAAGATCTCATGGCTGGTGTGAGGCTAGGCAGATGTAATCAAAACGTCTAAACATCGAAATCATCATGCTCGCTCAAACGAACCATGAGGGCTTAACAAAAAGGAAGTCTTACGTGAAGTTCCGCAGATGTAGTCAAAACGTATTTACGTCGAAATCATCATACATTGTTCACGCAAGTTCCTCGATACGGTATTACGTTAAGGTAACCCAACTTGATCGACGGTCTTACCCGAAATAAGCCTTCAAAACTAATTAATTAGTCGAACTAGCCCAAAACAGGAAGGGAACCAATCGACGGCGGGTTACTAAATTTTCAAACAAAATGAAACACTGGCGCGTTGGAACGGTGACTAATGAAACAGACTGAAGTACATGGCTGACGTTGCGACAAGATAGCTGGGACAATACAATACACACAAAAAACGAAATGGTGGTCCGTCCGAGTTTTACACTGGGGTTGAGCTGTACTAACTATAAAGGATCGACCGTTGCCCTCTGTATTGAAACCCCATAGATAACCTCAGGTCTAACCTGACAGACTTCAACCCCAGTCTCGGATCGGCCAAAGAAAACAACCTAGAACTTAAAAAACGAAGACAAATACATAAATTTTGAGTTCACTATGAACCCCACACCCCTAAGAAAGTTGCTTAGCAACTGAAACGGTTGTATACCGGAGACGAAAAGTTGAGGAATACCAGATTCCGTAAGGTAAAATGGGTAATATTCGAAAGATAAAGAGCTATGGCTAGAATACAACAAAAAAAATATATGGTCTCACTTCCTTAACACACACAATTATTAAGGGACCCCAAGGATCGTCACTGCCTTAGTTGTTTATGACTACAAACAATAGTTTATTTTTGATCCATTTTTTTTTCACGGAAACAATAAATTATTATTATAATTCGGTTCGCTTACATCATGTGCGATAAAAATATTAGCAACAATGTCGATTAGAAAGCACATATCATGCTATAACTTGGAGATTCACAAAATCCATACATAACAATGACAACCGTTCGAGACATTAACATCGCCACATCATCAACGCGCGGCCAATTCTCCTTTGTCGTTTTATTTAATCGTGACAAACTATACAAATATAAACTCTTTATGAAGTTTTTAACGATCGATTGTTTTTGCATTCACTTATCATCGGGGCAAATTAAACGTAGAAATTCGATAATAGTTATGAGATAATCACGTTATGAAAAGAAATTCCTGACCACACTCTCTGTTGTTCATGTTTTCGTATTTCAAACCTCTTCAGGTTCTAGCTACGCGCACCGTTGCTTCGCCTTCTCCACACACTTCAGAACTCGTTTTTTCATCGCTTCGCTAAATAGGCCTTCTTGAAGTGGAAGGCCAAATTCTCCAAATGTGAGGGATTTTCAGCTCCTCAACAGTAGAATTTTCCCTCGTGTACATCGTTTTTTTTGGAAGTCGGCTGTTATCGCGTGATTCAGCACAAGCTGGTATAGTTGTTCACCCGTAAAATTAACACGGTAGGTCCCCTATAGGAATGATACAAAATTTTGTTTTTCTCACCAAAATGCGAGACCTCTGTCTCGTTCGCCAGACTCCTCGCAACTTTTCCACACGCCCTATTTCCGGCATCTCCAACATTCAAAAGCTACTTTTTCGCGTAGCGTGGTGTGATCGATACTTGTATTCGCGAAACCTTGAGCACGATCCGAGGGTTGGAGCGAGATGACGCGTTTGAATAGCTTTTTTGGAACTTGGCGAGCTTTACACTGTCAAATAATCATTACCAGGTAGGTAGTTATAAGCTTTGGTTATTTCGGGCAGAAAAGGTGCGAAGATAATTTGAATTTACTTTATGGTACGTAACACAGTATAGCAGCTACAGTTTCCACACGTCTCTTTCAGAGCATTTATTTCAGCCTCAGGTTAGTAGCAATTGTACGCTATATAGGCATATTCATTAACGCTGACAAGAATACTTTAAAGCATAGCAAAGTATTTCTGATATGTAAGAGCTTCTTTCCACATCTCTCAAGAGGTCACACACGAGGCTGACGGAATTTTGGAAATAGATTTTGCACATATCATCTTCTCAGTGATGGCTTAAATTCTTTTGGCAATGTTACGCCAAACAAAACGAACAAATGCTTGGCTTAATTGATAAGGAAAAGGTGTTTTATCACATTTCACAAATAAATTTCTGTTCAATCACCAACATCTCGTTTAACAATTAAGCGTAAACCTAAAGACCTAACAGACTGTACAGATACAGGCTCCGTTACTTTCCGTAGCATAGCTTACAGAGCTTCAAATTAATTTTATCACTAAGTCAGGAATTTAACTCAATGTGGAGTTCTTCCGCTTATTCGGTCTGAAAAATGATCCCTTTTGAAAAGAGTCTGCTCTTCTCCATGATAATTCAGTGTGTTACCTTGAAGCAGCCGATTCATGCATTGAGCTTATACCTTCCCAAGAACTCACGTCACGTTAGGAAAGACGGGTTCCTCGAAATAGGCTGAGCCCTGCTGCCTTCATTTCTCATGGTATTCATAAAAAGTGCACAGTTTTTCATAGAATAACGACCATTTTATGTATACCTAGCAGTGGAAAAAAATTTAGTTGCAAAAGTAGACAGGGCGACTGCAATGAGCGTTATCAAGTATTCAAACAGAAATAATTTGTTCCTTGTGACCTAGAATTGAATTAAAAAGATTACTTTTAACTGTTATAATATATTTTGGACACAGCCAGAATAAATGGATACCGAGAATCCGAAATTTTATCCATCATCAAAAAGAAAGCAGGTAAGTTCAAGAGGAATAAACTAACAACTCTCTTCAAACAGGAGGCGGAATGAGAAGCAGTGTGGAGAGCTCCAATAACATACTCCAAAATATGGATGAAAGTAAGTAAGATCCTCAAATGCGAAAACATCATCGGGGCTCCAAGTAGCAGAAGTTCGCAAATAAGATCGATGTTGGCCTCGGTTACAGACAGGAAGGAAAAACACGAAAAGAGTGGTATTTATAGGATAGCTTGTTCGGAGTGTAATAAAACGTACATCGGACAAACAAAACGATCGGTGGGGACGAGATTCAACGAACACATACGAGAAGCACAACTAGGCAGATATAAGAAAACGGAAACGTTGAAATCCACAGTAGCTAGACACATCAAAAGTGAAGGACACAACATAATATGGGATGACCTCGAAGTGTTGAAGGAGGTAGCAGGGACAAGTAGATTAGACGCATATGAGTCGATGTGGATATTGAGGCAGCCGGAAAAGCTGAGGTTGAACGACGACACGGGTAATTGCCTTGGATCTGGAAATTATTGACTAGAATTGAAGCCAGAATAGATCTTAATGTGTCTGTATGCACGCAAAGCTATTTGAATGATAGTAAAATATGCCTACCATACGCCACTCAATGATGGAATACAAACTCAACTTCCAAGACTCAGTTTATAACAAATGCCCTTTGATGAAAGATTTTATTAGAAGAAAGTTTTATGGAGAAAACAGTATTCACCGTTACATGTCACATGCTATTTGAACTATGCAATTTATCCAAAACGATGCAGCAGCTGACCGACAAAGACGTCTCTGCATATCTTAACCACAAGGCCTTCTTCTATTTAAATGCCCCCCTGTGAGTAACTGACACTCTACGCGAGCACTTTTCCCCGCTCCAAGAAGCTGTTTTTGCTAACGAAAATTATGAAAGACTACCCGCATCAAAAGAAATAAGTTATTCATGAAAAAGGTGGAAACATTGAGTCACGGTAAAAAATTGATTGATGTCAGCATGGTTCAAGCTGTAAAGAAATTTTCATTATCAACATCCACGAAGTATTTAGTTCCAAAGTTTCCTCGGTATAGGAGGTTGATATCGACGGTTTGTGTTGATTCGAGATGTAGGAATTGCACGAATAATATTGAAAGAAGTGCCGCAAATCAAAATTATGTTCATCCGTTTGTATCGATGAGAAATGTCAATATGATTTTCATCGTGCGCCAATATCACTTCAACCAAGTTAGCAGTGAGCTTATCCACTCTAATTCAACTATCAACATTCACAACTGAGATTCACTCGTGTCATGCTTACTTAAAATGAGAATCAATGATCTTCTCGTAGAATTTGATGCAACAACCCTATATAGCCTTAATTGTCACATGTTACCCTGTATATCATATTAACTATTATAATATGCAGGGTTACATGAATGTGTTGGTACAATTTTCCCCAAATAAATGGCATATATGTACGTTTAGGGACTTAACCAGTTCTTTGTGGTATGAATACGGGTACTGCTGTAGGGCAAACCCTGATTAAGAAACTAATTACCAGTTGCGTGGTTTACCTGTAATGAGCATGTTAGACTTAAGAGATGTTATTGTTGCTCAATTTCAAGTAACTAAAGGGTGATTTTTTAGCAAATTCCCTTTTGGCAACACTGTTTTTGACAGCTGACGCGGATTTTGTGCCTTGTGTTACTGTCAAACACGTTCAGTTTGGTCTATTATTTAACCATGAATCGACTTACAAACGAACAACGTGTTACGTTCGCCACGCAACGTAGGCGATCCCAAACCCACAAGGGCGAAATATGGGACTTCCCTGTCCTTGAGGACCCCAAACCACCGCGCGGGTAAACGCCATTTTTAAAGAAAATTGATAATGTCGCGTTCGCCACTTCACGCAATCAGCTCATTAATGAAATGTTTTGTTATAACTGATTTATATTGTTACTTATGAATTGAATTGTTATGAATTATATAAATATAGAGATGTAGGTAGGTTAAGGATATTCGAGTAAATAGATAAGTAGGTAGTAAGTTTGTTATGGAGGGTGTTCCGGACAACGGCACAGACACTGCGGATAGGTTGCCCACGATCACAACAACAACAACGCTCACCCAATCGTCGCAACAGATCCCAACTCAAGGCTCCGCCCGGTCTACGATGCGCCCCAATGGAGTCCCCTATGTGCCAGTGAAACCCACAACCATTGGCACTGACAATTCGCCATGGCTGGCGGCAGCCGCGAGTTTTTCGCCGGACAGGCGGCAATCGGAAATCCCCTCGCATCGAGACACAACGACTGACCCCTGGCGAAACCAGTTGGAAAGCTTTTGAAAGCTGCTGGGGTCAACTGCCCAGCTGAGTGGTCGTCGACCTACGAACCGAACGGGACTGGGCTTGGCTTAAATAGATTGCGGGAGCAGCTGACGAGGCTTTTGGTACGTCGATCGCTGGTGGAAGTGGAGTGTGGCTGGACGTCGAGCACTGGGAGGATTGTTTCTTTGGCCGCCGGTTGGTAGTGGAAGCGGTGATTTCGGCTTCACGGCAGGAGTTGGGAAATTTTCAAAGGACGGAGGACAGCGAGCGGAGAGAATAGTATAAGAAGGAAGAATTGTAAGTAGATTTAGTGTAGATAGTGAGTAGTAGGGTTTAGTTAGGTTTTTTCAAAATAAATTCTGCTTGAATTGAGATAAATTGTGTGATTTTGTGAAGTGGCGAGGCGGAAATCGCGTTCCTGGTTGTGTTTTGTGCTCCCCTATCGGTCGGTGGTTTTGGGTCACCGTGAATCCGATTCCCGTTTCGGGATTCACGGACAGGGCAGTCCCGGCGCGGAAACGGGTGGCGCCCTTTCTTTTTTAAATTACATATTCCCACACCCCTCTTCGCGGGTGAAGCCGGGTGGGATTGCCCGAACCGTGGCTAGGACGTAACATTTGGCGCCCAACGTGGGGCCGTTATAAAAAAAACAGGACTTGAGTACGGCAGCGTTCGAACGGCGGATCCGTTCGACGAGTCTAGTGAGTGTATCTGTGGTATAAAAGTGGCCATTTTGAGAGTGCTGACACGTGCATGCAATTGCGGGAGTGTGAGATCGCGGGAGTGTGTTAATTGCGGGTGTGTGAAATTGCGGGTGTGTGAGTTTGCGGGTGTGAAAATTTTGGAACAAAATTATAGATGTATATAAAAATAATAAAATAAAGAACTGAGTTTCCCTGTCTAGTCCGTTATTTTTATTCTTCTTGTGCTGTCGTAATACGTGTTAGCTTCAACATGGCAAAATTCACGGAGGCTCTAATAGACCGTCTTAGCGAGAACGAGCTCAGCTATGAGTTATCAGTGCGAGGGATCGCCACTGGAACTGTGTCGGCGATGCGGATGGAACTTCGGAAGGCACTGCGGCTTGGGACCATGATGAACGCGTCCTCACCTTATCCCTTCACTTACCAGCAGGACCGCGAGGCGGTGGAGATGGTAACGGAAGAAGCCGGGGAGCTGTCAGCGGATTTTTGGGAGGATGAGAAGTCCACTGCGTTTTTGGTAGCCCAGGCCAAAACGGAGTATGGCCTGCGGAGGATCGCTAACCTGCTACGGGAGAAGAAAGCAGGGGATCCCCTAATCGAAAAGCTGTGGCGGCAGCTTATGCTTGCCTTAGGACACATGTTGGTGCAAGCAGAAGAATATGAAGAAGCTAGCAGCTCTGGAGCCAGGAAGTTGGAACGAGACGAAGATGCGACGACGACAACAGAAATTGTACCGAAGGAAAAAGAAGATACAGAGTTGACGATCACAGAGCTGACAAA